>VXBR01011644.1:312816-385363 GCA_013400215.1 Cisticola juncidis
TCTCCCTCTCCCTCTCCCTCTCCCTCTCCGTTGTCTGGATACTGAGATTTAAAGATCATTTTCATGTGAATGCACCAAAATCTCCAATTCATCTAAGGAAAACAAAAAACCACAGGGCTGAGTGAGACACTCACTGTCTGTGCAAACTTGACTTGGCATTCATCATACTTTCTTTGTTATGGAAAATAGAACCTTATTGAGAAATGATCTTCCCTTGTGGAGAAGTACATTCTGTGGGAGTCATTACTCTCTCAGGCTTAAAATTCATGACTTCCAGATTTCTCATATGTGTATTTATTTGGTTCAGGACAGAGATTTTGGAAGAGACTGGGGTGGGGATTTTTTTGTTTTGTTTTTGGAGTTTGTGGGATTTTTTTTTTTGTTGGTTGGTTTTTAAGAGCTCTAGCAGTCCCAGTCATTAGAAGAGTTTTGTTTCCACTGATCTTTTGGCATCAAAACAAAAAGCAGAAAAAAATCCCTACATTTCATAATATTTGAATTTTTTTTTTTTTTAAAATACTGTGACACAAAGCATCATTTTCCCCTTTATTATTTTTTTTCTAAGATTTAAATCAGCTTTATTTGTATCACTTCTTGAAGTTAGCAGAACTTTAGCAGAGCATTGGAAATCAGAAAGATTAGACAATGATATCTTTTACATTACGTATCTTTTAAGGTACTACTTTAATTATATTTTTCTTTCTATGCCATCTTCTTTGATGTAATGTAAGACATCATGAGGTCATACTTTTTCCACTCCTCATTCCCTTTTCCCTCTTTCATTTCCTCAGGGAAGGAAATTCTAAAGTAGAGGTTGAAAAAATGGTTTCAGTATTACAGAAAATATAAGCCAAAGTTGTTTCCTTAATAAATATAATTAGATGTATATATTGCATTTTCAAGAGCAAGTACTGATGTTGGAACCAGCGCCTTAAATAAAATAGGACCTCTGTAGTCTCTGGAGAGAACATTCATAAAGCAAAGTAAATGATTTTCTGTCAACACTAAGTAGACAGGTGCTTACATTGAACAGCATTCTAATATGTCTCTGAATATTTATGTCTTCTTTTTCAAATGCATTGCCCATGAATGTCACAGCTGTCAAACGTCTGTATACAAGAAGATAAAAAATGAAATTAATAAAAGGCAGATCAACATTTCATTTGTTTAGGCCACTTTTTCATACAGCATTTTACAGAGGTTAGTGATGTTGAGATGCTTGGGTATACTGGCATATTCAAAGGGCTGAGCAAAATGCAAAGCAGTTAGTTGTATTTTATGTGGGCCTAGGTATACTTCCCATTATTTAACCCAGACATTATCAGTGAAAACAATGACTCAAAGTTCTAAAAGGTTGTTCCTTTATCCTCTGTCCATATTCTTCACAGATAGGGACACTGGAAAGTTTTGGCAGCTTAGCCATAACTAGAGGCTTTTTTTGGTGGAACAAATTTTGAATCAAACTTTGCAATGTGCAGGGACAGGTGAGTAACCACTGCTGCCTGAAAACAGTTAATGGAAAATAAATTCAGTTTCAAAATAGTTCCAAAAATGAATATACATGTTAATGTAAACTTACCGTTCATGACTAACTGTGAAGATGCATCAACTCATCTTTGCAAAAATTTGGAAGGTCTTAATTATAACATGACCTTCATTTTATACCGAATGGTACTGAGAGAACAAGAGGAAAAACCCTAAATGGGCATAGATCAGCATTATTCACCTTGTATGCAAAGAAAGTAGATTAATATGAGTGGTGTTTCCCATGGACACACTTTCAGTGCTTGTCTTGGGTTATGTAACAAAAAAAAAATCTGTATTCTATTTCATCCATAGAAAGCAGTTGGGGGGATAGTTTCTTTTTTTCTTTATCCCTTGTAACTCCAGGGGGGGGGGGGGGGGATGCCTTCTGATAACAGCCCAGCTGTTAAACCAGGTGGGGCAATGTTTCTTATCTCTTCTACAACTGTCCACCCTCCAGGAGATATCTTCTGTTAATGGGCCATTAAGGCTCACCAGTGACATGACACATTACATCATCCAATAGTGAGATGCTCCACCCAGTGAGGGAGGAGCCAACCATTCCCTACCCAGATAAAAATGGGAACACAGAGACTTCAGGCATCCTGTTTTTCCACTAGGTTTCCAGAAGAAGGCTGGACTCATCTCACCATCACTGAATCCTGCCTACAGGATCATCTCTACTCCAACAGAACCACATCTGTCACTCCAGGAGGACTCATTTGGACTGCTTCAATAACCCTACCAGCAGGGTGTTAGATTGTATTCCTGACTTTTATAGGTTTTTCTAGGACTTTTGTTTGTTTGCTTGCCTTTTTTTTTTTTTTTAATTACTGCATTTGCATTTTTAATATTTCTAGTAAAGAACTGTTATTCCTATTCCCATATTTTTGCCTGAAAGCTCCTAATTGCAAAGTTATCATAATTTGGAAGGAGGGAGTTTTACATTCTCCATTCCAAGGGAAACTCCAGTTTTCCCTGACAGATACCTGTCTTTCCAAAGTAAGACAATGCTGCTCAATTTTAGTGGTGCCTTCATTGCAGGCCAGTTGGCATTCACACACTCAAATATGAATGCCAGAGGTTTGATACTGCCTCTTTTTTGCCTATATTCCTTGCTAATTACTTTGTTGTAAGGTTTCAAGTTACCTTTGAAGGCCTCAAGACTTTCTTACTATCTCCCTCATGAGCTTATTAGACAGACCAATTTTGAGTCAAAACAATTCAACATATCATTCAAACTGAGTTATTCAAGATATTGCAGTACAAAGAACAATAGACAATGTTCTCAGAAATTTAAACGACTCACAGAAGTTTGTAGCATTACTGTGAAAAAACAGCTTGGAATGATATAATCACAGGATGGTTTTTGGTGGAAAGGACCTTAAAGTTCATCTAGTTCCAACCCACCTGTTATGAGCAGTGATTAGCTTCAAAATTTTTTCTCAATATAGCTGTTAAGACTAATGTTAAGTTTCCCAAATGTCCGGAGTTTCTGCAATACATGGATATCCCACATTCTGGAGTCTCTGTACAAGAGAAAATGCAGCTAGAATTTCTGCAGGCAGGCACGTGCTTGAAGTGCAGCCACAATGAAATGAAGCACGCAGCCATAACAAAAACTATATTATGCTTTCATCATAAATTTTCTCCCAGACAGACACTAAACTGCTTCTTGGCAGCTCTTATCCCTCTCAGAAAATTTGTCCTAAGCAATCATCAGCAGAAGAGAGAGCACACAGGACTAAGTAAACCAGTACAGAATAACAGGACTGAGGACATCAGGGCCAATGAAGTGGGTGCAGTTGGCTATGAGATGAACAGATGCTTGAGGGAAACCAGAAATAAGTCAAAAACAATGTTTCATAAAAGCATATCTCCCAATGGATTCCAATAAAATATGGGTCTGTTTTTCCTGAAAGCTGTATATGGAAATAGCTGGAAAACTTTAGATCTTGCATGCATTTTTCATAGAGACACAATGCTATCTCTTCATTCCAGCTACAGATCCTAAAAAGAGATGATATTTGGAAACATCTACATCATGAACTTGGTTTCCAAATTAGGTTAGCATTCTTACTCTTGTATTTCCAGAAAACAGGTAGAAGAGTCCTTTAATTCTCCTTAAAAATTGCTTAGCTGACAACAGAATATATGTTTGATTTCAGGATACGACTAACATTTATTTCAACTTTGAAAAGTTTGGAAAATGGATATTTTTTTAGGTTTACCTTGTTACTAGAAATAATTTAGAAGGCACTATGGTGTTGCAGGCATAATCATGGAAATATGGTACTGTTTGGTTCTTTCTGGGATAGCAGCCCTTAAAATGTGTTGTTACTTTTGCTGTTGGCAAATAAGACCAATGCAGAAATACATAAAACTGAGAACAGAATATATGTTTAGTTGGTAAGAATCTGATGTTTCTTTTATCCCAGTTAGTGTTATAATTTAGAAAATAAAAATGAATTGATGTCATCAATAAGATAACTTATATACAGAAAAAAGAGGAAAAAATCTGTTCTAAAAATATGTATGCCACAATAAGTCTCTTTATCTGGAGTTAAAGAATACTTTTAACATGTTGTATTTTTGATGTGCATGTCTCCTGTGGTTACGTTTAAGGATATTTAGGATATTTTGTGAAGTCAGATTATTACCACTTGGATTAAATGTATCACATTAGCAGCATAACATAAACCCCCTATGCTTCACTGTTAAGTAATGGACTTTTCCTGTAACATTGAGATAACACATATAATTTCAGAAATAGACCACACTTGCAGCATTGCCATGGGAAACTGTTGTGTTTTATCTTTGGGAATTACCACTGTTCTTGCCTAAAAAATAGTATAGAGATCTGTGGGCTACTGAACTCAGACTCCCAGGCATAACTAAGGGAAAAAATATCTTGCTAAGAAAAGATGAGCCTCGCAATAGAAAATGCTTTGAATAAAAGTGCTACTAGATTTCAAAGAAGATATTCCCAACAATATTTTAAGGTATGTGCCATGATTTGCCTTTTTTTCTGTAACTTATTCTATTGTACATAGCAAATTTTTCTTTGAGATCAGATCAGATCAGAGATAAGTGATGCCTTAGGTTGCAGAGAAAAAGAAAGTTTCAAATTTCTATGTGTCCGATTTCCTTTGCTCTCAAAACACATGAAAATAGGATCTGACATTTTAAATGCAAATTTCTTTTTGTTTTAAAAATGTTGACTTTCTGAGTATCATTTAAAGGAGAAAGAACTATTTACTGATTTGCTTTCCATATGTTTTAGATGAAATCTCTTCTACAAAGGTAGTACTGTGATGAGTTTTTTCTCAGTGCTGAGAACTCCTGTGTTAGCCTGGGTCTGGATTTCTCCAGAGTAGCAGTTTGTTTTTCCTTTTGACCACAGTAGCTGTGGACCTCTAGAAGGGGAAATCTGAGATTGTTTAATCCCCTTAGCATCCCCCTGCTCTCACTGACATCAGGATGCTCTGCAGCGGTAACCACATCTCTGCATGATGGAGGCAAGCTCATCTGTACTGGAGTGATACTTTGCTATTAACTTCAAAGGATTTTGTATACTTAAGCCATGTGGGTAACTCCAGCTAACTGTTTAGGCTTTATTTAAATACTAGTGTGTCAGAGGACTTAGGAGTTTCAGGCCTCCACCAGCACCAGTGTAGGGGAGATTGTGCCACATTTCAACTGGGCTACAGTGCAAGCGCTGTCACCAACCAGATTACTTCTCAGTCCCTTCCAATCTATTGCCACTGACACCATGAAATACCAAATAATCCATTGAGAATATTTCTGTGTCTAATGAAATCAAATCTAGGTTGAAATTCCATTAATTTAAATAATTGATTCATTGTTAGTTCCAAATATGTTGGTCACAAAAGTTTCAGTGGACCATAAAATTGAAAAGGGATCATTTGGGTCAAACATGATGTTTAACTTAACATGAAAAGAATTGTTTAAATTATATTTCTTCTTAGACCTTCTTAATTTTATTTTCCAAATAACTGGGAAACAATTAGGCTCATTTTGTTTCCATGATTCTGTTCCTTAAACAACCATTATGGATTAAAAGTCCTTGTCACTAGCTCTATTTAGAACATAAGTCCTGTTAATAGAGAAACCTTTGGTAGTTCTGGACAGGATGTGAAAGAATGATGATGAAAGTAATTGAAACTTCAAGGAGGGAGAGAGTAAGTAACAATGTAATTACATGAATTGGAATTATTCCAGGTCCCTACAACTAGAAAATGCCAAAATGCTACTTAGTGAGATATTTCTATTAAAAATTATAAAAGTTTCTACGGTTGTGCAGCAACAAATCTTCAGTCTTTAGCATTCACTCTGACTGACCTTCTATTCCCACCTGAGCTAACTTCCCCCTCCTTCAAAGGAATGCTTTAAACGAGTCTATTCCCGAAAGAGAACAATGCCTTTTCCTGGAAATCTTCAGCCGTTTTCACCACCACATTGACTTTCCTGTTTAGAAACAGATCCCTAGTGAGCACAAATTCCTCCACATTAAAATCCCACCTAATTTTGTTTCCAGTTTTCAAGAAAAATACATACATTCAATGTATTCCTACTTATAGTGCTTTTATAGCAAAACTTTATTATACAGTCTAAAGATATATTGGACCAATTACAATCAACCATTACATGGTAATGTTACAATAATATTGCAACCTATTACATTATATTAATGACACAAATAACTCTCTACTGGCACAATCTCTTCCTTAATGGATTTTTTCCTACTAGTGTTTATGAAGTTCTAGAAGTTCCAAATCTACTGCAAACTCTAAAGTAAATTACATCCATAATTATGTTTATATACTGTATGTAATACTTTTGTGTATAAAGATACATCATGTATTGTAACACATAAAATGCAATTCTTTTCTTTTACCCAGTGTTCAGTACTATATGGGAACTGTTGTGATGGCACAGTGCATATTTCAGATCAGAGAAAACAGGATCTTCACTGATCCAAAGATATAAAAAGTCTGTACTACCTCCATCTCCATCCATAAAAGGAATTGGGATGATATCAGGAAAATACACATTTAAGACAGCTTTGTAACACGATGCTTCAGCAAACATGAAGAGAAATAGAACATTTTTCTGTAAGGTATTTTACACTCATTCTTCTAGGGAGAGTAACAATAATGTCAAAAATCAATTTATTGTGATTGAGGTACTTGGGTTGTTTTAGGGAAAAAACAAAGGTAATAAATCACATTTCCCATTTTTCAGGAATACCCTTGATTTAATTTTCCAGTTAAAATGAATATTTGTACTTATACGTATTTGCTAACTCTGGTAAGGGACTGGGCCTATTTCGTTCCAAGTAGTAACAGTTAGGATGTGATGAAGTCAGGTGATTTAGAAAAGACACATTTAAACACATTTAAATTCAAATGTTCAAAATCTCAAAAGCTGTTGGTCTTCCTGAAAGTGTAGCATGGGATACTTTAAATTGCATTTGTTCTAAGCCTGAGGAACTACAGTTTTAATAGAAAATATAAAAGATGAAAACCGTTTGTTTTGGCAATAGCTATCTTGTGTTTGCAGACATAATTATATATATATATATTTAAAAAGCATAGAAGAAAGTCTATAATTCCTCTGAGAAATATTCCTTGAATTGTCATCAACTTTTACAGGTTAATCAAATAGAATACATTGTTTAGCAAAAAAAAATGTAGAATATCACAAACATCTGTTGATTCTAGTGTTAAGGGAAACAAAGAGAAATAGAAAAACATGAGCAGTAGAAAAAATAGTTAAGGGTTTTTATTGATGGACAGATTTTCATTTTTCTGCCAGGATTTCAATTTGCAAATGTGCAACCTCATAAAAATATTGAAATAATGCCTAGCTACTACTGCTTATTAAGTGGAATGATGGCTCTGATAAAACAAGCAACTTTTTTGATGTTGGTAGCAAAAGAGTATTGTCAAGGCTTTCTTAGTGTTGGCTTGTATTTAATACGACATACTGGTTTATAAATTACTTGGTTCATTGGTGACACAAAATCCTATTTTGCAACGTCATGGTAAATGAAAAGACTGTGAAGAGTAATTTTTTTGAATTTTGTGTGATTGTACTTTGCATAGATAGCCTGGTTAGCTCATAGTTATTGCTCATTTGGTGATCAAATAAGTATTTTTGCAATATGAAAACTGGCTGTCATTTTCCAGGTTGTGCACAAGCTGCTGCATACTGTGAAAAATTAGACAACTTTTTTCCTAAAATTTCCAAAAAACAACAAATTATTTCTTGTTATTCTTTTGTTAATTGCAATTATTTTGAAATTGCACTTGTAATACCTTTATTCAGTTTTACATTTTACATTATTTCAGTATTTGCCATTGTGCTCATTGCATCCACTTTTGAAAACTAATGACCTGAGTTAACGTGGACAAGATCTAAATGTCTGGTTCCAGGAAAGACAAATATCTAAATATTTCAACTTGCAGTTAGGAAACCCCTATACCAGCATGTCTGTGAAATACTGCAGTCAATGCATAGTAAAAGCTCACAGATTTTAATTTTGGGGAGTGGGGGAAGGAAGAAAAGAATAACATTTTTTAAAAGGATCATGAAACATGAACACAAAGTTTATACTCTCCTCTCACTAAAACCCCCAGACATACTGAGGTACTTTTTTTTTTTCAGAAACTGTAATGTAATTTGCTTTTTTCCCAAGCTCTGGCTAGGGATTGCCATATTTCATCTCTGCTTTTCTGAATGTTTCCCTTTCTCCCACCAAACCAACTTTAATTTTTTAAGAAAAGACACTGGAACACACTCTGTTGTAGTTCTGTAATATTTCAGCAAAACTGTTTGGATTTTATTGATATACTGTAAGTGGTTTTGGGTTTATATTGTTGATGCTTTAACATGCAAAATCGTCATATAAAGGATGTTTTTATATGTTCATGTGACTGATTTCTCACTAGTTTTAAATTTTATGAGTTGTTACAGAATCTTACTCATCCATACCCTGGGAATCTGTCATATAAATACTTTTACTGGTCTGAGTTTTGGTGCCAAATTAAAGATACTCTCAATGGCTGGAGAAATTATCATCAAAGTCCATGGATAATGGCTTCTAAATGAGCTGCTGAAAAGACACTAGACCAATTTCACTGGTCTTAAGACATATTCACCACAAATTTTCTAGAAAGGATTTTATACTCTTAGGACAGGATATATGTGCTGCACTGAAGAAGAAAAGCATTTAATAAAATTTAAGTAACATTTGAATAATCATTGTGCTAGAAGAGGTTGTTTTCTAATGAAGAAAACAGAAAAATCATGTAGGATGCTCTGAAAAATGGATGAATAACTCAGTTAATGAAAACAGTCTAGAATATCCCTGCTTCAGATTACAACCATTTTCAATGTTTTGCAGAAATAAAGACATCTGTATAGTTAGAATGAGATCTGTTTTCTGACAAAGGGGAGTAATTGTGACTTAAAATCAGACGAGTCTTTGTAGATGAGGAAAATTTCTCTTCAGCTTAAAAATGGGCAAAGGATTATTTTTCCAAAATTGATGTTTGACTGATAGGAAAAATGATACAGATTTGTTTTTTTACTTATTTGCTGTCAAATGTTGCATGTATTAGCTTGTTTCGCAGAGAGCAGCCATCTGAATGCTTATTCAGGTAACGTAAGGACTTGTCATAACTGTGTTTGTACAGCACTTGTGGAAAAAGATTGGCATTACACTGCTTCAAGTTAAATAAACTTCTAGGATTTGTCTCCATATAGTACAAAGAGAAATAATTAATCTAAAGGGAGAATTCTTTAAGGATCTTTATGTAAAAGTAATGAGAGCAGCCAATAGTTACATGCATGAAGTACAAGAAAGCAAAGAGTATCAAAAGCACATCTGAGTCAGTAGACAATAATTATTGCCTTTAATAAATTAGGAATATGCCCCTATCTGTTTGGAATATAGATATCTTTCAAGCTCATTCAATAAACTGGTTTTATGAAAAGTAATGTAGCATGTGTAATACCAAACGTACTAGATGCTCGTTTTTCTTGTGATATCAGAAATTTTCAAATACAGTTGGAAATGAAATAATATTTTGAAAAAATAAAATTCTCCAAATGTCTTCACAAGTACCTAGGCTTTAATTCAGTGCTATTATTTCACAACTTACTTGCAATAAACTTTCCATTTTTATATTTCTTTCTTTATTGCGTTGATTTTTTCCAGAGTTCAGGAAATGTACTACCTTGTCTATATTGCCTTGTATTTAGAGGTCTTTCTTCCCATTAGGACATATTTATGTACAGAAAGATGACCTATCCTTCCCTTTGCATGCACCTGAAAGACAGGGATAAATCTATCATCAGCTCACTTAATTAAAAAAAGATGGCTAAAATGAATACAATATTTTAAAACCAGTCCTGCTTTGAAGTTTTGTTTGTTTACTCAACTTTTTTTCCATGCTATTGTCTTTGTGTTATACCATCAGACATTGTCTACAGTAAAATCATGGCAGTGATTTTTCTCTGGGAACTTTCAGTCTTTTTATTTGCTAACAGCTATCACTGCTCACTATCAATGCTCATTTTCTAGTTAGTTCTATAGCAGTTACTTCATATTTGTATATTAAATCTTACTTTCTAATATGTAGCTAGTTATTTTTATTCAATATTCTATGGAAAAATTATTTATTTAATGTTAGGGTTTTTTAGTCTTTGATGATATCAAGTGCATAATTTCCAATGACTATGTTTATGAAATTAGGATGTCTTCTCAGGCAACTTCTGTGGTTCTTTAAATGTAATATATTTACCACTGAAAAAAAATTACTATGTAAAACCAAATCTTCTAATATCATATATGTGTGTTCATTATCCTTGTTACACTCCATGGTGCTTTCTCTCTTTGTTTTTGTGTGTGTATGTGCATCACAGTGTTACTACTTTCAAATAATTTTTATACTCTAAAGAGCACCCATCTGCCATATATCCTGTAAGAAACTTAACAGTCACGTCTTCAAAGATCTCTAATAAATTATTAAAGCAATTATTCATGCAAGTCAATAAACTCTCTTATAAATATGTGTGGCCCACTTGCATTGTAAGTTTGAAGAAGTTGCTTTACAAATAATTTACATATATTCAAATTGGAAGAAAGAAGAACAAACATTATAAATGGGTTACCATATTAAATCTGTGCACCAAACCAGTGTTTCTAACCTCTGACTCCAAATTATTAATTCTGTTTACTAATAATTATATACATAATGCAATTTCTCAGAGACCAGTTCAGATTATCTTACTCCAAAGTACATTTTAAAAATTAAAGATCAATAGAATCTAATAAGTGGAACACAGTTCACTAAGAATTTTAGGAGGACTCTACTAAAAATTAAATACATTTTTGCTATTATCACAACATCTGACATAAACAAGTGCTGTGAAAGTTTATGAACTATATAAGTTCTTTTGATGACCAGCAAAAAATTAAATAAAAGGAATATATGTAGTTTACCTAAGAAAAGCTACATAAAATAAATACTAAAGCAGCAACTAGAACTCAGCATTTTGCTAATTTTATTATATTTAGTCCACTAGAGCATAAAACTGTTGTAACTATAATGAACAGACTTACATTTGGAAGTTACCAAAATAAATTCTGTTTCATTATCTGGTGTTTGATAATAGAAATGAGGTATTACCTAAGAGCTTATATTTTTTTGTTTGTTTAAGATTATTATTCACTTACTCAACAGTTACTGTGAGCTCAGTCACACCTCATGGTTCTCTGAGATGTTAATTCCTTATCAAACTGTGAAACTTTATTCTAGTCTTGAATATTTTCCATTTCTCAGTTCTGATGGCAAAAGGTTAATTAAGAAATCTCGTAATCATCTTTAAAAACAATTTTCTGAAATTATAGTGGTTAATGAAATGGAGACTGATGACTCATCACCATTTTTTATTCTCAGGATTCTAAAGTTGCCATTTTATTTAGCCAAATAATAAGTTCTTTTTGTCCAACTAGTTTCAAAGGGATTTACGTCTTCTGGAAAGGTGGCCTCATGTACGTGACTTCCAAGTATATGAATTGTAGTAGTAGTAAAACATCTCCATAATGGAAGATAGATTAAAAGGTTATAAAGAACTGCATTTGTTGAAGTCTTTAAGAATGTGAAGCCAAAGAGAAAAAATCAGCTTTTAAAGAGTTGCTACTTTTAGAAAGATATATCCTGTTTCATCACGTAACATATCTTGCATAAAAACAAGATTATGCAAGAGCAATCATCTAATTTGAAAATTTCTATGGAGTGAGTAGAGCATTAAATCTAAAAAAGATCCCATGTCCTGCAAGAGAGGTGACATCTACAGATAGCATTGAAACACTGGGTGCTGTTTCATCCTGGAGAACACAGGATGAAAAACTATTCAAGTCAAGTAACTAGCTGACTAAACTCTGCACTTTACAGTCTATAAAACGTGTTAAATACCATACAGACACTGTCTTTCCATAAATAAGTTAATGAAAGCATTTATTCTCTGCTGTGTTTAACCCAATGGCTATAAAGTTTCAGCTGAGCAGTGCAATCCTACTTAGAGGAGAGGTGCTTTGAGCTTCTTCTTGCCTCTTAACACCAGAAAGACCAGGACACTGTTTCTTTAAGAGTGCTGAAGGTCTTTTCTGGGTCATAGAAAAGGCTTTCCCTTCGGAACATAATGAAGAGACAGGGAGACAGAGCACCTAGTAGGGACAAAGGCAGATTTACGCCTCACCAGTGGCAGCTGGCAGCCGGAGCAGCTGCGGTACCCGTCAGCAAGGCTCTATTTGCAGACTTGGCAAGGGACGCAGGGTTATGCCCACCAGGAGTGAATTACAGCCCTGGAGCTGCTCTTCCTGATCAGGGGAAGGCCATGAGTGATGCTGAGATAGCTCTGTCGTCTAATCATACCTTGGTGGGCTTTCTAGATTTCCCTTCAAGGCAGGGCTCTTTCTTGATTTCAGATTTGAGTCAGGTTCCTCCAGGCAGGGACAAAACGAGAAAAACCCATCTCTGGAGTGCCATGGCTGAGCTTAAGCTATGTTTTTGATATAGTAGTTTTGTCTTTGGGGTTTTCTGGTGGTTTGTGCTTTTTCCTTTAAATATGTTTTTGCATATTTGGTATATGCAAAACACATCTAGATTTCCTGCTAGAGATAAAATAGAGAAAAAAGTCTGGAAGTGTTGGGTATGGTTTCTCTTGTGCTCTTTGGATGAAGACAGAGGCTGGGATGACCTCTGTTTTATACTTGGGAGCCCTATGACCTCTGGCTACTAGAGTACATTACAATACCCTGACCATTAACTTTTAATGATGCACACCATATTGGCTGTGAGGTATGTAGACTCAAATGTAGTATACTCCACCCTCCAACATTTTTTTTTAGCCCTTTGAAGGCTATGTTCAAATCTTTAAATAAGTTCATTTCTAGAGTATTTCTATAGAAACATATCAAATAATGTTTCATGACCATTGATCATGGTATTATTTCAAATAGACCTCTTTAACAAGAAACAAGGCTGAAATTACCAGAAACTCTAGAGAAATAGCCACTGAGTAGAAGTATGTGTTTCCCATTAGTACTTTACTGCCTTTCAAAATGGATGTGAAGGGCTTCCTAATTTTCTGGCATCCTCCTTTCTAAGACATAATATCAGTGTTCACTGCTCTAAGAATTTTGCTGATTTAGACGAAAATCTTTAATCAGAGGCATATAAGTTAGAGCATCATGTAGAGTAGCATCACTAACATTACAGATTTTGTACGATACATCATTCACTGCAATTCATTTGAAGGTCTGTCGTACCTTGCCTGACTATGGAAGGCCTGATAAGATAGGCCAAAAATTAAAAATATATGTTGGCAGAAATCTGCATGGCTTCAAGCTTTTATCACTCTAGTTACAGAGCCAACTAGATAACTTGATGATATTTCCAGCTACTTTGGACATCTCCAGATGACCCATATCTGATACGATGAGTAACCCTCTTTCAGCAAAACATATTCACTCAGAATCTGTGTACTTCCATAGAAAAATCTGAACATACATGTACAGTATTGTGTTTATAAAAGTAGTGATTACCTGCCTATTAAATTATTCTATGGAAGAATTCTCAAATAGAAAACATTTAAATTATGATGCAGAAAATATTTCCTTGTTTTCTACAACATTTGATGTAGGAAAATATATGCAGATAGCCCTGATATTTGTCATTTATTTGAGAGTACTATATGGATGTTCATGGAGAAAAAATCCTCATCACTTACCTGCTTTTTATTATAAAGCTAGATAACCCACCAAATACTATATTTTTTCTGGGATTTATATTGATTCACCCTGCTGTGAATACAAATTATAGGATATGACATCAAGATAATAAGACAAAAAAAAAGAAAAAAAAGGGAGAAAATTTCTTTGTTTGCAAATCTGGAGCATTAATTGTGTTCCTGTGAGGCAATCTGGATGAAGCTTCTGGTAAGCAAATTAGATATAAACTGAAGGTGAGGGCAAAAGGGTCGCCACAGCAAGGGAGCATCGAGTGACAGGCACTGGGACCTCCGATGCATGGCTTGTAGAGCAGATGTTCACAAGGATGCAGTGATTATTGAACTGGTAATAAAAAAGCATCAGCTTACAGGCAGCCACGATGGATGCTGGTAATTATAAAGCATCCCCTGGGAGGAAAATGACACAAGTCAGCCGCATCTCTGCAATCACAGGGGCATAATTAAAGCTCTAGTAACAGTTGTTAATAGGGTGCAAATAAAACAGGGGGAAAATTTGAACACAGTCTTTTTCTTTTTTAAAGAGACGGCAAAGGACAATGTAATTACAGAGACTGCATGGTTTTTAATTTCATGATACAGTAAAACAAAGACCTTTAGTGTATTTTACACACACATATACACATCATATCAAACAAAGCAAAAGTGATTTAGACTTAGACTCTGTGGCATGATGGGGAGAACAGATTTTTTTACCAGAATGTTTATATTTTAATTTTCAAAATGGGCAAAGCACAAATACGTAAAGAAAATGTCATATGTATAAATATTTGGCCATTTCATCCTCACAGGAGAGGTGTACAATGACAGTATTTATGTTTAGCTATTCCTATTGACATTATTGTAGATACAAAAATATTAAGATACTAGCAAAGCAGGTCATATTGTCTTTTATTAGACCCACTGGAAAAAGCAGACAAATTCCCAATTTTTATAGTGTTCAGGTATGTTTCATATATTTAAAACATACTTTTGGCATCCAAAAGTATAACTGATATGTTTGGTTGGGTTTAATGATCCGTGAATATTCTATGCATTCCACATCAAGCACACTTAGGGCTCAGACATCAATTTCAGTAGAAATCTTTATGAAGTGTTAGCTACATAAAAAATGCAAAATCTATCCTTCATATACAATAAAGATCAGTCAATCATACTTTGGCACAGAGTGATAAAAAGTGTCTTTGGTCTAAGTATTTCAAAATTCAAGTGTTTTTACCTAACACAATAATTAGGCAAAATACCATACAGCTGTATTTTTCAGCAATGTTTGAGTCTGCAAGGTTTTGGAGTCTCTCTAACCCATTTTGTCTGAGTGTTTTTGAAACTTTGTTTTCACATACCTGATGTCTTTAGAGGTGTACCTGTTTTTCAGAGTTTATTCAAAAAACAAATTCTTCTCAAGGAGTCTGGTATTATAAGACTTTAGTATAACACTTGATTACCTTTCTTTTAGTCATTTGCAATAGTCTTTCTTTCACTCTTCTTTGGGATGTTTCCCAGCAGGCAATATTGCACAGCTCTTACATTTTTTCTAACAGACAACAAATAGCACCACATTTTGGTAGCTTCTTCAAGCTCTATTAATTAGCTAATATGCAAGGGCTTCCTTGCAATTTTTTTTCTGTTTCCATCAAAGGATACACTGATAAGGACTAGTGAGATATATATTTGGCTATAGCCCAATTTATTTGTTAAAAATGTACAGAAAGTTTGGGGTTTGTGAACACAGCATAAATAAACACTAAGAAAAATTTTCATTATTCTGAACCTTTTTTATACCAAGAACAAGCTTGCCTGAAGGGAACTATCCTTTTCTCTGTTTGTTAAGGTGGCCTACTCTGTACTTTGCTCTCTTGAAATATCAACTTTCTTTTGTTTCACTGTCCCTTAAAAACACATATGCCTAGAATGGAAACCCAAATCCTAACCTATCCCTTGAATTTTAATCAGTGACTCATTTAATTCATTATTAACAAAAGATTTGACATATTGGTTGATAATTGAAGTTTGTTTTTTCAATCATTAAACAGGAGAGAATTTAGCTTTTTCTTTATTAAGACTAAATGAAGAGATTTCAGCCAGAACAGTGATTGATGTCTGCCATTAGTATCTGCAGCACATCAGTATTAAGATAGCATTAGAAATCATTGATAACCACCAATGTATTCTATTGAACAAACAGCCAATACTAATTGCAGGAGAAAACTAACAGGTTTAGTGTAAAATACTCATGCAATGTTTAATGAAGGAAACCTGAAGAGAATTCAATCAGTTGTCAACAGTTGTGCATGAAATTAAAAAAAATAATAATCTATGCAGAAGAAAATATAAAATCACAACTGTTTTGCTAAGGTGATAATATTTAAATTGACAAAATGTTAAAAAATTATGATATGAATCATACTCAGATGAACAAATGAGAAAACTTCAAAAGAGTAACATAGTTCACTACTCAAAGTTTCCCACTGTGCTGTATTCTACTGTGGTAGAGTTAATGTTCTTCACAGTAGCTAGCATGGGCTATGTTTTCCATTTGTATTGGAAGGGGTGCTGCTAATATGGAGATGTTTTTGTTACTGCTGAGCAGAGCTTGCACAGAGCCAAAGCCTTTTCTGCTTCTCACTCCTCCAGCCAGAAGGCTGGGGATGAACAAGAAATTGGAATGAGGCACGGCTGACCTCAGCTTATCACAGGGATATTCCAGATCATATGGCATCATGTTCAACGTGTAAAGCTGGGGGAAGATCGAGGAAGGGCAAGGTATTCCAAATTATGCTGTTTGTCATCCTGCTCTTTTATTTCTTACATGTTAAAGAAATAAAAATTTCATCTGTAATTCTTTGCCAATTCAAAATAAGATAGCAAAACTTCTGGTAAAGAGGATCAGCTGGAAAAACATTTTATAATGAGATCTTAATGTGAAAAAATAGAGTAAGCTGTCTCAAATTCCAAATTAATTTTCAAAACTGTTAATAATTGTTGTGGGAAGGTTAAACAACCAAAAAGCCCTAAATGAGTAAATAATAAATACAAGAAACAACTGTGTAAATAAAGACTAAATATTTGTATCTTCTATGTATTTACCAGAGATGCATAATACCGAATTGATTACATTGTGAATTATGCTAACTATAATAAAGTACATCCTAGACAACTGTTTCCTGACATCTTCTCTGTGTGGAAGAAATGCCCACATTCCATCACTGCATCTGACATGGTGCACCTCACTGTTTAAAGAATAAATATCCAGGATCTAAGCTCCTCTGTTAGTTATGAGCATGTTCAGTCCTACTACAATAGTACAACTGTGGGGCTAAACTGAGAACATGCTTACTGCTGCATACATGGGTTGCAACCATTTCTTTAATTTCAGAGGTTTCACCAGTGTGAAAATTGTCTTGATGATGTGAGACTGAAGCCTGATATTGATAGCACAGTAAAACTGAAATGTCATGAACTCTAAGGGGTTTTCAGTACGATTATTTTCAGGTATGATTGGACATTAATAAGGTCACATCCCTGTAGTTTCAATACCTGCAAACAGCAGAAAGGTCCACTCCTAGAAAACTGTGCAATCACTGACAGTGAAATAACAGATTCTCTGTGCAAGAAATTCAAGTACTCAAAGAAGTCTCCCATAAGAAAAACTATCTGCAGACCCAGAGAACATTTGTTTGCCCTGCTTTCAGATAAGAGAAAAACAGCTGAACAGGAACTAGATTTATGCCTTACACATAAGCAGATAAAATTTGTACCACTGATTGCACAAATAGCTCGAGGTGCCTCAGTGTTAATCATACACTTCATGCATTTGAGCTGCAAACTGAGTCATTTATCCATCATGTGTTTGGAATTATTTTAACATTATTATGGAATGGTACCCCCTAATTTAGTTTTTAGGGTCTTCTCTTCCATAGTTTGTGTTGTATTTCCACAGAAAGGACCATCTGGCCAAGAGATGTTTAGCTCCTATTGCCTACTTAAGCACTAATCTGTCCTGTTTAGGGATAGCTGATGACTGCACACCACAAGTTTGCATTGTGCTGTTGGCTGCAGTTAAATCTGGACTCTGTCATAACTGGCCATGTGTTTAAGTATTTATTGATAGTCATTAAATTCTTACACCATTTGCTTAGATTTTCAGCAGAAAAATGTACGTCTATATTTATATTAACATACTTCCACTTGCATTCAGCTCTTCATGATATCTTTATTTTCAAATTAGCTATCAGTTTTTAGAGTAAAGTTATGGTATCTGTTAGTCCATTTGCTAGCAAGCCAAATTCCTACTTTGTTACATTTCTATTAGTAGTACCATCAATAGCCTCATCGGGTATCTGCTATCTTCATAGAAAAAATATGCCTTTTCTGCTTTAAAAAGTGCCTTTCTAATAGGTTCGTCTTTTCAAGAACCTATACCTCATTGAATTTTTTGTTGATTTTTTTAACTATTCTATTATTTTTCTCATTCTTTCACTGGAATCCCTAACAAGAATATATTATTTAGTTGTTTTACCCCACAGCTGCTTTCCTCATCTCCAAGTTCTTTGTGGTAATACTCTCTAACAGTAAATGTTGCAATTGTCACCTACAGTTCTGGACTTTGGATTCCTTTAAGATAAAAGAGTACATTTGTTTTCATTTTAGCACAGACTTTTGTGACCAATTTGTGTACAATTTATAAGTAATAATGTACTGATAAGAAAATGATGTTTCTGTTGTTAGTTGAACAATGTAAAGATATAACAAAATATTTCCCCTTAATGGTTAATAGCAGCTATCATCAGTAGTTTGTCTTACAATACTACTTTCCTTACTGGGCAGCCACTGTTCATAGTGAGTTCACAGTAAGTTCAGAGAAATGTGGAGTACATGTTAGTGAACATTACAACACATTGAAAAAAGCTTATTTTATGTCTTTGCAACTTCATTATGTTGTTTTGTCTTTTGAAATGTTCTGTAGCAACTGGACTAGGAAACATTTGGTTTTGACTACCACCAGTGAAGCAGCAGTATTCTTCCTGGCCCTGTAGCTTGCATTAAATAGCAGAGAGGGTGTGCCCTGTATGATGATTCTAGGCATTATACACTGAGGAACATTTATATTTTAGTAATATTCCACCTGCTACTGGTTGAGTCAAACTATTTTTCTAATGAACTAGAAAACTAAGGCAAATTTGATTACCAGAATTCCTTTTAACCAGAAATGATGATAATTTTCAGGACTGCCTGTCAAAAGGCTTACTTGATATCCCAAATCAGTTTACAGGGTAGCAATAATCTTTCTGGCATAATCTGCATGAATCTTATTGTTTTGCCAAATGCTTAGTCACAGCAGAAGCCCTTTACAAATCCTACTACATAGGAATTCTTGATGTAATTGTTCCGATTTTAAACACATCAAATTATCTCCAATTTGTTTCAGTTTATTTCCCTCTTGTGAATAGTTCCGTGCTTCAGATACGACTTCATTTCTCTGTGTTAACCCACAGCAGGAGGGCAAATGTCACAGGGTGACTTTACTACCTGTACTTTCTCCTCTCTGATAGAACTAGTTCACATGCCAGTTTTAAATAACCTCCCCAAAATGTGTAATGGGCACCACCCACTGAGATCTAAGTCAGCCCCTGCTCAATTGGAACTTGGCCAAAACTGTGCTGCTGTGATGCGGAGCCTGCCACGCTGCTTCTCCCTCTGATGGGGAAATGGAACTAACAGTCAGCAAATCTCCTTAATTTGGGTCTCTTAGTTGGGAAATATCAGCTGGAATACTTTACTTAAAATACCAGCAGCCAGCAATAATGGCAAAAAGCCCCTTTCTAGTTCTCTATCTAATCTTTGTTTAAACTTCCAGAGGTATGCAAAGCAAGGCTACAGAACTGTTGGTTTGGACAGGAAGAAAATGCATCGCTTATTGTTCATTTTCAAAGAATAAACACCTCCTTAAGTAGCTTCTCTGACTCCTCCAGCCTCCAACGTACTAATCTGTGGTTCTGAAACCCTTATCTCTCTAATTTTGTAAATGGCAAAAACCCTTTCTATTTATCCTAATGCATTGCTAACATCGAATATTATGTCTCTTTGAATTCTTTAGGTTTAACCAGATGTAGAATGTTTTTGCTGCATATTGTATTCCAACAAAAATGCACATTGCACTAATGTACAGTCATAAATGTGCATATTTATGTTACATTAAATATGGGTAAAATTGGACATGATCTTATAGAGATATAACACACTTCAAATTTTTCAGTGAACCTGAAATAAAAAATAAGGTGAGGTGTGATGAACTCTGGATGAGGAGACAAAGGGACAGATGAAGTGAGAGTCAGCAAGTTGGCAGTTGCAGTGTTATTACTGTTCATTTGCAGGTGTGGTGGGACAGAGAATATGTGAGGAATACTGATGGAGGCAAACAGACAACTGATTTACCACCTTCTTTCTTACCATAACTCCCTCAAAAGCTGCTTCTCTTCTCCACTTTCCAGTGGAAGCATGTGTGAAAGAAAACAGCAGCAGAACATACTTTATATCACGTAAAAGAAATAAAAATCTTGTTCACAAAAGTGGCTTGAAGCTGCCAGCCTGCCAGGGCTGACGTGGTGGCTGATGCACCTCTTTGGACATTGCTCATGTCAGCTAGACCAGCAAGGCTGTGTGTGAGTGCACAGGGCAGAGCACAGCAATGCCCAGATGTGCTGCATTGCTTCACAGATGTGTGTAGGCAGATGACCATGAAATGGAGACAACTGGAGAGCAACAGCCTCCATTTACTTTAGGGGTTTTCTTGCTCTAAGCAGAGTCCCAGAAGAAGTAGCATTTGGGAATGCCTGTCATACTTTCAGAAGTGAACACATACTCCTGAGAGAGTATTCCCCATCTGCTCTAAGACAGATTTTGAACAAGAGCTGCAGAGTCCTTAAGTGTACGTTTTGAAATTACCTTGCAGTACTTGCTATAATCACTGCTGCTATCTGGCAACTCTTGTTGTGATCAGCTCTTTAACCCAGATTCCTGAGAAATAAGACTCTCTGGTTAAATGTCCCTGCTACCTCCATACTGGAGCAATGATTAATAAAGCAGTAATGTTCCTGAGATGGTATGTGGACAGTTCATGCCACTGCTATAATCAAAAATGATTCTGCAGTCACCTGACAGAAATGACTTTGCTATTGGTGTGCCCTAAAGGAGAAAAAAAAATCTAAATGTTCAGGATCCAATACTTGCTATTGTGAAGGATAAAGTGATTTCTGAGTCAATAGGACACCAACCAGGAAACTAACCACTAGATTACTAAAAGGAAACTTAATTTCACCCTTCACTTTGCTCCTGACTGGTCATGTCATAAAACCATGTGTAAGGCTTCACTCTACTCATGCACAAAACAGAGATATTAATAGAGCACACGGTTGCTTTTCTTTTTGCTTCAGTAGTCATCAGAGTGCAAAAAATAAAACAAGCTTTTAAAACCATTAACTTATCTGCCATTTTCCTGATGAATAAGAATTATCCAGATTAATTTTGTTCAAAACCAACATCATCTTCATTTAATTTTGTATATTTTTTTAATTCCAAATTTTTGAAAACAGTCTCAGAATACACAATTCCCCATAGATATGCAGTTTCCAGCACATGCAATTGAATCCACAGAATCTGTCAGTTTACCTAAGTTTACATTTTTAGTAAATAAAATATTTGACTGAGAAGTTTTGAAAAGCTCTAATGGTCATATTTGGGCTTCTCAGAGAATTCTGGAGATCTTAAGGCTTATGAGCACATCTTGAGAATCTTTTGTTGCAGTTGATATATGAATGTAAAGATTTCTTAATATGCAGATTGTCACAAAATCTCTTATATACCTGAAATTTTGCAATAGTCTTCATCAGAGCATGAACTTTTCATGCTGTAATTTAGTTATGCCAACTGGGAATACTCTATGGAAAGTCTTTTTTTAATCCAAACCCAAGAACAGAATAGCAGCTTTTTCAACAAAGCCAGTTTGCATAATAAAAAAGCAGGGTCTTGTTTCTCAGGAACAGACTCATGGATGTTACTTTCTAGTTACTCATCATAATGTTTCAGGTATATTAATCTTTTCAAGGGAACAGTCAAGGCAAAGTTTGAAATTATATGTGTTTATATATCTGTAGGCAAACAATTTTTGTAATTTCCACCAGAACTTTCTCATGCAGTATTTTTAAAATGATTTTGTGTTGTTTTTACTGAGCCTTTACTGTCAAAAACCAGCTTTCATCACCAGACTGGCCCTTCTGTTCAGCATTTTTAGAGCAGTCAGGGGTCAGGGTATGGGACTCCCATGCCTGCATTAATAAATTGCCATTTGCCTCTGCTGTACTATCCATTGCTCCCTCTGCAGCAACAGATCATGTACTGATAGTAAATCAGATCCAGTATGTTTTCCTAATTCTAGTTTTGGGCTAATCTGTCTAATAGTAAAAAACATCTGGTCTAGTTTTCTTTAATTCTGATGCATATAGCAGGAATCAGATCACCAAGGGAGCAGTGGAGTCACACCAGGTCAAGTTTTTTACCTGCATGGAGTTAATGCAGAATCGACGTGAATAATAAGGTACTGCTTTATATTATGGTATGTCATTTTTATAGGAGTAACACCAATAATAAAACTTTGATATTACAGCAGATTTAGGCAATAAATTCCATAAACAAGTAAAGAAACCCAGACTATAAGACAGCCAAGATACAAGAAAGCTGAGCAAAATAATTTTGGTGTGAAATTGGCTAGCCCCTTATATGAATTTGGCAGAATTTTTGTTATAAACAAGATAATCTTTTGAAAAAGTTATCCTTGTAAGAATTTTGCTTGGTAGACTCCTGGTAAATCATGCATCATGAATATCAGTGTGACTACCATGAAAAGTGAGGGAAAAAATTATAACACTTATAAGCTGCTTTTCATTCTGTATTTAATCTGCTTAGATAACAATATGTAAAAAACAACTCTGGTCTCATGAAAAAAAATTGAAAGAAATTCCTCAATGAAGTTTTGATTTCTGCTTTCAATTGAATTTTACTGTACTTCAACATATTTCTGGAAGTATATTTCAATGTTTTCAACTTGCTAGAAACTATATTTTTAAATTTTGTGTCTCTTTCTATGCTGTCAAAATAGCATACTACTTTGTTTCCTGTGTTTTATAAATCTGAGAGAATCTCAGGGTCATCCTGAGGCAACATGAGAGAATGTAAAAAAAATTTTATAGCCTGGGGGTAAAAAAAGCCTTTCCCAAATCAACAGTATGTTAGGGGACTTCTGCTCCCTAAAGTAACATTACTGCTTATGCACTCCTGGCTAAAAGTTCTTTTTTTACTTGGCCTTAGGAAGAGTGCATAAACAGCAACATCGCTTTAGTCAGAAGGAATTAATTATTGAAATCAATTATTGTTTCTTTCAGACTTCTGCAATCAGTCCTTTACAATGACTTGATGTAAAATATAGCTTTCTTGCTTGCTGTTTTTGTGAAGGTCAAATCACATAAATCAGAAAAAGCAGGTTTCTGGCATAAGACTTCTACTCCTTCTATCCCCACAGATTTTTTTGGCTTTTGCTTTGAATCATGCTATGTTAGCAGAGAGTGATAGTCACATTGGTATTAGGTAGAAAACAGATATTGTTTTAGGTACATTATTGAATACACTCTATTTTAGATATTGGTTATTATTGGTTATAATATTATATGTTTTAGGTACATTATAGAATACGCTCTGTTTTCATCATACAAAACTTTATGAAACCATATTTGCTTCTACACAGCATTTTTGCAGTATTCAAAGGCTTGAAATCTGCAATAAAATTCTCCACAGAGCTACAGTTGGGGTTTCATGCAAACACAGGGAGAGAGCTGGGTACTATTCAAGTTCTCTCACATGACACAGGATGCCCCAGGGCAGGCATCTAACATCTGATTTATACCAGACCAGAATCTGGCCCTTTGTTTCTTACTAAGGTCACTGTTTTTCTTTCTTTCTTGTGATTAAAGGTATTTCTATCTTATTTCTCTTGCCATAAAAACCCTTGAAGTGAAAGAGAAAAATCTTTTTCCAGCTGTATTTTCTAGCATATTCATGGCCACTGGGAAGACTATAAAGCACCCATGATTTTCAGGCTTTCTCTTTAATGTAGGTTCAACTACTGTCTTCCTTGTTACCATCTTACTTTTTTTTTTTTTTTTTTTCCCCTTTCTTTTACTTTTCCCCTAGAGTCTATGCCTGTTTGATGTAATACTTTAGGCCTTACACAAAACCTTTTCTAAATATCTAGCTTTTTCTGGAAAAGGTGACTCTACATTTAGAGAATGGGTATTTCCTGACACCTGAACACTAACTGTCTGGGAGCAACACATGGCTTCTTCAAAGATGTGTCATAGAGGGCAACAGCCAGAACTTCCTGCAGTTACCAAAATACCTCTGTGAGCAATATTGGCTCAGGGTTTTCAGATCCCGCTAGAACTTGAACTTGCCACAGAGGACAAGAGGTAACAGCACACATGCTGCCTTCTTGTAAAAAAAAGGAGGAGCTCTGACCTCTCCTAGCTGCAGGATGCTGTGTGCTGATTTAAGGGCTTTGGCTTCATTAAACGTGGTGCTGGAGGAAACACACAAACACACATACATGCTGACAACAATATGTATTTTTCTAATTATTGACAGAAGGTGACACTTAGCTTAATATTATGGCCTGATATAATAATAATTTAATATTATGGGTTAAGGATTCTGCAACCTCTGAATTAACCACCCCTCTCTTGAGTGCCCTAATTAATAAAATTTATATTTATGTATGGCTACATTAATATATGTATCAATGTGTTGATACACATTGATACACAATTATATGATCTACAATAATTGTGGATCATATACTTGGATACTTCAGACTAGCATAACTCCACTGGAGCCAGTGGTTCTATGTTTATTATGACTACAATTGCAACAGTAGGTACAGTTCTCTGAATTTAAATTGCAACTCTGACAGCTGTTATCATATATCTGCTTCTTGTCTGATAGACTGCTTAAAGCTGTCCTTAGCTGGCGCACCACTGCTGCCAGCTGGGTGTGCCAACACTGCTGACTGTAACACAAAATACATCACATTCTCCTGCTCCTGGCCTACAACAAGTGATTTATCCTGTGCAAGCGAAGATTCTGTTCACACCCTTGCAAAACAGGTTCAGTGTTGCTTGAGAATGGCAACTGTATAGAACAACACCTTAGTATTGGTCTGGGGGCTCCTGAATCTGATGGCAGAGCAGCTCCTGGGTCACTCTATAGGAGCTAATGGAATATTTCCTATCTCAGTATAAAGTTGCAGTTTAGTCACTCCCTAAATTGTGCTATGTTTTCCTGGAGCTATTGTTAGTAATATCTCTAACTCTGAAACCAGAGTTCTCTATGTTCTTAAGTCACGATGTTTTATTCTATAAGCTTCAGTACAGCTGATAAAACTTGCAGACATTTCTATTTCCATTTACAGAAAATTCTATAGATAACAAGATCTTGTTCAACTGCAAAAGGTGATTTTGTCTTCTTCAGCTGATAGAAAAGTATAGTGGTCTTATGGTCATAGATTCTGTCAAAGAATACTCGTTCTCAAATTGATGGTAATTTTTTTCTTCATGTAGTGCATGAAATGTTATTCATTTTATGATACAAGAGTTAGTTTAAAAATTCAGGATTGACTGAGTCCTCCTGAATGAAAAGTTGTCACATTTACGTATTCTCAAACAGTCTTACATATGACTTAGTGAAGAAAACTGCATATACTCATTCTGACTTTACAGATGTATAGACTTAATTCTGTGGTGTGGTCTGCTGGTACTAGAAAGGGACAGAATTTTGGTCAGCCCTACACAAACCTACAAATTATTGACAACTCAAAAATATTCTGCATGAAATACTTGAAAAGATGCAGAAAAAATAATTTTCAGGTTTTTACATGTTGCCTTTTGTAATGTGGAAAATATAATGAAATTAAATCAATGACAAAAAAAATCACTGTCATCTCCTAAAGAAATACAAATTCCAGAAGGTCTTCACTATACTTTGAGTTAACAAGAAAGTGATCTGAACATCATTGATAAGAAGGAAGGTGAGGAATCAAAAAAGGACACTGTTTCTAATAATCTTCATTTACTTACCTTTCTTTGCTGCATTTTTCCTGTCTGCTTTCCTTTTATCCTCTTTCTATTTTTTTTTTTTTTCAATCAGCTTAGTCAAAAGGGAAAGGGAAGAATTTCTGGGAACATATTAGAAAGACTTCAGTAACACTAGATGGAAATTCATTTCACTATGATTTGAATTTTATAATTGTTTCATTAAACCTCAAATATAAAAGCCTATAAAACATCTAAAATTTTACTTTTTTTCTTACTTACCTCTTAAGCTTTTATTTTAAAAAAAATTAAAATAAAATTAAGACGACTTAATGAAGATTTCTGTACTTTGGATGACACTTGAGGTTTTGCCTTGTAATAAAAAGAAATAATAATGATGCTTAAAAAGTTTCACCTGAGAGTACATTTCCATCCAGAGAGTCGTGCATTTTACCTGGAAGAAGAGGATTTAAATGTAAGGTCACTTTTTTATTCTTTGTATCATGACTGTTATGATTTTAGTGTATTAATGGTCTTTGCCATTTGTGAAGTAAAAGATCTCTTGAATCAATAAGCATGCTCAGCTGCTTGCCATTAAAATCGATCAGTGCCACCCTTCTGTCTGATGTCATACTCAACTGTAAATATTAAATAAGCTGTCACCTGTTTTTTCATCGTGTTTCACCTTTCAGAACATAGATATCTTCTCTATCACTGATATGTAGAATTCTTCTTAATAATTTCTGATATTTCCCTGTGGAATCAGGATCTCTTTAGGAACTGAAAAGACTGTCCACTGTACTGAAAGGAGTAATATAAGATAAATGGTTTGCAATTACTTTTTAAAATGTAAAAATTTTAAATTTTAAAAATTAACATAATGGAGAAAAAAAAGTGACATTATGAAGAAAGACTGGAGCAATGTATTTGGGTATTGCTACACTTTGTTCAGATAATAACCAGTGGAGTTACCTTATATCTCCATGGTAGAGTTGGGAAAATATGCAGGTCGCTTGTGCCTAGATATGACTTATTTGTATTGGGATTCAATTTGGAAAAATCTCATAAATGCACTTTCATGATCTTCTGATTACTGTGTATATGAGACAAATGAGACAAATTCTGTTTCGTTTATTTAATGATAAATGCTGCAAAATTAAAATTATTTCAGAGGAACTGATTTTCAACTCTAATGCCCAGAGGAGCTCTTCATTGCTTACACAAAGAAGAAAAGAACAAAGATATTAAAAATAGCACATGTGGGACTTAATCTGCTCGCTTTGACAAAGGGAAATGCAAATAATAAATGAGATAAAATATACATATGAAAGGTTGTTTTTCTTGAAGTCAGCAGAAAGTGATAGAGCTACTGCTCTTGCCAGGGCTGGTGTAGTGGGTAGGATGATTTGGATTTCAGTGGGGCAAAATCTTATGAAGAGACAGATCCATGCTTAACCTTTCCCACTTCATGGGTTGCATTAACCAACTTTGGAATCAATGGGGTTATGCAGAATTCCTGCTTTATCTTGTGTCTTGGTAGCCTTTTTTCCAAAATATATCTCTGCTGGACTAAATCAGACACACATTCATACTAAAGTATGATTTGCTGCACATTAGCATTTCAGGTTTGAGTCCTGTGGCCAAACATACTTATTAAAGACTTTATATTCTGTATGAAGTCTTTCTTACAAGATTCTCATAACTTTTAGTTGCAGCAAACTTGAGATTTAAGTAAGAGGTCAGAAAAAATAGATTTGCTTCCCAGTTAGCAAAAGTACAGTTAATCCATTTGTTATCTCCATCTCAATGATATGAGAGGATCTCAGATAAATGAATTTGAATGACATGTACTTGAATTTCATTCAACACTTCAGGGTAGTGGACTGATATTTCTACACGGACATTTCCTCAAACTCCAAAATACTGGACTATCTTTACAGACTGATGGCAAAATCTTTCTACCATGATCATTATAGAATCATAGAATGGTTTGTGTTGGAAAGAGCCTCAAAGACTGTCTTGTTCCAGCTCCCCGCCATGGGCAGGGCCACCTTCCACTAGAATAGGTTACTCAAAGCCCCATCCTATATAACTATGAACATGTCCATGAATGGGGCATTCACCACTTCTCTTGGAAACCTCTTCCAGTGCTTCACTGCACTCACCATAAAGGTTTTTTTTTCTTAAAATACAATGTAAACCTACCCCTTTTCAGTTTAAGTCTAGTCCTCGTCTCACCACTACATGCCTTTGAAAAAAGTCCCTCTCCATCTCTCTTTCACCCCCCTGTTGAGTACTGCAGGCTGCTACAAGGTCTCTCTGGAGTTTTCTTTTCTCCAGGCTGAGAAACCCCAACTCTGATCATCTCTGTACTAAATGCAGGGCATTTCAGTTATCTCTGAAATGAGGTATCATTCAAAAAGTGGCACACTATAAGTCCAAACTGAAAATAAATTACATTCTGACTGAACTGTATTGGAGTCTTATGTCACCGAATGCAAATGTCCAGCTGGAATTTTTCTACAGGGAATTTTGATGAAACTGCCATGGGGATTTTTTACTAACCTGTCATTTCAAGTCTCAGCAGCTGAACTGAAATTTCTGAAAAGCACAGCACCCTACTGTACTTTACCAGAGGGCTGATACCATACAGACTTTATGAAGGTAGGGGCATAAAACCAAATCCCTAAAAAGTCTGGGAAAAAAGGCTGAGTGCTAGAGCTGTTTGTGAATTAACTGAAATTTGAATGGAAAGGAGAGTTGTCACTTAACTATAACATTTATGTTCCCTCTGCTTGATGTTTCATTTTGGAATCTTCTAAATATACCCTACCAATGGCAGAAATACAGTCCAAAACATATATTACTACTGTAGTTTTACACTGCTAAGTGGTAGATGATGACTTCTGGCTTTCTTTGAAGCTCATAGGAAACAGTTCCCTCATGTCACAGAGGTTATTCAGGAGATTTTAGCCAGTTTCTTTAATGACATGTCCTTGAAGAGACTGCAGAACCTTCCATATTTTAAAGAAAGCAATGCTTAATTTTCATCTTAGCAGCTACTTTTGATGGTGAAAATATATTCCCTAGCTATCTGACAAGGCTTCTCATTTTACGTCACCTTTCTGTTGCTCTCAAAGCTAATCTTTACCAGCTCTTTGCCTTGCCCTTTCCCTTTACTCTGATTTTCCCAAGAGAATTTCATTTTTTTGAGCTAATTAAAATGAAACAAAAACTGAATTGTCTTTCTGAAATGGCCCTGTGATTTATTAATGACTTCAACTGGAGCTTCCTAGGCAATTCTATGGCAAACAGTTATGCTTGCATGCAGAGAGATTGCTGTTTCTAGGGAAACTCTAGGTAGATAAGACATCTTCCTTGAATTGTTTCTCTTCAGAGACTAAGGTACATGAAGAAATTCATTGCTTAGGTTATGTGGTGGGTTATATTAATGACTCCATTTCAGTCAAATCACCCCATAGACTGTATCAAATTCCATTTCGGATGTAATTTTAGAAATTATTTCTCATTGAGCCATCTTTAAGTTAGGTTACCACTTGCTCAAAAGCTCAATTCAATACACTGTAATACAGTTTACTCTATTAATTTTGTCAACAGAGATTATCCTTCATGAAAAATGGGTACTTTTCTCTCAAAGCAGCACATCTAGAATCATACCAAGCCTCTCAAGTCCTGAGTGAGTTTGCTTCCAATCTAAGCTAAAATGTATAAGAAATACAATACTGGCAATTTTTATTATTAACCACTCAGCTTTAAAGAATAAATGTATAGGATTTTAAGGTATGTGACATATTTTTTGAATTTCTTATTTGAATTTCTTATTTATCAGATAAATGAATTTGAATGACATGTACTTGAATTTCATTCAACACTTCAGGGTAGTGGACTGATATTTCTACACGGACATTTCCTCAAACTCCAAAATACTGGACTAGAAATAAGAATATTTCTTATTCTTATTTCTTATTTCTTATTCTTATCTCTTTTTTGATTAATATTGGTTATTATACACTTTGTAACCGTTTTCCTTTTTCAGCTTTTTCCAATCACAATAGGTATTCTGTTTTGTCCTATAGTTTAATTTTCTCTTGTCTTGATGAATAGTTTAAAGTTTTTACTCAGTTTTGTAGGTTTTGGGGCTTATTTTGTTTAGTTTGTTTGGGATTTTTTTTTTTACTAATGTGTCCTTTGTCAGTTGATTTGAATCATCTTCAATTAATTTATTATTTTATTATTAAAAATTTTCTTTCTTTGGAGAACAAATGCTTTGGAGTCATCACAACTCATATTAATAGTGAATTGCCTCATACTATTAAAATCAATTTGCAGTCCTTACTTATAGCAATCTAGACTAAAGACACTGTTTCCCTACTTAGGCATTGTTTAGTTTCAGAAATGAGAAAAAAATGTGGTTTTTCTTTTCCGTAGCTAGTAAACTGTGAAAAGAATAAAATTTATTTTCAGCATTAAAATCCGAGGTTAAAAACTAATTTTTAAATTAATCTGGAGCCATTGCAAAGAAGAAAAAAGAAAAACCATAATTTTTTAAATTGATGTGCAATGCTTGGTTTTGCTTCAATGAAAGGAATCCTTGAATGTAGTTGTCTCAGAGCAGACACTAACATCCATGAACCATTATACAAATTATATCACAGTCCCAGATTTTCAAGGTGATTCAAAATATCCACTTATTTCACCAAAAAGAGAAATTCTTATCTTAGGATTTTTTAAAACTTCATTTCATTTATTTTATTATAGCACATATTCTCTGCAAGGATTATGATTCACTATTTTAAGAAGGCACTGGGATACTTTTTGGCCTGATGTATAAACCTTGTCAAGATATAGCCTCTTCTTCTGTTCAGGTTGCCCATTTGTATCTAATATGCAAGTTAAATAGCAAATGCTTGTTTGAACTTTTTGAATATATTGGCAGTTTTAATAAATGATAATAAACAGATCTTCAGTCAACACATTTATCTAACCCAAATGTGGTTTGACCTTTTTTGATGAACAATATATAATTGTTACATAACTACAAGAAAAGTAACTATTGGACTGAGTTAGATACTAACCTGTTTGTAAAAACAAGTATCTAAGCTGGTCTTAAAGCTGCCCTGAACAGCTACAGTGTTATTCATTATTTTCACTAAAGTGTTTCCCAATCACTGTATTCCAGGGTTTAAGACTATTGGTTCTTGTTTACAAAAAAAAAAAAAACCAAAACAAATTTAAAAAGAAAAAAAGCACAAAAGATGTCTTTTTTTTTTTTTTTTTTTTTTTTTTTTTTTTTCCAGTGAGCAAAAAATAAGACACCAAAGGTATTTTACAATTTCAGCCAACTGTGCCATATTGTTTCTGGAAAGCAAGTTAACTCATAAATGAATAACTATGAATTTACAGACATCCTCTCAATTCATGTTTTCATAAATGAATGAGATATTAATTGCTAAAATGTGTTTTGAGTTTTATTATTAGTGATACATTCGGATTTTTTTTGCTTTTGGCATTATTGTGCTTTCTTGATTTCACATTACTGGGCCCAGAATTACTTGTGTACATGTGTTCTATTGATTGTAGAGTAAAAATCCAACAAAAGATTGGCTCAATCCAGCTGAGAACAGTCTCAGTCAGCAGCCAAGAGCCAGAGATTTGAAAACACTGTATGTTCAGGCAAGTACAGTGTGGTATCACTTCTCCATTTCTAGCAATAAGGATTAACAAACCAGAGGCTGTATCCAGATCAATAAAATTTAGTAGATCCTATCATTCCAAAGCACCACCACTTAATAAAACATATTGTGCACACATTTCGTAATACTTGTTTTAAACCTGCTACTGGTAATTTAATTGGTACTTTGTAACTTTTCCATTAGAACTATAGTATCTGTGTGTGTGTGTGTGTGTGTATACATGAACATATAGATAGATATAGATATAGATATAGATATACGAATTGTCGTTCTTCTCTTGTTTCTATTAACATCTATGACATGTTTGTCATCTCTTTTCCAAAATGCAGACTCCTCACCTGCCTAGATTCTCCCTGTGCAAAAACATACCTTTCATCAAGTGTGCTGGATTTAATGTCTTTTATTTTCTTCTAATAGTAGTGTATTTTTCTTGATACTGAGGACCAGAGCTGCTCACACTTTTCAAGTGAAGTAGGTGTTTAAATACTCTGAGGTTTTGGGCTGTAGCCCATATACATTTACTCACTGTGTATCAAGACAATGGAGTCAAGAGGTTAATGACTTGCAGCAGTTTAGATTTATTAAGAACCTGAAGACAAAGGAGGATCTTATTGAAATCAAAAGCTATCAGGCTATGTCTTGATAAATGCTATATTCACTCAATGCTTCTATAAGAATTAAGTCTAACATGTTGACTTGCATGTTTAAAGTTAAGCTGAAAATAAGTGCTTTGTTGGACTGAGTCCCAGAAATCTGCCTCTCTGAAAGAGTCCACAGAGGTTCATCAGCAAAAGTTCACTGCTAGTACAGAAGTTGCCTATATTTTGCAGTGGAACTCTGCTTACTTTGTCCTTGACCTAGTATATTTTGCTTCACCATTTGGAAACTTTCCCAAAATATTTTTTTCAGCAATTTATCAGATAATATTGCCTTAAATGTCCTACCCCTCTTATCCCTTTTTATTAGAAATTCTAGCTAGTTATAGATGACAACTTACTTTTGATCTTTCAAGTTTTAAACCATTACTTCCTTTGCCATTTGTTATAGGACTTTAAATAAATATTTTAAACTTTTTGTCCTTTAATTTAGTATTTAGCATTTAATGTATTTTTCATTCACACATACTTACTTTTACTTATAATCATCCCTTCTGCTCTGTGTATATCTTTTTCACTCTCATTGTCTCTTTGGGAACAGTACATTTTTAAAATGTCTGATACTGAGATTTTTTTCAGTCTAATCTTCAGGGTCAGAAATAGTGCAAAGAAGTCCCTTGTTCTGGCAGGTTTTATAGCTCACCTGCCTGATAGGGTATAGAGTATTTCTCCCTACAGATCTAACTGATATATGTTAGGAGAAAACAGGGGCTAACCTAAAGATGCTCTTTCTCATTACTGCTGATACGTTTGAAACTACACAAGGAATAATGCACCTGGTAAATCTAAAGACTAATATAGTTTGCTCTTTCAATGAGATATAGTGAAGTAACAAATCAACTTTTTAGGGTTAGAAGCCTCTTGAGCTTTCTTTTTTAAATCAGACTATTGATTTTCTCACAACATTCATTGTCTAAAACTTGATCACTACCACTTTTCACCTTCATACAACAGAATGTACTGCAGCCTGAATAAAATATCTTGAAGTTCACAGAGCTCCAGATAAAAATTGAAATCTTGAACTCTTTTTTGTCAGGGAAAAAACACTCCTGTAAAAGAAGAGATGTTGCAAACTGTTAGTTGTATTTTTCTGTTTCTTTCTGTGAACACATTCATTAAGAGGTTTAGTCACTTTGTGACATGTATGCAAATGTTACAAGCATACTTTATCAAAACTCAAGCTAGCAGTGATGAACAGAGCTATTATGGGATGGTATGTAAAAGTTCTCATGCATACCATGTTTCCCCTATGAGAATAGAAAATTCATGAAAAGTAATCAGTATCAACAAAGCCTTCTCTCCTCCGTAAAGCAACACAGTTTGAATCCTTATAAAAAGACTTAATACAAAATACTTTAAAACAACGTTACAGAATTTAGTGGCAAAGTAAATATTTTTAAATTAATCTCTCCCTCTCTCATTCTCTTTCTCTTCAATCAGACCCTCCATAGTTTGGTGAAGTTTTCTATTTTGTCTTTGTTGGCTCATGATATTTTTCTGACGTCCTGATATTAACCCGAAGCTTCTTATCTTTATACTATCATAAGAACAAAAGTACTTCTTTATTAAACTATGATTATAAAGAAGCCAACCCTGAAAAAGTGTTTCCAGCCCAGTAGTGTACAGCTGGTTTTAGGAGGGTTTTCTGGCTGTTCAGTTCCAAAGTCCCACAGGAAATGCTGCTTCTAGCTTTTCATTAAAATCAAAAGATGCACCTCAAAAAACTTATAATTAATTTCAAGTTAATGTAAAAAGGAAAGAAAAACATATGTTCATAAGAAACTCTCAATGACTCTAGAAAGTCTTAGTCCTCCTTTCAATAAACTATATCTTTTCTGGTAATTGTATTTTCTTCAGATCTGCTTTACTTGATAAAAGAGCAGACATAAACAATGGCATGAAGCAGAGGATACTAGGGAGAAGAAAGGGATCTATTTGTCCCTATGGAAGTCCTACACCAGCAGCTAATTTTCACTTGCAAAAATAAGAATCTCTTCAAAGAATCTCAGAAAGAAAAAAAAAAGCCTGAGGCAAACAGAAGGAACTACTGTAAAAATTTAAAACATGTATGCAATCAGAGGGAAGTCTAAGATTAAGTGGAAACATGCTATTGATATGCTGCTGTAGATTAGATTGGGGCAATCACTTAGTCTGAAAGCAAGTTATTAATTAATTAAATCAGAGAACTGAGACATTTCTGGAAATTAATAACTAGTTGGTATGATTCAATGACCATCAAGGCAGTAAAAAGCAAATACAGATAGTTATCAGCCCTCCAGATATTTGTTATATTAGTATTACTATATTCTTAGATGAAAAGGAGAAATTATTTTCCTGTTGACATTTCTCATGTATTTTGTAAAAACAATCAACTAAACTTTGTAATAATTCTGAGGGTCTGAAAAAATGTTTCAGATCAAGAATCAAGTGTAAATGTCAGATTTTGAGAGTCTTTGTTTTCAAAGGAGTCTGATCTTATATATAAAGATGGAAACTCTTGAAGATGACACAGAAAGTGTATGTGAGGATAGTAGTACATCCCAAGACTCATATCTATGATTTGTTTGGGAGTTTTTTTGACTTAGAGTTTCAGATGGCACAATTCAGTTCTTTCAGGATCTTTTTAATTTAACTGCTGCTCTAGAAATCAATCAAATGTTACTTATATGACCTTGGAGCATCTTAGTCACTGTATAGCATCAAAGAGTACAGATGTAGAATGAAAATGAATTGAATATATATTATGAGTTAGGATAATTCAGGTAAGTACTGACATGTTAGAGCCATTGTAACCATAAGTTTATAAGGAAAAAATCTTTGGTACATAAAAATAGATATTTACACTTCTTTTGGTACATCAGCCAGGCACCTTTATTATGAAGCAATGGAGAATTGGTGCATGGTAATGAGATTCCTAGAAGACAGAAAGTGCCAATTTATACAGGGAAAAGGGGAAGATGAAAGGGAGCTATAGCCTATTGAAAAAAATCCATGTTTTAAAACAAAGAATGTAGAAGTACTGTCAGCCTGCACTGATGAGCTTAGACAGATAGAAATTAATTATATTTTGTTTAAGAAGCTGCCTCTGCAAACTTGGTCAGTTGTAAAAAACACATTAGAAGATTTTTCAAACTGGCTTTCCAATTACCTTGGATGGCAGGCAAAGTGCTTTGAAATGGAATTTGTTTTAAATTGGTAAATGCACCCAATTCTGACTGACAGTATTTTCATAATTAATAACATGGTGCTACTGGTCAATGTTATTCTAAGAGGTACACCAAAAGAAGCTTTCTTTTCTTTCAAACACCAGCAAGATGAGGATATCATGGGAAAACTGCAAAATGTTATTATTTAAGGCAGACTGGATGACGTAGAAAAGAGGAAAGGGCTTGCCCAAGAGGAAAAAAATCTTTGTTTGCAAAATTTTATATGAGCCCTTCCAAGCAACAGTATAATGTGCCTGAAAAATATACCATTCTGGCATTAGGAAAGGTACCATCCTGATGTTGTTTATTGGACCTCACTGCATGTGTGATGCCCAGGTAAGTGTAAATAATCTGTCAGAATTGCTAGGCAACAGAGTCCAGTCTCTGGGGTGATGGTGCAAGCAATGCTTTCATTGTTTTTTCATTGGGTGACTGGGTTGTCTTTTTTAGCTGGCAGGAAAGCTATATAGGTGAGCTTCTAAAATGAAACAGAATGTTTCTGCTTCAGCCCCTTTGATAATTTTTGACTGAATTTAATTTTCAGTAGGTTTATAGTCTCAAAGCTCCATAAATGCAGCAACAACCCTAATTCCTTGAAATTCATTATATTCCCTGAGAGTAGACTCAATAGAAAAACTCATCAAATACAAGGAGTCATGAAGAGAAATTTCCTCAACAAAGTTTTAAGATAACTTTCAAGTTAACAGAGGAACAGATGGTAGCAATTTTTTACACAAGAGATTTTAATTTATATATTTTTATTAAATACAGATAGTGTAATTTGGTGCTAAGTTGTGTTGTTATCACTGCCACGTCTTCCTAAGACAAAAGGGCAACAGTATTTTGTGGGAGAAGAAGGAAATATAGGTGACAGAAGAAGAGCAAGAAGAAGAGCATGAAGAAGAAGAAGAAGAAGGGGAAGAAGGGGAAGAAGAAGAGCAAGAAGAAGAAGAATAGGAAGAAGATGAAGAAAAGGAAGAAGAGGAAGAGGAGAATGAAGATGAAGAGCAAGAAAAAGAAGGGGAAGAAGAAGAAGGGGAGGAGGAAGAGCGAGAAGAAGAGCAAGAAGAAGAAGAAGAAGAAGAAGAAGAAGAAGAAGAAGAAGAAGAGCAAGAAGAAGAATCCAGAGGAGAGACAGTCACTGCTGTGAGGTCAGTGTGGGTTTGCAGTCAGAGCCTCTTGTGGGAACCTGCAGTCACAGTCTAGCCAGTAAAAGCCTGCAGTCAGAGCCTGCAAACCAATACCTGCAGTCAGAGTTTAGCAGGAAATAGCCAGCAGTGAGAGGCTGCAGGGGAAACTACAGCAGGAGTTTGCTGCAGCCAGAGTCAGGGAATAGTTGGAGTCAGGATGGCTGAGCTGTAAAGAGGAATAAACCAGGACCCTTTTCATGCTGTGATAAACAAGAAGTCTGTGTCTTGGCTCATTTCTACTCTCTAACAAAAGGGCTGAGGCAAAAGAATTCTATTTGATTTATGTCATTTTGAATGCATATTCTGCAAACTCTAGCTGCTAGAATAAACCTTGTTTAATAAAAATTTCATAAAGTTATTTTTTAAGAAGCAAAAAATTGAAACAGCTCATATCACAGTATTGCACTCAATGAAGTAGTTGCCAATATGTTGCAATGTTTTCCACTTTGGTGGCAGATATGCTATGCACACTAAAAAAAAAAGGAAAAAAAAAGGGGGTAGGGAGTATAATTAAAATGTTCAGTGCTGGTGTCGTAACCTATATTAATTTTCAATTGCTTTATTAGGCAAAGGAAAGCACGTCTTCAGCTGGCATTTATAAACACCAGTTTTTCTTCATTGTTAACAAATGAGCAATTACTACATAATTGAAGGCAAGAGCACATAAAAAAAAAATAAAACAACCAAAACCATATATTATGCATTTTTGGTGATCCTTTGATAAGCAAGATCAACAAGAACCTTGTAAGAATGCTCCTTCTTTCATTCCCTGAAAACCTATCATCCACCATCCAAACTGTATGCTTACTTGGGTTGTAAAGAAAGCAGTGTCTAGGGTGATACATCTAAAGTTAGTTTTGCTTTAATTTTCCATACACTGATAAATAACCACTACCCATTCAAAGAGACATTGTAGCAGGAAAAAATAGAGCACCATCAGTAACTTCAGTCTTTCAGAAATCACCAGTAAATTTCCAAACTTTCAGGAATGGCAGAATTTTGTAAAAAACACTGTAATGGTTTTAGGCAGATCTGTGTTATGCATATGCACATTAAAATTCTTCAGAAGTTTTAAGTTTTAGGTAACATGAACAATATTTAGTCTACTAGGTATTTTCCCCTTACCTCTTGGACTCTGTCTTTTTCTAGAGAAACATTCTTCGCTTTTTCTAGAGAAACATTCTTCGCTTTTTCTAGAGAAAACAATATAACTTTTGCATACTTCTCCTCTCTTCCAGACATGCCTGTATCTTTGCTCTATCATTTGCTCACAGTTTCCTTTCACATATGCTTTCATTTGGGCACTCTTTCTTGTATTTTGCTTGCCCTTGCCCTCAGCTCCCTATACCTGTCATACAATACACTTTCTGATTTACTCCCTGAAGTGGGCAACTTTAGAATAGAGTCTAATGTTTACACTAACCTCTTAATGTGTGACTACACTAGTAAACTACCTTTATTTAATTTCTTGAAATAATCAAACTTTAATTAATATGGTCTCTTAAATTGAATATGGAAACATGGAAGAATATCTGGTGACAAAAGTAATAACAGGCCTTATTTCATGCCTTACAAATGTAATTCCAGGAAAATGCAATCATTATTTCCCATGTCTGTCTTATAATAATGCCCAACATCAAATGTAGTTATATTATCAACATTGATTTATTTTTATGAATTTAATATTATATAGCAGAAAATACAACTAAGGCACATATATTATGCAGTTCACTAAATCTTTAGGTATAGGAAAATCTGTATTTCAGTCTTGTCTAAGATAATCTACAGATCCTTCCACAATGAGATAAAGCCCCTTCATTTGTTAATTTTTCAACTTTTTCAAGGTGGCAACTAATTCCAAGTGAAAATTGAAACTAGTGAGAGTTGTTCAACCTCAATTTTTCCACAGTTCTCCAGGAGTTAACAGAAAAATAATGAGTCCTCATTTCTCTGAACAGCTAGTAAGTATTTAAGTTTCAAATTTCACAACGAAAATATAGTGAGTGTCTAGAAAACTAGATGCAGTTTATAATGGGACTCATCATGACTGTCCAGACAGTAGGTGCCACCAAATATACTAAGAAAAAAGCCCCAAGAGTAATTAACAGTGAGATAGTTCATACTTACATACAGTTGTCTTTGCAGCTAACAAAGGAAATTTAAATGTATCACACTGAAGGTAATATAAAGATATCTATTTTTATTCAACCCAGGTAGTATTTTTCTAAATAAAAATAAAAAATAGAGAAATCTACATTACAAAAATTTGAAAACACAAAAATGTTTTAATAAATAAAGGAAGTTCATTAAAAGAGTAGTTCATCATATTAACTGCAACTTCAAAACTAAATAAATAAGGCACTTCATGACAAACAAACCAGATTTAAAGTTTCATCTTTCCACACTTAAACATAATTACTTTACATTTATACAGTCAATTAAAGTGAGTTTTTGGATCTAGGGATTAGCAATCATGACTTTACCAAAAGAACACCACTATATTCCTCTAATATGCCTGTTTTAGTGTGCTTTGCCAGCACAAGGATATGTCAGCATTCTGATAAAAACTGAAATTAGAATTTCTTTTTGCAACATTCTGATTTCCGCTGGTCATATTTGATCTTTGGAAGGCAGCATAGCCTAATTAAGAAAGAACCACGCCAATCACTGACAGGAATCTTGGTCAGTAATTTCATTTGTCTTATCATCGTCAAGTATGCAAGAGGAGTCCTTATCACAGTAATCATTTCAGCCATGGTAAGATGTTTTTCTATATATTTCATCCTAATTTATGCAGTAATTAATTCAGGAAGGTCCTAAATCCCATATTATGCAGGAGGAAAAATCAGATGATCTTAATATCTCTCTCTGGCTTTCAGAATACATTATCTAATTAACAGTTATCCTGAAGCTGTGAAGAGTCTAAACACTTGTTTCCCTTAACAGCAGTTATACTAATTTCCCTTTTGAGTGCACATTTGGTTTTTCAAGTAGTTTTTATTACAAGCATAGATATCTAAACTGCACGCCAGGGTTAATCTGTCCTCATGCTTGCAAAGGATTAGTTTGAGATTGCACAAGCCTAGGCAAAGCAACTATTTGCTTCTACAACAGATATAATTACAACAGCAATTGTAGCAGTTGCTAGATGTATTTTCGAAAAAGCAAAAGAAATTAGATGCATGAAATTATTTATTATTTTTCTGATGCTAACATTTTCTCCTTTAACACTAAGAGTATTCTAAGAGATGTTTCACCTTTCCAAAATGAGTCCCCTTGTTTTCATGAAATAATTCCTCTCTTGGTAGCCTTAGACTTAAAGTAACATATAACAAAGTAATGAGACAGGTTTTCTTTTTTATTATTTATACATAGAAAATTTCAATGACCTAATTTAGTCTCAGTTGATTTCAGCATATTTTTCTTATTTCTGGGCAGCATAATGTTCTCCAAAGACTGCAGCCATTTCATGGGAGAACCTGTTCCATCTGGAAGAATCTCTGATGTTCTCTTCTGTTTCTCATTTCTCACTCTCTTTCTAGTTCTTTATTTCAATTTAAATCTCAGTATCTTTCTTTGTATCTCTCCCGTTCTTCCTCTCTGTGTGCCCTGATTCCCTCTCCCCTTGTTTTTTTTACAGTTTAAAATTTTGTTTTCACAGCAGCACCGCGGGCTCTGGCTCAGCTTTGGTCTGGGGTGGGTCTGCTGCTCTCCAGCACTGGTGGCAGCCCCTCGGCCTCCTCCCACAGAAAGCATCACTGCAGAAATCCCCACTCCCAGAACCTCTTGCCACATATTAACTAAAAGGAGGGACAGGGAAGGGAAACTATGGTAGAAAGGTAAGGTGGTATCACAGAATCAGAGAACTTTTAGGATTAGGAGGGACCTCTGGAGACCATCTAGTCCAGCCCCCCTGACAAGGTGGGGTCACTTAAACCAGATTACACAGGAATGCGTTCATGTGAATTTTGAAAGTCTCCAGAGAGGGAGACTCCACTCTCTCCCTGGGCAGCCTGTTCCAGTGCTCTGCCAATCTTAGTGTAAAGTACTTCCTTATACTGAGGTGAAACCTCTTGTGTTTTCTTTATGGACTTTGCTCTTCTTCCTTTTGCTGAGCACCTCCAAAAAGAGCGACACCTTGGCAACCAACCTTGAGATAGTTGTTTAAGTTTATATTTTTGATTTACAGTAGAGTTATGGTTTATGATATACAAAGAGCAGAGATATATGTCTATTTCCTAATCTAATGTTTCCTTTTTTACCTTCAGGACCAAAGGAATGCTGTCTAGTTCTTCCCATTTCACAGTGGTCAAAGCAAGGAGTGGAGGCTCCTTTAGAAATTATGATCCCTCCACTGAATTCCATGGACCTGACATTTTTTCCCAGCTCTTTTCATGCAAAATATTTACCCTCCAAACTTCATTGGTGAAAAATACAGTGGAAAGAGGTGGGATGAAAAAACAGATTCTGAAATATTCTTTCTTTTACTGTGTATAAATTATGAAAAAAAAATTTTTTGCAGAGATATAAAAACAAGATTAAAGCTGCTACTTGACAATGTTATAAAATATGTTCTTTCTGCATGCAGTGACTTGTTCATTTGCTCAGTGTTCTTTTGGCAGTCTGATAGAAAGTATATTGCAGAAATTAGATGTTTTTCCTCAAGTTTCAAATGATACTTCAGAAAAGAACTTCTAGAAAACTATTAGATACAGAAAATTTAGTGAAATTGAGGGGGAGAGTGTGTGATTAATTCATAAATATAAAATATAGGTACCTAGAGAGATAAACACTAGTAACCATTTTACCAAAAGCACTACACAGTTGTTTTAATGTAGAAGATTGATTTTTAAAGAGACAATAAATTAACCCAGACCTCATAAGTATTTTGTCCCTGATACAACTTTTCTGAGATAAAATCAGACAGCATACAGAGTTGCATATGTGATATTTTTGAACTTTATTTTCAGTGTTAAATAAGAGTTTGTTTATGAGGATTCACTAATTGTTCAATGTAGTTTTTTCTTTTTTGGAAGGTTATTTTTATGAAGCTTGTGTCTGGTTCTGTAATCCTTGAGTGTGATAGCAGGGCCTGGTTGCTGAAGGACAAGGGGCGAGAAAAGGTTGCAGTGCACAACTGAAGTATGTATGTTATGGTTTTTCTAAACAGATATAAATCATACACTGAGGTGTCACTGAATGAGTAACACACATGCTTTTCATATCCAGTCAAACTTTAAGAGAATGAAATATGTTTGCTAGTATCAACTCGCCCCAGTAGACAGTAATCCACATCACAAGAAACACTTAATTGAGTCCATTTGGCAGTTGCTGCTCAGCAGGGGCCTTGTAATGAAATAACATGTAATAACATACCTCTCATCCCTGGAGAGAGCGTCCCTGCAGGTCAAGGTTGAGGTCATTTCAAGGGCAAGGTCAGGTAGCTTATGTTGTAGCTGCTATTGCCACATCAAATTACATATTTTTTCTTTTTTCTTAATGGAAAAAAATTAATTTTATAGATTTTATTTTAGCTTTTAACTCTGTCAACACGTTTGTTATGTCTGCCAGCAAGATCTCTGTCATATTAGAGCATATTATCACTCAAAATTTGTACATGTTATTTACTAAACTAATCTTAATGGATGAGTCTATGATTTTTAGTAAATTACTACACAAAATACTTTTCCAGTTAGCTAAGAGTATTGTTACAAACCAGGGTAGCAGAGTACGTAGATGATGCTAAATACTTTACAAGAATTGCTGAGCAGCTTGAAGAGATGCAAAGAAAACACAGTGAAAGAAAATGAACTTTACATTCCCATTCTATGATACTATTGTGCAACAATAAAATATTCTTATAAAACTATAATTAGGGATCGAAAAAGGTTTTATTATTGGCTTTAATAAAACAAAATTGAAATACACCAACAACTGACAAGTTAAAGAAGGAGCATGTCATTATTTCTATTCAATATAACTTTTCTTAAAATCAGAATTTATAGTAAAGGACTCAATTCTTGATCTCTTATTGAGCTACTTAACAAAGTTTTGCCTTGATTACTTGACTTGTGGGCTAGGGAAGAGAAGACAAGCAAAGTATAACTTTTGGTTTATTAGTTTTGTGGAAAGGTAGATAAAGAATTAAAATTCTCATCTCTAATTCTTGATTATTTTTTCTTGTTTAATCCAATAATGTTATAATACACAGCCTGTACACATTTTTCCAGAGACCAACTTTTCAGAAGCCGGCCTTTTTCTAGATTACTCTTTAGCATAAGGAAAGAGTCAGGCTACCCTTGTGTCATGTGTTACTGGCTGACTCAAACCCCAGAGTGCATTGTAGACATATGGAAATACCTAAGATTTCCTACTCTTCATTTTGAAATGGTGTAATAGAGAACTAAACACCTCACCTGTGTGGACTTGATTTTATGATGGCATCCTTATCTTTCCAGTGTGTGCTGACAGGAAAGTAACTAAATTCAGTCAACCAACTTTTCAGAAGCCTCTTTTTTTTTTCTCTTCATTGGCTATAGAGAGCTTTGGCAGCTACATGAGGTGGTCTGGACTGTCTGCTGCTCTGAAAATGGGCATCTAAATTAGCTATGAGGATATGCCTCAAGTAGGCATTTCCAGTAAGCAGACTGCCTTCTACCCTCACTTTCCAGGCATGATATTCTAGTTCTAACAGATATCCCAAAGTTAATTACGTATTTTTAACACGTAGCAGGCAGCTGATTTTATTAACCTCTAAATGAACACAGACAGTGCAGCCAGAAGCCTTGGGTGCTTCATCAGATTGCCTTGCTTGTTTGCAAAGCAAGCATCTGCACTCTGCTTCTCTGTTTCAGCAAAGATTTCAGAAAGAAATTATTTTAGGGTAAATGCAAGGAACAGTATATGTGTACACCAGCTGACTGAATGTGATAAGATTTTGGTAAGCAACAATGATAGTTCACTCAAGAAGAACCATTGAAGGAAACTACACAAAGAAGGACCAGCAGTTATTTTCAGAAGGTAAAACTATTGCTAGTATGAACAAATAGATCCATGCTTTGATTTTGATATGGCAAAATAAATTAACTTAGCAAAGGGTTGCTCCTTTTCTCAGAATGTAATAAAAATGTACATGGCTCAGATCATATTAAACATGATTTAGAAGAGCAGATCTAAACAAAAAAATTTCTTTAAAGAAAAAATGTATTTAAGTAAAAATTTTGTGCATCTGAACAGAAAGGAAGAAGAGTGAAAATATGTACTGGGCTGTCAATAGGACACTTGGAAAACAGCAAATATTTTTCTTGTCCTATTAGCATTCAAGATGGATGCAAGGAGAAACATTAGTTTTCAAAGGTGTTTGGGAGAATCAATCTCTAAAAAAATACCATCCCCCGCCCCCAACAGACATTCTGAAAATAGTTTCTCCTTCACCATTTGGCTTGCAGAACTGTGTCCATTTAAGTGGCCAGCAAGGTTAGGGTTAATAGGAGAGACCATCACTGTTCCCTCCAAGTAAAAATGTGTAACCATAGCCTAATTCTACCTTAGGATATAACTCTGGTTACATCTCAATTTATAGAAATAATTAGATCAAATTAGATCATGGAAAGTTTAATTAACCAGGCATAGTTCTGAATTAAAGTCCATTTTCTATGGAAATTGGAAAAGGCCTAAGTAATTCAGTACTCATTATATCATGATTTAGCATCAAGCATCGTGGGGGCTGTAAGTCAGAGTATATCAAAAAAAGCAAAGGGGAAGCAAAATCTCTCCTAGATTTTGGACAGTATTTGGATGTCTTTTCTCTCTTCTAGAAAAAACATAAACAGGTTTTGAATGTTCAAGGGAGTTTAGCAGGCTAGCTTTGAACAGGAAAAAGTTCTTTAGGACCATTAACTAGACTCAAAATTTCATGTCATGGTTCTTTGACATGCCTCCATCATAAAAAATGCTAAATGTAATTCCTGCTTTTTTATATTTTCGAAATATGCTCATAATCTACTACTAATGTGAAAGGGACCATTATGAAATATTTCACCCAGTGCAGCAGTCCTTAATTATAATTAATTCTATTAACATTCATTAGGATAAATTAATTTGTATTAATGTGGATGTAATCTCATGATTTGATCAGAATTTGGAACTAATTAGTTTTCACCTAGTAAAAGGAGTTATTTATTATACAAAGAGCCTCCTTTGCTTTTGAGATTACTCTTGAACATAATTTACCACCTTGTGTATTATAGAGTCTGTAAACTATTGTCTGTACTACACTTCCTGATCCAGCACCACCTCAATTATCCAAGTTCCAGTACTCTGTAAGGCTCTGGGCTCCCTTGCTGCTGAGTCTGAGTAGACTTTTCACAGGGCATCAATTCAATATTACTAACAAAGATAAAACTTTCTTTTTATCTTGTCCAAAATCCTTTTTTTTCAGCCAGAAAACCTGGAGATATTAAAGATATATTTTAAATCTCTAGGTGTAGTGTTTCCATCAAAGATTTTTCATTGATCTACGTGTGTTTAGAAGAACTGATTTTAATGGAAACATACGCATAAAAGATGTTAAGGATGAGGTTTTGTAATGTGTTTATGAAAACATATTGAAAGGGATGAGGGATAGACTTTACCACTTTAGCTTTTGTTCAGCAATACTATAGGAATCAAAGAGTTTCACTGAAATCAATAGGACCTATTACAGATGAAGGCACAGCTCACCATGAGTAAGGGTCTGGCTACTAGGAAAGTAATGCTGAGATTGCTTTCATTTTAATGACTGAGAAACTCTAAAACATCCATCCATGTTTTTGAGTGAAATGAGTAATGCCCACTAAAGTTACAAGATTTATGAGGGATGTCCAATTCAATTTCATTACCAAAAAAAAAAAAAAAAATTAAAAATTGGTTCCCTGGCTTTAAAATGAAAACCATATGCAAGGAGCAGTGTTTTTCTAAATTTATACAGCTACTGAGAAAAAAATCTTTAAATAAGAAGTGTCATTTATTATTTCTCCATCATATTTATAGAATTAGCAGAATCTGCCTTCATGATACTTGCTAGGGATTGTTTTAAGAAAGTTCTAGTCAGTATTTCATAAATGAAATAGCTTTTTTCATCCATCAGACCCATAAGCGACCTTAGATAATTGTGGCAAAAATGCTCTAACTCGAGTCCTGCATCAGCCTTGGATATTGTCCATATCTAGAAAGAGATGCCAGCTCCTTTCCCAGGACAAATCTTAATGCTCAGCTAATACTGAGAGATAACACCAAAAAACTCTATTGTAATAATTGCTGGATTGACCATGATATGACATTGTTCCCATAGCTTCAGGTATGTGAAGTCTGAAAACTCCTTCACAAATTTGACTGTTTCAAAATTAATTTAAATCTGTATGTTCCCCTCTCTACCCTAAATTGAGCAATCTGATGTGTAGTCAACCCAAAATGCACATCTACAGTGGAATTGAAAATGTGGCTCTTTACTTGCTAGTAAAGAAATTTGAATGTACAATTCAGGTGGCACATTCAAGCAACTGAAATGTTTATATCTAGCAGACATATAGTGGATAATACCTATGCTAGATCTATACAACAAGTAGTGGTAAAACATTTGACTAATAAATTATTCAATAAGGCTTTTATCCACATTTTCCTATTTAAAAATTAAAAAAAAAAAAACAAAACCAAAAAGCAAAACAGGTACAAGGATCTGCTTTGTGTAAAATTATGCTATTTTCATAGCAAAATATTCTGAACACTTTTTCTGGTTGCATGTCCCCAGAGCCCACAGAAGAGTGGAATAATTTTCTAAGATGCATAGATTTTTCTTTTTTTCAGCATAGGAGATGCTATTTACAATGATCTAATATTATTGCCCAAAATGTCAATGATAAATCTGTGTTTAACATAAAAACTGAACATAAATTAACATTCACCCTTAGATAAATTTTAACTACACTTGGCCTATTTAAATTTCCTCTTCCATTTGGAACAAATGCATCTTGGAATTTTTATTCCATTGTCTGCTATTTTATGATTATATACATTTCTGGTCTTTACTATTCCACCAAGTTGTCCCCCAACAAATGGGTTGATGAGTTTAACCGAATACCACTTTCATTTTTGTCATTCTCTCCTTACTCATTTATCAAAATAGTCTGAATATTGTACCAGCCAAATCATCAAGTCAAGGAGATTTCCCCCAATGTGGTTTGAAGCTACCTCTAAACTGTCAAGATAGGCACTTAAATTTGAAGAAATGTCCTTCATATTTGTCTGGCAATATCACCTGAAAGAAATCTTTTGTAAATTTTAGTTGACAAAAAGGTATTCTGGAATATTTTGCACATTTTGAAAGAACAATTCAGTATAAGGACACAAATTTTCTCATGAGTTGGAATAGAAGACTTTAACAAAGGGTTCTGTACTGGCTTGTCTAAAATCAGTAGGTCTTTGACTAATTTGGGGTTCAAATAGAGGCCCAGTGCAAGGCTGTGTTTTGGAACGGCATTGAAATACCAGGTAGACTGTATTGGTTTAAATCCCTCAGCCATTCCCAGGACTTTGCAGCACATCTGCATTTTTGATTTCAATGGATACAACTGCAGTTATGACCATAGACACACAGCAGAAGGGCCTCATTAAATTCCATAGTGGCAAAAAGAAGCATATGCATGGTCCCTTGGAAATGGTTTAAACTGATCCTGAATAATGCAAAATTGATTGATTTGTACCAAAATTTTCCATCTACCTAATCATTCACAGATTATGATATGCACCAAAAGGTAGAAATGGTCTAAAAATTTCATTCATTGAATTAAACAATTTTATTTACACGACACATGTGACATTAGACAAATGTCCAAGGCTTAACTTCACAGAATTTAAATCCATGTGTTGTAACCCACAGAAAGCAAAATTTAATTCTTCCATCCTGGATTTGACTCTTAAAATTGAAGCAGTAATTTCAGTGACACCTAAGGGAACTAGGGAGAGCATATCTATTATATTTCCGTGGGATTTGTGTTCATAACCTCTTTAGCCTCCTTTAAAATCTCAGTCAAAGATTAATCTCAGAATGAAATGTATCTTTTGCATACCTGGATAGGTCTAGACCTCTGCTGAAATGGAAGTTGACCTCCCTTGTACGTCAGGCTTAGACCTATCTGAATGGAAGAATTCAAAATATGTGCAAGATGTTAAACTACAACATACCACTCATTAGTTAAAAAACCTACAACAACAATGCTTTATAGACTGAAAAACAGAAGCAATTTCATTGTAATTGTTGGGGGATATTTTTAAAGGTTACAATCTACCTTCATGAATACAATAGAGATCTAAGAAACTGTAATTTTAATGTGATTTTTCCTATTATTTTATAATTAAAATTAAGGTACTAGAAAAAACTCAGAGCCGAACTTTGAAATTCGGGAAGCCGTTTCACACAGTGATTGCCCTATAATTTAACATTCGGTGCCACTGAGAGTGGATTAGACAGAGCTGCCAGCCTGAGCTGTTTCAAACAAATGGAAAATCATTAACAGTAATCTTTTGAATCTTTGTGCATAGGGCAGCAACTGCTGGAAGGAAACAAGGCCAGAAGAGGACCTGTAGAGATCTGGGAAAGCAGACACTGCTAGATTAATGACTGGCACTGTCAGAACTGAGTGCTGGGGAAATGCAGAGGCTTCATAGGCTCACCCCTGCTAGTGGGTGTTGCCATGGGTACCAGCTCAGAGGTGTCACATTAAAAAAAAAAAGGGGGAAAAGGGAGAGACAGATGATCAGCAAAAGGGAATAAGGGATATGCACACCATAACAATATAAAGAGACATTCTATGTACACAATAAAAAAGTTATGATATAGTAAAAATATGAAAAAAGCAAGGAAAAATCAAAAATGGTTGAATTCTCAAGAAAATCCTCTGAATAGCTTGACATAATTTATATATCTATGATTGCACATTTTTATTTATTGTTTAAAGTCCAGGCAATGATAGAAAAGACACTTATTAATCAGACATTGTCTGACAACAGAAAAGAGTTATATGTGGCATGCAATCACTATTCATAAATTTATTATTATTTAGGGGCATGTTCAGCCTATAAAAAATAAACTTAATAAATTATTGTCGTTTAAAATCACAATTAGGTCCCAATTCAGCAAGTGACATCAACATCCCTAACCATCCCCAGCATGAGCAGTCGTCCTTTAAATTAGATGGAGTGCTTAAACACTTGGTGATTTGTGTCTTATCAAAAGTAATCTTCTGAGGTAGCACAGGAGCTGTTTTTAATAACCTAGCCAGGGGGTGAATACCAAACATCCTTTAGCTAAAAGGAATGGTCACAAGATACAGAAGAAAAGGAAAAAACCAGCAAAACCCCCCACACAGATAAACAACCCCTCACTCTCGAGGTACTTTGAGCAAATGTTTCCCAAAGGGCAGATACTATTTTTGTCACTTTTATATTTATTTGTTTGGCTTGTGTTTCAGTCAGATGGATTTAACTGATTCCTTCAGATCTGTTGAAAGTTTGCATAACCTCCATGTTCAGTGAAATAATTACAGTGGTTTTTGTATCAGGAAGCTTCACTATGTGACAAAACTTCATTTACAGCTGCTGAGAAATAAAAGGATATCAATGAGTACATTAAGTACAGAATATATTAATGCTATCATTATTAAGTTGCATAATACAACATATAGAAAGTTGCGAGAATTCCACTTTTGACTAACTTCTGCAGCACTATAATTTAATTAGCTGAAACAAAGTCAATATAGAAAAGATTTGGTGTGATGGGAAACAAGGGAATTTAGTCCTGATTTCTGTGAGTTTACCTATCTGTTTCTTATGTACAACAATTTCTGCAATTTTCTGGCAAAACCAAGTTGTTTTAAAATAATATTTGCTTTCCATATTTTCTATATTTTATTTTTGTTTATTCCTTAAATATTTACATTTACCTGTGTTTTTAAAAAGTAAGCTGATTTTTAATATTTATCTTTAATTGAATACCTTCATTGGATAAAATTTGCTATGAATAAATTTTGAAAACTTTCCATACTTAAAATTCTGGGGTTATGTGCTATATTAAACTTTTCAGCAACTACAATATGTCTTTTAACTATTTCACCCTCTAAACAATCTTTCAGTTAAAACTTGTATAAAGAGGGGAATGGAAGGCAGAAAAAAATTATGGGGTAAGTAAGAAAGCATGTAAGTTATACAGCTGTGTATTGTCAGCTGCCTCCCTCTTCTTTTGGACATATCCCAGTCAATGTCTAAGGTTTCAGATAAAAAAGTATTTACATTAAAAGTTATATTACACTATTAACTAAAAATGCATTTTAAAAATGCAATTTTGTAATTGTCTTGGGTGGGAGGTTTCTCATTTTATTGGGGTCACTAAATGTTTATCTGGAATTTCCCGTGAAAGGAATGCCTTTATATTCATATAAAACAGTATAACTCACAGAAGCAAAGCCACTAAATAATTGTGTATGATATGATAAGTAATGTTATCAAACCAGACAGATTCAAGAGAAATTATCTGGCACAATGGGTGTCCAAAGTTCATTTTCAGTATAGAGTCAAATTCTGAGCAAACTGATGATGGTTAAAGCTTAGTATTATTTGATTGCTCTTGAATGATATCTCTGAAATAATTTGCTGTCCTTTAGCTTCTAGTCAGTGTAATACAAGGCCATTAATCTCTTGTCTTCAAAATCAAACTCTTGACTACAGTGAAATCAAATACAATATTCATTAACACTCATCCACTCTTCTCTCTGAAGTAGTATTTCTTATTAGACAAACACCAAAGTGTATCAAAACAATTTTATGTGAACATCAATAAATTCTACTGTGCAGACTTATATGGAAATTATTCTTGTGATGTCTGCATTATTGTATTTTACAAATAACAATGTGACTCCTGTCTTCAAGGCTTTCAAACTTACTTTTCATGAGAATTAAAATCTCACTCTCAAAAAGAAGCATACACACTGCACAGAAATAAGTAATGACAATAATGATACAAACAAAGGGGAAAAAAAGAAGATTGTAGTGTCCAAAGAAACCTACATGTTTGAAAAAGAACATTGACCTTTTAGTTGTCTCTTCATTTTTCAAAAATATTAAACTGAAATTTAGTGTATCACAAATAACCAGTAAGATGAATATCTTAAGATCATAACTGAAATTCTAATTTAAATGAACTCACAGGCTACTAAACTGTTACCTATTGTGGAGTATGCAAAGCTATGTTACATGCAGAAATGCCTAGACATTAAGTGGATTACTCAGCAAATATAGATGACAGCTTTCTGTGACAGAATGTTTAACCCTAGTAGTCACAAGACGAAACAAAACTGTTTCCAAGAAATGTATTTTAAATATAGATTACAAGGCCTTCGATAACATCTATTATTCACAAATGAGGTCTCTATCCTAAATCTTTTGTCAGATAATCAAAACATTTTCATTTTTTTTTTTTTTTAAGAGAGGCATTTGCTCATTCTTTGTTAAATAGCCCGAATTAGTCCTTCTCTGAAAAACAATCTACACCTTTAGGATCACATGGTATTTTCAACAATCATAGTAAAATGAGGATGATAACAGACAAATCCCTCCGGCTACTGCATTTTTTCCTTCTCCTCCCTTCTAAACACAGAGACCATATGATGGAACACACAGAACCACAAATTACTGTAGTGCACAGTTCCTACTTAATAATGACATCCCATAAGTTAGCAAAAATCTGCCAACATCTGCAAGCTTCTCTGCAGTGTTGTGAGCTAAAGTTAAAAATCATGTGTGACAGTGCTGTGGAAAATACAATTGATTCCATTCTGATTGTGTCAGTTCCAAACACAGACAATATTGATGATGCTGTACAGTAATCTTATTGGACTTGGGCCCAACTGAACATTGGTCTTTGTCAACTCATTATTCCTCTATCAGAGGGATCTCACTAGATTGATCTTGCCAGAAGCTCTTGATGTGTCTCACAAATCACTGTTCTGCTGTTGGCAGGCAGATTCGAGTACTGCACAGTAATTGCTGGGTTTTTTCCCTTTCCCCAGAAGGCAGTGACTACATACTGCAAGTCATTGTCATATGAGAGAATATAACTGTCCTAACAAGGTATTGTAGTTAACTGTGCAGTATCTGATTGTGCCAAAAAGATGTGGTCACATTATATTTGTTACTAAAGGAGCAAAATTATTTCCAAGGTAAAGTTTTTTCTTCATTCTTACTGTCCCTTAAACAAATAGCCTAGCTTTTTACTTTGTTGGTGTGAAAACTTGTTTGGATAAATTATATTATTTTAAACTGCAACCCAAATGTGGGAAAATCTTAACTGGTGTCTTACATTTTACTTATATAGAAACAAACCACACATGAGTGTTTGCACAATCAACACTGCACTGCAAAGCTCAGACACAGACATTTTTAGTATCTGACAAGAAGTGATTACATCTTGGAAACTTCTTTTATGCTTTTAGCCAGAGGAAATAAACTTGTTGGCTCCTAAACTCTTTGTTTGTCCCTCAGAAAGATCCAAGAAGATTAAGGTTAGTATTTGGCCTGGGTAAATGCTTTCCTTAAGATACTATCAACATATCCTCTGGCTAGTCTTAGAAGAATACAATGACAAAACCAAATTTAAACACTTGATGCCCTGAGTCAGATAACCTGGATAATAGCAAGAGGCTGGACTGGAGTTTCTTCAGGAAAGCTGAGGCTTTATGTTGATTGAAGGAGTCCCTGGCAGCCAGCTTCATTCCCACAGTGCAAATGGGGATAACAACAACCCTTGAACAGCTAAACTTACCGAGCCCTGGCTTCTTGCTCTCTTCATGGGTGACTATTTTTAGGGAAGGTGCAGGGGCTGAGTAGTAGATGGGACATGGCTGAGAAGGACTGTGTTTCCTAATTAGTGGAATTAGTGAATAAAGATGGCTTGAACAACTTGCACCTCACATTACCTAATACAAGAAAATTGAGCAAGGCCATTATAAAATGGGTGTTGGTAAAACCCTTAAAAGATCAGATAAAACATCATCTTTACGTAATCCAAAGAGCTCGTCTCCTCGTCTCAATCATTGTCAAATAGGTGTGTAAAAGCCAAGATAAAGGCAGGTGATGAAGCTGTGGGAACTATAACAGGATGCAAAGTCACAGTGATTTCTTTCACATGACAGAGACAAAATTACCTGTGTAAATAATAGGGAAATGTTTAAGAAAAGAAAATACTAAATTATTCCACCTATAGGCTGCATACAGAAGCAGCATAACATTATACTAAATTACTAAAGACCAACACACAAGGTTCAAGGAAGGAAAAAGGACAGTGTAAGTGCAGGGCCTGTTTTCTCCAGCTAGATGAAGGCAAATAAATTGAAGAGCTACTGACAACTTATGTCATGAAGTTTCAAACCTGTCGGCCATTTAATTTAAGAATATATCTTTAATTGTTTATAAATACAAATTCTTTTGTCCTAGTTTTCCTCAGAGGCTTAGTGATTTGCCTCATGATTTTCTATTTTAAATAGAAAGAAACTATCAGAGCACTCTTAAAAATAAAATTTGTACCAAACTAGAAGCAATAAAATAAAATAAACCAAAAAATTTAAAAATCAAATTAAGACTTTGACTAGAAGGAGAGATCATGTGACATCCAGAGACTGACTCCAGGATTATGAGTGGGTGACTTCTGATAGAAATTAGCACATAGTTGTCCACATAACCAGAATAAGCATCATATGCAAACTTTATGTTGAATGTTTTCCCCGTGGCCTGTGTTTTGGCTGGTGTGTTGATGCAAGAAATTCTAAATATAGCAGAGCCAGCAACAGGAAGATTCCAAACATAAACCAGAGTAAATGCAATTTTCATTTTAAATATAAAGAAAATATTGCCATTCTTAACTTTATATAATCTTTAGATTACAGAATAGGCCTTTGTGGTAAATTATTCTGTAACAAGCTAAAATGTATGAAACAAAGTGACTCAAAGTCCCCAGAGAGTTGCAGAGGAGAGCTGCTTTATAGCAAAAACCAGGCTGTTTTAAGCACTTAGCCCTTTATCTGTTACATAGTTTTAAATCATAATAAACATAATCCAACCAACCACCATACACCACGGTGTGAACAGGTGATGGTTATATAACTTAGTTTTCCATCTCTAATTCAGCTGAGTCACTTTCCCATAGTTCTTTTCTGCTTAGCCAAAGTAGCAGGCCTGAGCCATGATTTTACAAGGGTAATAATGCCCTTATTTTAAAAGGTTTTACCTATATGCAACACTAGAAAATTTGAAAACCTCAGAGTAAAGATGGTATGACCCAAATTCCTCTGCATGTCATCTCTTGGAGCTGGCCAACAGGAAAAGTCCAGGAGCTTGATGCTCCTGAAATTGCCATGCTCTGTGAGTATGTCATTTTCAGACTTGATAGAAAGACACATTCCATCTGCTTGGAATGTTCAGTCCAGTATCTTTTTCACTGCTTTTCCATGGTTTTTTTAATAGTATAACATAGACGTTGATCATCAGCTAGATAAGGACAAAATGGTATTTTCTTTTAATACCATGGTCAAACAGTTGTTTTTTTTCTGAGACTTTAAGTCTTCACTAAAAGAAAGTTACCTAATTCTAATTGTGGTAATATTACATTTATTTAAATGCTTAATAGAACTTTAAGTGGAATGAAACAAGAATATTTTACCCACCCTTTCATTTATCATTCATAGCTGGTTCCACTTCAAGTTTACGGATTAGTGCAAGCTGAAGACTTCCCACTGATAATGAATCCAATCTGTTGTGTGGAATAACTCAATAGCTACTGAGCCTTGGAAATAGAGAGAAATAGGAAAGATGACCTACCATAGGACTCTTAGTGTGTTTCTTTGAGGGTGCTCATACATATTCCAGACTCTGTGCTCTGGGCTGCTTATACATTTTACATTATGAGCATCTCTTTCAAAAACTTCCTTGTTCAGTGTAACACACTGAATATCAAACTGCCGGGGCTAATGCCCACTGTAGAAGCAGAAGAGCTCTGAGTTGTCAAGCATCAAGAGGAGATTGCTTTCTTAGAGGCTGAGTTGTCTTCTCTGTTTTTTATCATGATATCATGCTGGTGCAAAAACAGTGTAAGGAAATAGAGACTCAATCTGTTGATATTTAAAATGTCCTCATGTTAAACATTTTATATTAATGATTTCCGAAAGTTCACAGTATGAAAATCAAGCTTTTCTGGCAACTTAAATGCATGCTTTATTGTGCTATAATATTCAGGATATGATTTTACTTGAAAGTTCATGTAGATCTGAACAATTGCACAAGTGTAATTTTGAAAAAAACATCATCTCAGCACAGATATAGAGAGTGGCTGCAAATTAAAGTATTTGGGGAAGGGAAAAATGGACCTCAACTGTATCAAATTCTGAGAATTTATCCTTTAACAGGTGAGGGAAAAGAATTATTATAGCTAGCAGCCTTATTAAGGTTGCTCTACTCTGTAGAAGGCAAGAATTAGAATCTAGCTAAACCACTTATCTGATTTAATTCAGATAATGTTGAAACACTAATGGTGGTGTGAGCAACTCACTGTGGATGATAAGGTGAAGACTCAAAGATAGGATAGCAACAAGAACATTGCTAAGTGTTGAAAGTCTCCCTTACAGACAATAATCCAGGGATATTTACTTTTGGTTCTAAGTATATGTGCTAAATACTAATCACATGATAGCTAGTTAGCACAATGGTATTTGAGCACTAGAGAGACTGATCATATTGACCAGATATTTGCATCCCTTGCTTCTTGCTTTGGTTAGATAAATTTATTTTTTTTTTCTGATAAACATTATAGACTATGTATGGCAGAATTCTTGGTCAATTATTTTATTCTATTCTCTTGGAGAGAAAAAAAGAAACAAACAACAACAAAACAAAGTCAAAAGCTACAAAGAAAACCCCAAATGAACTGGAAAGCAGAGACATGCTCTATGCATGTAAGCAGCCTCTGCTGTGTATGTCTCTTCATGTCTTTATCTCACACTTGCTCTCTGAGGGTATAGTACATAGGGACATACCGATTTCTGTAGTCAGATTTTCAGTATGCTTTATTCCTATTCTATTTCATGACAAAAAAAAAAAAAGAAGAATCCTCCATAATCCTTCTTTGATTTCTTAAACTATGCCTGAGTATCAAAGCACTAGCCATGAATAACTGGTAAGCAACCACAAGCACATTTATGTTTAGACAGGACAGTGGTTAAATTAGGCAATATTTTGAGAATGCTAAGGTATTCAGTAACCAGACATGTTTTTCAGCACTTCATTTTCTGTTATGGCAATAGACCAAGTACTTTGCTTTACATTAACATCCATCAATGCCCCTGAAAAATTCTAAGGGATTGAATTTTTAGAGCTGCTGAAAATCAATAGCTTCATTTGTAACTAGAAGAGCACTGGATTTCTGAAAATTAGGGTCCTGTCTGCATTTGGCAATTCTGATTCATGTATGGCTTAAAGGCAAGAGTTTCTGCATCTCTGTTTTGTATTTGTTGAATTTTACTTGTGTCAGAAAAAGGCTGACCAGCATCTCTCCTTCTTCACTGAGATCAGAGGCATCTGCACATTGTTTGTGTTGCTATCTCTCATGATTTAATAATGTGTCTCTTATTGGCTCATACCAACTGAAATGACTAGCTCTTTGAGACAGAGGAGTACAGGAGAAAAACAACTTTCATCTCTGTTTAAATAAGCTTCCAATCCCTATCCTTACAAAGAAAACTGTGACTCATTATCAAGCTTGCCCAAAATGTTGGAAAAATAAGATGGCAAATAAAAATAACTCAAATATACTAAACTTTAAAAGTTACTAATTTTTCAAGATAGTCTCTTGATCTAGACCTAAACTTTGGTAATTGGGGATCAGTTGCATCTTGGGCTGACCTTTTAGTTTGTACCTTCCAAAGAAATAATCTCACTGTGAAAGGGACTCTTTTTTTAGATAGGCACAGAATTAGCACAGAATATATTAATGGAATAAAATGGCAGGCAAAGTAACATGAAAATCACATTCATGTTATTTGATAAGAAAACTATGGTTCTTCAATATTAAATGCTCTTACCATCAGTGGGAACCATTCTTGTAAACTCTTGTATTATTAGTTTATCCAGCTGTGTCCCTAGCTGCAGGCATATAGTCTTATAGGTGAGGCTGAAAACTGGCAGTGTCAAGTTTCATAGTGAAAACTGGTTTATCTTTTACTAACAATCTTAGCAATGTGCAGTGACCTGACCTTGGAGTAGTGGTTTAACAACCTTTGCCCAAGCACTCTGTGGCTCTTCTTATATCTGTAATAGTTTACGTGATGGACTATGAAGAACTGCCAGATGACAGTTCTATTTCATTTTTGTCACTGTATGGCTCTCCATTTTTCTCACAGTCTTTTTCTCAAGGGCACAATTCTGTGAGTCAATGTGGCAATGCTCAAGATGGGTATTGCTCTTTCAGTTATTGTACCTTGATGCAGCATGTGCAAGTCTCATACATGCTGCAATTCCAGGCCTTCAGTAAAACAAAATCATGAGGAATTTTATATATTCTCATTTCTTTCCTAATGAAGATAAACTGAAATTGTGGGATGTGATATTACATTAAGAAATTAGTTAAAAATGTAGTATGAACCATTCTGTGGTTTTTTTTAACGAATCATCTAGCAAATGGTATTCCTTTATAGATGCTAGAAAAATTGAAGCTAGGAATGTCAAGGCTCTTAATGACAGTGCATACAGGGGGGCAAATAAAAATAAAGAACAGAAAGTATGAAAGGAGAAAACCAGACTGAGCAGATATCCCAGCCCAGTTCTTCAAAGGGCAGACAACATTTCAAAAATTTTTCTGCATGATGTGCTACATACATAAAAATATACATTTACAGTTATGACATGGTTTTGTCCACAAAGAATGAGCAATTAAAGATAGTGTATCTGTTCATATAAGTGCATTTCCATTTATTTGCCCAAATCAGTGCACTTTTGCTTTTCCAACTGGTTTCAGGTGTATATGCTGTGTAAAAACATTTTGGTATTTTTTTGTTGCATGTCTATTTCCCTTTTGAGTTTTGGGTTATGACTTGTCACATGGACCTTGATAGCTAACTGCATGTCAACAGGCATTTTATCAAAACCTAGATTGCAGTAAAAAAATTGTTTTCTAAGCACAGAGACAGAAAAAAATCACATTTAACAACTGCAATATGATTCATGGTGCATCTCTCGATATTCTGTAAAACAGAGACAAAATGATTTTTTTTTTTCTACAGGTAATTCCTTGTGATTATGTCTATGCCAACTCCATGCTAATTCTTGGCCCCAGCCTTGTTTTCAGTTCAGTACTAGCTCTCTTCTGCCCTTGTGAGGAGATGTGATGGGTGGCATACGCCTAGCTCCTGCTCCCTGTTCAACCCTGGTGTATCAGAGGGGAAAAGCAAAGTCCTTTGTCATACCTGGAGAACAGGAAGCACAGCAAGAGAGCACAGACCAGAAGAGTGACACATCATGGGTTTCTCCTTGTGTCATATACAAAGTGCTTTTCCATTTTTTTTTTCCAATGGTCTTATTTATGTCAGATGCAAAATTAGGTGAAATGTTTGGGACAATGCAAATCACTATCAGTCATTGTTTCAAGATGTGTACAAGCTCATACAGTTTATTTTTAAACCATAAGGGAGATAAACTTGTTTTTCAATATGGAGTTGGGGAGTTTAATGAAATCCTACTCAGTGTGATGGTTAGGAACTTCTTTGATGGTTAGAAAACTTGTTTGATAGTTTTGTTCCTACATTTATATATATATATATATATATATATATATTTTTTTAATTAACCAGATTCAAAGCTAACTGTAGTGGATTATAAATACAGGTTTATTCTTTTCTGTCCAGTATTCTTTTGTTTATCTCAGAATTTTTGTCCTGCTCTAATAACTGCTATGCTATCAGAGATATGGCTTCTTCTCTCTGAGTGAACATCATCTTATCCTCCAACTTAGAGCAGTATCATGGCTTTCAAACTATCCATTAATCTTCCTGCTCATACTGAAGACATCCAGGAAAGTTATATATATGTGCTACACTTAGAGAAGTGATAGTCTATGGCTCATTATGCCCATTAAATATTTTACAAATCTTTTCCTATTACAGTTTATTGTTCCTCTGTGAATATATTTTGGTGCCCTTGATTATATATATATGTAGCCTTTAAGCTTCAATGACTGATTTATTCACGTTTTTGTTTCACTAGATATTTTATGAAGTATATATATATATGCATGTATATATATATTTTGTGTGTGTGTGTTTTCTAAATGTAGAAACCCCTTACTCATCTGCAGCAGAAAAATCAGCCTGAAACCATCTCCAGGCTGGCCTTTGAATATAGACGAATATGCCATAAATGTTCAAGCTTATTTTTTAACTTGAATTTACTCTGGCATCAAATGGAAAACCTTGTTAAATTAAAGGTAAACTATCATGTATTAGAATAAAAAAAAACCCCACAGAAAATGTGTGTTGCCCTTCTGTATGAACAAGTCTTGAAATAAAGGTACCTAAAAGGCTGGTGAGTTTTTAGTGCCAGTTCTATCATGCATATGAGATTTCCTAAGGCTTCATAATACTCTGAGACGTAAGGTTTGCTTGGGAGAACAGTGAATAAGAATACTTGAGCATATTGTTCAAAAACCCCACTGCAGGCAGCACGACAATACAAGCAGTACATGCTGCTTGTTCTATAAATCACCCTGATGTCAGAACAAGGAGTCAAGAAGTTGGGAAGGAGACTTTTTGGCCACAAGGGATTTTCACCTGCAGTGAATCTATCAAAGGCCATGAAAATTTGGAATGGCCATCAAATCCTGTGAGGTTGTGTTTGGTTTTGCTGGAAGCCACTCACTGGAAGTTTCTTTAATACATAACATTTCAGGATCTTGCATTTCCACTACAAAATTTAAATCCTGCCAATATCTCTCCTATTAGGTTTCTAAGAAATGGGTATGCAATAATCACAGCAGCTTTCCAGTGTCTGGTTTTGGTCCTGTGACTGCAGCAAGCATTTTGGAATTCACTTGTGTTTTCCTTTGCCTTGACATTAATTTTATTTTTTTTTTTTTTTGCAGGATCTCATAAATATTTTTATAACTATTATAAATCATACAATATCATATTCACTAAATCTTTGAGTACTTAAAATAGAGTTTTTGTTAAAGTGTAGGATGAATTTAGTTGTATGCCTCTGAAAAGTCACCCTTGCTTGATGCCACTGATTAGGATGTACTCATCATATGATTAGGGCTAAGAGGAACTCAATTTGAGCATAGGTTTCTCTGTTCAGGCTTGCAACATGACACAGTATCTTACTTGGGATTTCCGCCAATTCTTGTCTTTGTTGGGCTGCTCTGTTCCACCAAGCAAATTGAATGTCACCATTTTTTTGTCAGAACTTGCAGTATAATATTAAAAGTTAGACCTGGAATATTACTAATGATAACTGAAAGAGAACACAGTGAAATCAAGATGAAAATTTTAGTTTGTGATTAAGAATGAGAGAAGCAATAATGGTAATGTTAACAGAAAAAAAGCTTTTTATTTTATAACATCATAAATACTTTCCATAGTTCAAGTTCTCATCTCAGTGAAATAAGTGATACTTCTGAATATACTCTTTTCACATCTTTGTATAGTGCATGAGGTTTTATTGCTACTGATTTGGATATATCATTAGCTGTATCATTAACTTCATTACCATTATTATTTTTATATTTTAAGAAATAGTTTACACAGTCTTGGGTCTTATCCTCTCTGAGACTTTTTCTGCTTCTGCTTCATATACAGTCTTCATTTTCACTAGGGCCACAAGTTTGATTTATATCTCATTTACATCAGTAGGGTTTGATTTGGATAGGGAATCCTGGTCAAAACTGCAAAACTGGGTCACATTAAAAGTTTCTATCTATAACTGTTTCTTTCTATAACTGTCCCTGGTACTGGAGCCAAGCTGGCACAGTAGTATGGAGCTATTACGGCAGAAAAAAAAGACAGTATTTATTTATGGATTACAACAAAGGGTACCCTAAAAATCTCTGGTATCAAAGACTAGAACTGGCTTTATGGACTTAATTCCATGAACTTGACTAATTCTACTTTACCCCATTTATATCTTCAAAACACAAACTCCCTGGTTTACCTCATCACCTTGTGTCTAATATTACAAAGGAATACAGATTAAATTTCTTTCCAAGAAAAACAGAGATGATACCTGAGCTCTGAGATAACACTGGGGCTTAGGTTAATGGTTTGTCTGATGGAAAGTGTGTGCTGCTTGAGTAAGCAGAGGTAAACATCAAAACAGGATTATGAATCAAATATTCTTGACAAAGAGGTGTTATTTTTAGAAATTCTAAAGTGAATGTCTTCAGAAGCATGAAGAGTTATGCTGGAATACTAACACATAAATATAGTAGAGAATAAATAGCTATGTTATAAGAATGATTTGAAGGAATAAATTTAGTGTTTGTAATTATGATAAGCTATTGTTATGAACAGCATGGCACTACTGAAAAAGGGAATGCCATAAAAAACACAAGCTGGATACATTAAATAATCCTTTTATTTTAATTGGTACTATGTGAGTTTGATACCACAGTCAAGAAAGGGATGAATCCTGGGACAATCTAGAGAGAAAGAATGATCCAAGATTTAGAAAGCATGTTCTCCCAGACCACACAAAAAAGAAAATGGAAGAATTTACTCTCTGTTGTCATTCGCAGGAAAGCAATTCATTAAAATCACAGCAAAGGAGAGTCAGATTGGGTATTATGAGAAATATTCCTAAAGTAGAACATGTCACTGGGAAAGATAGCAGCTCCTCTATGCATTAAAGTTTTCAGGTGTACATGTATGAGGAGTAACATGGGTTTAGCTGGTTCTGCTATGGGAAGGGAATTTGGGGAGAGAATTTTCTGTCTTTGTTGTTACTATGACACACTGATGTTATAAAGCTCATTGAACCGACTGTATCTTGACAAACCTTTCTCTGTTTTAACACCATTAAGACAAAATTTCTATTTGATTGGTTACAACAGAAGTGCTAAGGGACAATCTAAGAGCCCACATGCTGGGCAAATATGCAATGCTCTTTCACAAAAGCACAAAATAGTTTGCAATTTGAGTGGATAGCACAGATGTGGGAGACCGAAGAGCTGCAAAACATACTAGGAAACACAGATAATTTGAAAATATCCATGTCCTTTAAAAGCAGCTGTGTCCATTTTGAGCACCTGCAAAACGTGATCATCACAATTCTCAGTGTCTTAGAATTGGCATCTGTATGATACTGAACAGCTGCAATGGGAAGGGAAATTATTTTGTACAGATGTCTATTGCTTGAGACCAACTTCCTTATTCTGCATTCACATAGCATCTTGGCTGGTGTTTCTCATCACTATCACAATAGAAATCGCACATAAAATGCTGCACTTTTTGAAAGTGAATGGCAATAAATCATAAAATAGGTACTTTACCAAGTAAGTAAAATTACAAGATTTAGATTTTTGAGGCTTGTCTGAGCAACCATCCATAACCTCAGGTGTGCGTCTGAAGGTTGTGCAGAAAAGAAATCAAAGGGAAAAGTCTTTTGGTAAGATTTCAAGTAAAGCCTTGCTTTACATTAGCCTTAAAAGCAGAATACAATTATTCAGTTTTTCCCCACTTTTCATGGCTTTATAAAAGTTCATATTTTTAAAGCATTCATCATTTTCTTGCCTAGTATAACAAACAGGATTGATTCTTTCAAAAAGTCACAAATAATCATACAATGTCAGAAAAAATATCAGCTAAGCGAATGCCTGTAATCTATCTAAGCATTCTGCATTTTTTAAAATGAGAACCAGGTTCTCAAGTAATATAACTTGACATGGATGCCATTTGTAAAAATGTCATTTGCAAAACCTATGCCAAACTACACCCACTTAGGAGCTTTCCTTATGTTTTCCAAATTCCTAAGAAAGAGGGAAGGGCTTACATTAGTTCTGAGACTAATTGATATGAAAGTTTGAAAAGCATTAAGGATGTGGTAGGGTTGTGTTTCTGTATTTTGTCAATAAGAAATAGGTGATCAATTGCCCGGTTGTCATTTTCTTGCTATCGGCAACGCTGGGGCTCACAGAACATGGCATGTGACACCTGTCATGTTGATCTGCTGAGGCAGTTACATGAGAAGGAGCAAGAAACTATTAGCATAACATTTCCAGTACATATTTGACTTTGGAAATTTACAGCTGAAGTATGTGGGTCATAGCTCACAGTCACTTGATTTCATAATGTTTTACATATCCCCAAGATGTTTGGAAGTCTTATACATTCTTCAAATCAGTAGTTTTAATGTATTTGACAGTATGAAATCTGCTGTGAATGGGACAACGTTTAACATGTGAAAATACATATTCATAATACAAAAATCTAAAGTATTATAATTTTGGTTTATTCATATCTGTGGGAATATGGCAGGTGAAAGATGGCTAGAGGAGGTTAAGTGATGTTCTTGTAGATTTGCTATGATGTGGAAGATAAAAGAGACCCATTAAATTATATATCTTATTTATGGAGAAGGAGAAGTAGCCCCTATGGATTGTCAAATACCATATGAAATATAGCTAAGCATAGGAATATGTTCTTGCTAATCATTCCATTGTTTGCCTGGGACCAAGGAGTAAAATAGATATCCAAAATATATTTAATTTTTTGACATATTTTAAGCCATTTTCTGAAGATTTTATTATTATTAAAGTAGTACCTCTTCATCGCATTTATATAGTATTCAAATAATTTTAAAGGTAATAATATATGGAAAATAAATTATTGTCAGACTGTTCGTTTGGAGCCAACACATTAAAATAGCTTTTGGATTATGAATTATATGTAAAATGATGTTATGATTGAGTACTTTTTTATTCCTTGAATTAAATATCTAAAACAGTTAAACCCTGTTTTCTGTTGGAAAACACTTCACACCATAAAAGCACAGCACAACACAACTGACATTATCAGATGGTCTTCAGTTTGAAGTGAACAGTTGTTTGACCAGTCACAGAATAACCCCCAATTATCTTTTCTAAAAGCAATGTAACTACATCAGAAAAAAAATCCCAAACCAAAACAAGCAAAGGCAAAACAACCAAAAGCACTTGGGCATTTCTTATAAAGCAATCTATTTTGCTTTGGTTTTCAGTGCATGCAAAAGGGAACTTTCATTTCCAAAACTATTCTCCCAATACTTAACTAGAAAGAAAACCTCAGAATAACAGGGAAAATCAGGAAAAAGAAAATCACAAGATAAATCATAACTGCTCAATGAAGAAAAATGTTAATCTTTTGTATTTACTGACCAAACACTTACTCCGATTTGTTTGTAATTCTGCTGAAGAGTAGTGTTGGACAATAAAGACTATGTATTGCAAAATTTTGACTTGCTGGCATAAAATATTTGTTTTTCATGGGCTTATTGTTTTCCAAATCCATAGTTTTTAATTCCTCTGCTTCCTACTAAGACACCAAAATCTTTTTGCCAAATCAATCTACGAACTCACTTCTCACTTGGAAACACAGGTTAGGAATGTGAGAGCTAGATAGATGGTTCTACATGAATCACCATAAATGCTGAGCATGTTAAAACTAAGTATAAACCTGTGAGGTTTACCTTAGAGTTTATCTGGTCCCCAACATCTTCTTAATTAATGTACACTGACATTTTGGTGTGAAAAGTTAACACTGATTTACTGATTTACTGCTTTTACTGGCCTTCATGTTTGTTCTTCTGTGGGTATATTGTTCGTGTAAACTTTCATTGCTTGAAAAGTGCTAGACATATTTCTAAGTACCTACCTCAATGTACAATGAGATAAAGGACCAAAACAAGGGCATAGGCTCTGATTCTAGATTTAAAAATTAGTTAATCAGCTAAAATTGGCATTGCAGATGAAGTAGGGCACTTTGTTACACCCCTTTTGCCAGTGATGGTACTTTGTCTGCAGTGAAAACTGCAGTTTCAAATGCCTGCTGTGTGTTCAGCTTTTTCAGTCCCACTAGGACAAACAATGGCTGTTAAGCTTGGGTGGCCAAGGTTACATCACAGGATAATTTTTCAATGATGACTGAATAAAATTCATCAAACTTTTTTTTTAAATTATAATATGTATCTTGATAGAACATGTTCCAAAAACCAGAAGTTTGCTTTCCTCCCCTCTCAAAAATTACTGCTGAAATTTTGTGTTTCTGATAGGCATACAAGTCTATAATTGCACACCGATTTCAATATCTAACCTAACATTTAGTTTTAGAAAACATTTTTAAAACATTTCCAAATTGAGGAAAATTTTATTACTTATAGGAAGTTGCTTTTAATCTGTTTCCCTCTGTTTGAACCTGTGCATCTAGGTACTTTATGATAAAATTATGATTCTTGAAGTATACCCTTCTTTAGGCTGTGCTCTCATGGTATGATTTAGTCTTAAATTCAGTGTCAGGTCTAATGATTAGTTTTTCAGGGCCTTTACATGTTGGCATTTTTCTCCTTTTCTGCCCTCACTCTCCCCCTTAGATTTCTATTTAATTAACTTCTGCTCTTTCACATCTTTATGTGTGTGGCACCTGTACAACCTCTACATTTTAAATTCAGCTTTCTGTTGGATATATTTTTAATCTCACTACTGTTCCTTGTCATGTCTAAGACCTTTACCTTTGAATTCTCCTGTGACTTTTCTTCTTTCTAAGAAGATGTTAAAACAGTTCCCACAGGTCTTCAATCCCACTTCCTTGCTGCTCTGGAGAATACTGAAGGTCGTTACATACTCTTTAAGTGAATGATTTGCAGAAGGGAGGGCACAGATAGTAAGTAACTAAATTCATATTGCAGAGCAGGCTCTTCCCCAGTGGAAGGAAAAAAGAAGAAAAGTGAAGGAAGAAGAAGAAGAAGAAGGGAAAAGAAAACAAAAAGGAATAAAAGGAAAAAAAAAAGAAAAAAGAAAAAAGAAAAAAGAGAAGAGAAGAGAAGAGAAGAGAAAGGAAAAAGAGAAAAAAAGGACAGGGGAAGGGCAAAAGTAAAAAAAAAGGATAAACGAAAAGAAAAAGGAGAAATGTGCTAATAATTCCAATTGTTCTGCATTACTTTCCTGTAGTTATTTTCTTTTTACCTTCTATAAATCCCCTTTGTATCCCTGGATTCATAACCCAACCCCCCTCCCCTCAAACAAGAAAGTGATGGAGACAAAAATCCCAAAAATCCTAATACTTCCAATTACTATTTATATAAAATCCTTATCTTTCTGTCTGGAAGTCAGCTTAAGTTGTGAATAAACTTTCCTTGAGTCTCATCAGAAGAAATAACAAATTTGCTTTGTTTATCTGCACATTTCCTGCACAAAAAAGTAAATATTTTCTTCTCCTTCTGCAATTTTGTATGCCCATATAAAATGGTGCCATAGTGAAGAGAGTAGCAGAATCACATAAGTGGTTGTTACTTGTAAAGTAAATCAGCACCATCCTGAAACTGAACTGCTTTATGCAATGCTCACAAGAATTGTAGTATTATAAAGCTAATAGTAAAACTTCTGATGATTTTCAGAAGCACTTCTTGCACAAGAGTCGTTGCTTGCTTTTTTAATGTAACTGTAAGAAAAGTAAACACAATGGTGAACACAACTGTTGAAGCCTTCAAAGCAGAAACTCCCAGCAAAAAAATTCAGCTGAAACTTTAAAATAATTTTGCTATTTATGAAATTGGTTATTCCCAATGAAATATTAATTTACTTTAACAAGGAAAAGAATGGAACCAAAACTCTATTTTTATCCCTCCTCTCTATTTAAAGCCTTACAATAATATTTCTGTTTCTTCATTACTTGAATTGTCATTGTATATGTGGCATCTGCTGGCAAGTTGGAATGAAACTCGGAGACACTAGGAAAGAACCAAACCTTTAGTGTCTGCATCCCAGCTCCCAGTGCCTGAGCAAACATGCCATTGTGCACACAGGGGCCCTAGTGAGAAACCCGGCTCCAGGAGACAGTCCTTCCCACTGCAAGGTTTTGTGGTGAAATTTATGAGCCTGTCACTCTATCAGTTGAAAGGGTTTCCGTTTTTGGCCTAACGCTGTGAGTTTAATATCTAAAGTTTTGGAAAGGAAGTGATTTGTTTCATTTTGCTTAGGCCTTTATGTAGCTGAATTACATTTCGGCAATCCCCAGTATCCATAGCTACAGTACTTTCCCACTGACACAGCGGTACTTCCTGATAAATTTCCCCCTATAACTCAGCCAGCAAGCTTGTCTGAACTCCAGCTTCTGTTTCTCCAGTTAAAGCTAATTACACTTATATGGCACTGGGCTTTCCACTTCCTTCTTTTCTTGGGGTACACAATTGCCAAGAAGATCTATATTTGCCAGGGGAAAAAAAAATCCTGAATGTTGGTGCCAATTAACAAAACAAATATGTTGCAACTTAATGAGTACCCAGCAGATCAAGCCTGATCTTGCTCAACGGAAAGGTGATGTAGAAGTAAATAAATGGCAGTGCTTAGCCACTGGCAGAAGGGGAGAGCATTTTGTTTTACCAGGGAATGCATTTCTGCTTTGCTCTACTTAGTAGGACCATGCACTTTCTCCCCTTCAGACCCTGCCCACAGCGCCTAATTAATTCACATCAATTTTGAAAGAATACATGATTAGCTGTCCTAGGGCTAAGCAGTAGCATATTGAGTCACACACTAGAAGGCCTAGTTTGGGCACTGGCTCAGGATGGCAGGATCCATGCCAACATAAGAAGCTAAATTGGTTGCAGGGCAGGGGGTGGGGGGCTTGCCAACTAACTGCCTCGCCTCATGGCACCATCTGCCAATTTGCAGACTGATGTTGGCATCAGATCTGAAAGAGCCACTTATCCACTTGCACAGCTATAGGCCACAAGAGTGAAAGGAGAAACGTTTGAAAATAAAAAGGATGTTGACTAAAAAGCGCATCTCGTCTAGCACAATGCCTGTCAGGTTACTGCCTACAGTACTTTATCATCAGATATGGAGTTTTTTTAAGAAATTAGGAAGCTAATCCATGATTAGCATATCTTCTTACCTGAGATTACAAACAACATAAGGTTATTGCTCCCAGATGTAGTTACCTGCTTTGCACATATTATGGCAGGTACAAAAGTAAAACCTCTCATATCTTACCCTGTGTGAATTACCTTCCAAAGCCAAAAATTAATTCTTTGCTGATGTAGTCTACTTAGGGCCTTCAAAAGTAGACAGAAAAGTAGAAAGACATTCTTAAAATAATGTAAATTAATTTCAAACTTACTTCAGGGGTAACCTGGATAAGAACCAAGCATTTAATGAAGGACATTATGTTCTTTGAAATCATTCCTTCTCTTAGGGTCTACTTCAATTCAACATCATGTCAGTGGGATTTTAGCAGCTTACACGTGGCCAAGAGTTCTTCATCCTTTTCAATCTAACAAGGAAACTGAACCTAAGCTTCTGAGATGGTCCTTTCTGTATAATGATTTATATATTGAGTTTAATTCAACTCTATCATATTGAGAGAACAGTCAAAAGTGTTGATACTAAAGACACATTTTCAACTATTTAAAAGAAAATTTACTCAGAAAGAAATAAGAAAAAAATATTACATTGTTTTAGATGTTCCATTTATTACTACTCACGATTCTCACTCTGGCTTCATCTGACACAGCCTTTAATAGATTTTATACTAAAAATCTGAGTACCCTTCTTCTCTATGTAGCCCCTATGAAACTATATCAGCGAAAGAGGGAAATAACTGGAATGAAAAGAGAGTGTGCAGGAGTCTAAAATAATGTAACATCAGAGAAAATGTTTTTTTCTTGCTATTTCTTATTGTAGAAGCTCAAGAGAAATTCTGTTTGTCATTGGCTTTCTCTGGAACATTGTGACAGATCCATTTAGTTGCATAAATATGCATAAATATGCATAAAGCAGCTTGAGATCAGTACGTCCTACCACCTTTTCATTCCCCAAAATAAAAAGAACTATGAAACTCCTTCTGAAAGAGATAGGACATATTCCATTTCCTTCTCCTGTCCTGAAAAATTGCTATGGTTTTATACAATTACATTTCTTAGTTTTGATTACTGAAATGTCCTGGCTGGACTTTTGGGCCAGACATAGTTGGATATGATCCAGTACTCCCTTGAAGTGTGCACATGCAGACCTGATTAACATTTAGGATCCTACCAAGAAAAAGGAAACCTTCCCTCATGTGGAGGCACTGCAAGAGTTCTGCACCACTCCATGAGGGGAGGCCATACAGCTCATACTTCTAGTTGACACCTTACCCATAAATTGGCCCCCAGAGGCCTTTGGTAACCGTCTTAAATTAGAGCAGCTCAGAGCAAAGTGCCTGAGGCTGTTTCCATTTCCAACCTGATCCAGCACTAGGAAAGTCCTGGGACTACAGGAAAACAAAACCACCTTTGTACAATCTCCATCCTGCAGTGAGTGCTGAAATAAGCACTCAAAACTCAGTGAAGCATTTTTGGAGCTAGATAAAAAAGGAGAATTCCAGAGCTCTTCATTGCCCTTTATGTTCCTTTTAACGATTTTTATAGATGACAATGTAACCAAAAATCACAAAAAAATCTAAATACCTTGAACTTGATGTTCTGCCATCTGCTATCCCACAGTTCATTTGTGGGTTTTGTGTGCATTCTATCATGTGCACACTTCATGTATACTATTTATTAATTTGTAAAGTTTTTTTTCCTGTGTTTTAGGCTATGCTTTACCTGGACCTATTTACTATGCTGGTTGGAGCTTGTAGGCATGTGTAGTGTCCCAGGAGGATAACATTTTCTTTCTAAGAAATACGCTAAACCTATTAAATTATTTTCAAAAGACATCCAAAATGGTGGGTAAAGGAATGTAGCCTCTTTAATAATAAATGATAAGTATCAGTACTTAATGGAGTAAAAGATACATCTTGTCTACGTTGCTGCTTACAGGAAAATGGATGAAGTTAATCTGCACTAAGTTACCTAGAGAATAGTGAAAGTGGTGAAAAGTACAAAAGTATAATATGGTGAATTATTTCAACTCAAGTATGCTATGTACTGGAGAGTGAGTTGTTACTAAATCAGGTAGAACAAATAGAAATTTACTTTCAGACTTATCAAGAAGTTTGGAGGAGCCAAACAAACATCTCTGAACTTGGGTGAAACTGACTGTCACTGAGATGACAGGACCAAAGCAAGATATATGCCATTTATTTTAGAAGACATAAGAAAGTTATTGAGGTGAAAATTCTTACAGTTAAGAGACAGGAACTTCACTAATGCAATTATTTTGTCAAATAGCGTTTAGCATGGAAATCTTACTGACAAGATCTTTTGTCTTAATGATAAAGCCAAATAAAACTAAAATTAGTTATAGAGAATAATATTCAAAGTGAGGGAGAAAACAGCAATGTGGAAGCAAACAGGTTATGGTGTAATGAAGGTGTGCACGTGACCCAAGAAGAAAGTTAGTGTAAGCAGTGACAGAGCACTGCTCCCACAGCTCCTCTGTGCCTTTCCAAGTGCAGCACATATGGTCCTCTCTCGGCGGGTCTCAGCACAGCAGGTTAGTTTACATACCATATGTATGCAATTGGTAGGCACAACGGGGTTGCGTCAAGGTTACTGCATCTGCCCCGGCTCAGAATCCCCCTGTATTCTTAGGTTTACGTTGGACAGTAATGTTATTTTAACAGCTTTTGTGTTACATTTCACATGTTTTTTTAAACAACATTATAGCTTCCTTTATTTTCTTTTTATTAATTTTGACTTTGTAATAGGGACTCTGGAGACTTAAAATTGAAACACTTTGTAGAATGATGTCTTTTGGAGGTTCCAAATTCCAAAGAATGAGTGTCAGCTAAAATTTCTGCTGTCTCACTGCTGTCTTTTTAATTGACTACCTAGTATTTTTAGTTTCAAATATTTTGAGAATGAGTGTGATCTGTGGATTATTTATAGAAGAATTTATGGATTTTTTTTTGTTCTGAATCTCTGTCAAAAATGATTGGTCTGTGGGAGTTCAGTAATATGAAAACAAGCAGTTTTGATAGGACAGAGTGGTCACCAATTATATCTATTTTATACATAATGAAACTCTTGCAGTGATGTTGGACGTGATTTCATCGTTGCAGTCCAGTCAGATATTTTACAATATAATCAAAAATTCATCTTCTACCAGCAGTTTCAATGGCTGCATAAAATATTAATGGCAAATATGTGGTGCTTAGGGAAAAATACTTAAGAGATATGGATGACATTAACACGTATTTTAGCAAAACCTTCATAACATTATGAAGTAATTCTGCACTATTTTTACTGCTTTGTAATCAGAATTCCTTCAAAGAAAATGGAACAGTTTGGAAAGAAGGGGTTAATGCTCTCCAGTGTTCTGGGGGGGTAATGTGCTCCAAGTTTTCTGCTAATAGTGCATCTGTTGCTTCATTTAACTTTGTTTTTATCCATAGTATGTTATCCACCACCACACACAGGAGACAAAGAGTGCTCTAATATTCAGATTGCAAGGTGAAATATACCTCTTATATCCATTACTGGAATAGTTTAAGCATTGGTTTACCTCTAACTTCCTAGTGCCAGGATTAATAATGTCTGGCAAATGCATTAATATGGTGAAAGCAACAGGAGATGGCAAGCCCTTTCACATAACACATTTCAAGCATACCTTAAACTCTTTTATAAGTGCCTTTTATGTAGACAAGCAATGGAAAATTATTATCCTTGTACTGAAAAGCTGTGGCTATTTCACTTTTCTTCCAAAGAGAACACACTCCTGTAAAATTTAATGCAGGCCAGTAGTATTTTTTTTTAAAGGAAAAGTAGGAAATAATTGGAAATTCCATAGCTCATGATGATCCCATAGCTCATGATAACAGCCTAGGAAGCTACTGAAACTGGGAAATGCAGTGCAGGTAAGAATCACCCTCAGGGACACACCACATCTTATGTGAATGTAAAGAGCACTAGGGCTTTGCTGCTAATCAGGTCATCTGTTCTTCCGAGACTGCAATTTCTGCAAAGGAGCCTTTCCTACATGGCACAGTTAGTCAGATTAAAAACTGGAGGAAATTATGTAGGAATCTGATTATTTAAACTATAGCTACAAATAGAGTTTATATAAGAACCACCAACAGAGCTAGATATTTTAGATTAAACCAGAAATTATAGAAATCTATATTGAAGGGTAATGACAAATTATCTAGGGTCTAAGTTTTAAACTCCTGTGAAGTCTGTCAACAAAAGCCAACTCATGCATGAGCAAGCACTCTGAATAAGGGAAGAAAATGTCACTAAAGTCAATGAGGAGAGTATTGTAAGTCTAAATGGAGATACCTTTAATGTGGAGAGGCAAAACAAAATCCCCGGGCTTTGACAACCTTAGAGATCAAAGATCTTTGCAGTAGTTCTGTAGAGTGTTGAGTGTTCCAAAGTTTAAGCATACATCTAAGAGGCAGCAATTTCTGCATTGGATTTTATTGAGCAGAAACAGCTCCTGAAGTTAACCAGTAGGAAAGTAATTAAATTTGTCAAAGGCCATGCACAGTTAAACTCTCTAGAGCAAATGATTCTCACAATTAAACATTGATGAGGAATAAGGGGGGG
>VXBR01011644.1:385480-514603 GCA_013400215.1 Cisticola juncidis
TATTCTTTATATATATATATATATATATATATATATATATCTCACAATCAGACTGATTTATCTGGAATGCATTTGAACTCAGCAGCTCTTCAATTTTCAGAAGCCTTTCCTGATGTAACAATTATTAATTCAGGATAAGCTAAGCTAATTTATATTAAGAAATTTATACAGCAGCCCACTTAAACTTTTTGCAACAGATTCAGTTATTTTCCAAAAGTTAAGTTGTATTTAATTCATTTGTCCTGTGTATTTTACCTGAATTTTGCAAGTAGGATTCATTCAGAATCAGTTTGCCAAAGAGAGAGAAGCCTTAGGAAAAGACAGTGTATAAGGAAATGTTAAGAGAATTTTATGGAAAGGAATAAATGCCATATAGTTTCCTTAAACATCTTATACCTGCAGCTGTACCCATGATAAGGGTAAAACAGGTGTTGGCTTGGACAGAATGCATTTTTACAGACATTAGAGATCTGACTGGTCATACTGCTTTTGCAGGTGTAGAAATCCCAAGCAACCACAGGGATATCTGCTGACTTCTCAGGTAAATGTTATTGAAGAAAGAAAGTAAATAATTTCCAGAATAATTCAGCAATCATTTTATGCCTCCCAGATTGATTGTTGAAGACTTTGTTTTGAAAAATGGCACATTTAAACACTCAGCTGCTGTTTGTACTGGAAGAATGACTTTTCCAACATTTAAATTCCTTCTTTGGGATTTTTTTTTTCTTATTTTGAATTTTTGTCTTACATTCCAGCATGTATTTAGCCCTTGGCAGATTGAAAGGTGTCCCTGTCAGGAAATATCATCAGAGGGAACATAAGATACTACACTGCACAAAAAAAAAAAAAGGTGTGGTGTAGGAGGAGAGAAAACATCAGAAGCATTGCAAAAATACCTTTTTGTTTTGTGTTCCACGGCTTTGAAACTTTTCAACAGCTTTGAACCATTAAAAAGTGTAACTTGCTGACAACTTTTTACATGGAATGTCAGCTTTGTGTGATTTGAAACAGCTGAGATAATAACTCCCAAATGAGAGGATTATAATACTGAAAGGAAGATAAGTATGTATTGTACCAGCAGCACCTCTCTATTAATGACTAATGTAGGCCAACTGATGGAATATCCAGCCTTTTATCTGTGGGTTGTTTTTTTTTTACTAAACTGAATGAACAATGTATTCTTGGAAATTTTATCAAATTCATTTTGACCCATATGCTACTGCAAACCAACTAAACCAAAACCTGATTTTTAAACAAATCATAGGATAGAGAAAAGTCATAGGATAGTAGAGATGTATGAGCTGAGAATGGTTTTTAAAGTTTGCCATGAGGTGTCAGCAGCTCTTTAATTTTCAGAAGCCTTTTCTGACATTAGGATCTCACAGCAATTTACAGAACTACTTGCTCAAACTCTGTCAACAATGTTGGAATATTTTCCTCAAATAATGATTTATATTTTAGAAATCATTAATTTTTTCCATATAGGCAACACTGAGTTTGTCTCTTTGTTATAAATACAGATATACCTGCAAAAAAGTTAGTAAATAAATGCAAAAATAAGTTTGTAATGTTTTTCTTCTAATTAGCTCAATTAAGTTACTTGCTGTTCATTATGTTTACTGCCTTCATTAAGTTGTGTATAATTTCTGTAATAATTTTAAATCTTAAATTACTGAGAAAATCAGTAATAATACACATCAAAGACGTCTTGAAGATATAATGTGTAATAAACTTTAGAAACTACTATGAATTTTCAAGTTAGTATGTTAAATTTCTTTGCAAATACTGTATCTTCAGGTTTCCCCAGGTGGCAATGTGTATTAAGAAATGAATGTCTATGTCTGGAAATATTCTTGCCATTTTTATTTTTGTAAGTTAATTTATCTGTTGAATGTAATATTAGTCTTGAGTTTAGGAATGCCTTCAGAGGGAAAGTAGAACTGGAGGAAAAGCATGATAACTGTGTTTCTTAGTATAGTGGGCTCTGGATAAAACTAAAACCTTATCCAGGCTAAGGAGATTAAATGAAAGGCAATATTCAGTTAAGATAGCTACCACTACTTATCATTATATTCTATCTGTATATCGAATACATTGAAAGTAGACTCATAAAATTTGGTCTTGAAAAGCTGTATCCTAAAATGAATGTTTACTGGAAAATGGAATATATTCCTTCACCAAACCCCTTGGAAAATTGTAAGAATTGACCTTAAGTACTAAGGTTTTTCTTTCAGATATTATGACTTACCCCTCCTGGTAATCCTGAAAGTGTCTCTTAAATTTGGTAATAAGCCTTACAGTAGAGCTATTCCACTGATCTAGGAAAAAAAAATATCCATAATAATCTACAAACCTGAACTCTAACATTCAAAGTAACCTTCAGTGTAGGAGGACTGACAGGTCATAGAATTCTGTGTCTGTACTCAAACCTGCAGATTTCATCATTAAGGTTTCAGATAAACCAGGGTTTAGCCTGATGTAGGTGCTTCTTTCCCCTTAATGTGGGTCATCACACCTGATCACCACATTTTTATTCTGAATTATATTTCATGGGAGTCAAGATGTGCAATGTGGGCTGAAAAAACTGCACTATGTTCAATCATTTTTCTTTCTCTTGAACACATGAGACAAAGGAAGGTGTGAGGAGGATGTGGCCTGAGCTGGCAAGTCTGTATTTCTATCTAGCATGTGTGGAAAGTGATTTAAGATCAATAGGTCACACTTCACTTTGAAGTTCAGATACTGCCAGGTCTTTTTGAAAACATGATCCTGAAATGTGCTGAGCACCCTGGCTGAAGGCCAGGAAAACACATAAACACATGCTTAACTCTAATCATAGGACTAGGCCCCTTGTGTTAAAGTTGACATGTGCTGAAGTGCTGGTCTGGACTAATGCCAGAAAGTTCAGCATCCTTCAGAATTGATTCCTCAGCCAATAAACTAAGGGCTGCAGCTTAACAGTAAGCCTAGGATTCTGTTTACATTTCCTGCTTGCATTTTAAAAATAAAACAGTGGTTGTTATACACATAGAGTCCTTGCTCCTTTCTCCTTTGAGAAAATTGGTATAGATGGAGGGACGAAAGTTCATTTTAATAGTTGCAAGCAATGAACAGGATGTTCACTTCATTTGGCTGTGTGCAAATCACCTCTTTCCCAAACAATCTCTTAATGACCTGCTAGCACAAAGCTATTCAATGTCCAACAGAAATCTTGCCTTTAGGAGCTGGCTTTTGCAATGGTCTCAGGTGGCAGTGCACTGTTCCTGAACTTCCATAGCAGAACTTTGGTTTTTTCCCCACTGCTAAGTAGGCGATTTTGTCATTTGAAAATGGCCAAGCTTTCTTCTGATTGTTTCTCACAGATGCAGAAGGTAAGAAGTAACACTGAGGCTCACAAAAAATTGGAGTTTCTGGTGGGCTGAAATCCAACCCAGCCTAGAGTTTGTATCTTTAAACTGTGAACACAGATGGTGGACCTGGGGTGCATAGTTAGGAAATAAGCTTTCAATAAAGGTAGAAGTCATTTCTATAGGCAACTATGCACTATCAAACACAGATACAAACCTCCACTATTTTGTCTAAAATTTGCTTTGGTTACTAAGATCATAGGAAAAGTCTTTCTGAGAGCTTTTTGCTAAATGACTGGAAAATAAATCAAACAAGTTAAAAACCCCTGTGTTGTTGAATAATTTCTTAAGGTTTAACAAAATTAAAACTGTCTAATTGTTTTAGTTCAATAATTTTCTGGCACTAAATACATTGGAGTTTTATGAAAAAAAAAGCCATTCTAACTGACAGGAATTATCTACTTGCATGTAAAATCTGTTTCTGCAAGATGTCTCTCTGTCAAACTCAATTTTGCCAACACTAGAGTCCTTGAGACCATTAGGTATTTATCAGACCGAACCAAAAGAACTTCCAGATGCTACTGATCCAATTTTCATGAATATGAGAATGAGAAATTGTTGCCTTAGTGGTTTTGCATCCTTTTCTACAGTTTCCCAACAGAATTAAAAGGAGGATTCATTATTACTGCATGTCTTTTTATTTCTAAAGCTTTATGGAAGTTCTAGCAAAGCACTTGACTTTTGTTTGTCGGAACTTAGTTAATAGCAAATAATAGCAAAACCAGTGAATATTTTTTGTGTCTGAGACATTAAGCTCCCTCTCAGAGGTTCAAATGTAGTTCAGAAGTCACATTTTGTCTCTCATTCTTCAGATGAAAAATGGCAATTCTCTTTTCTAGCCTAATGTATTTTTGAATAGGTGTCTGGTACCCAAACCTTTTGGTAGAAAGTGGTTTGAGTAGATGATTTACAATGTCCATTCTAGGCACATACTTATCTGCAGACTGTAAATTCTTGAGGGTACCCTTAAGATTAGCACCTCGTCATATTTAGGCTTCTCACTCCCAGGCCCAATTAGAATAAAATTACTGAATAACATGAGTTTAGTCCATTCACCCCATGGTGCTAGAAAATGACATCACGTTGCAGTTAATTCAGAGGCAGAACCCTAAGGAACAGACAGTGCTTTTGTGTCTTCTGTCATCAGTTTTGCTGCTTTGTACTGTGACTCTGTGGTAGTGCCTGAAAAACACACATTGTGTAACTGTACTTGGAAATTCTCCAGTGTTACCAAGCTTCACAAGTAGAAGCACCACTGATTCCTTTGTCCTGGTATTGTTTTTGGGGGGAAAGGGAGCTGGCTGAATCAAAGATGGAATTTCTAAATTTATACAGATTAACTTGATCTGACTGTATGAAGGAAGTTATTTTAGAGCATTTCCTTTATTTTTCTTTAAAGAGTAGCCTAAAAAAATCTTTTACAGGGATCTTTTCCATATTCTGGTTTTGTTTAGCTGTCATCTGCTGTCAAAGGTGTTCAAACGGACCTGAACTATGAGTTGTGGCACTGTGGTAAACTGCCTCTTTTGGAAGATTTTTAGAAGCCTGTCTTTGAAGGTTTGGCCTTTAGCCTATGAAGGTCAAAACACATTTGGGAGCTTATATTATTTGTCACCAGAGAGAGGCTACGGTAAACCTAGAAGCACATTTCTCTTCAGAATCCACATGATTAAAATTAAAATAGTATGTCTGGTATGTATACAGAAAAAACCCACTGGATTTTCTTCTTTATTTTCAAATAGATCCAGCAGACAATTAATCCAAAAAAACCATATACAACGTGTGTAATATGTTTGTATAAATGTGCGTGTATATATATCTGTATATAAAAAACATATGTAAAATATCAGGAGATAACAGCATTAATATATTAGCCCAACAGAATTCTGCAGGCAGAGTCACAAGTCCATAAGTTTAAAACCTGGGAAATTTCTGTAGCCAGCTCCACTGGAAATGATGATTCAGAGATTTTTTTTTTTATCTACAAGTCAAAAAAGGTAATCTTGTCATAGGGTATGGCTACAGAACTGATAACAAAATTCAACACAATAATGCCTCAGATGCACCTTTCATATACAGAGCAAACTTTGACTTTCAAATTTGATATCCAAAACACTGACAGAAAAGGATGCATTCCTCATGAACTGATGTATGACCAAAAAAAAGAGACAATTATTCCACAAAAAGAATTTTTAGCATCATTGTCAATCACTCATTTTCAATCCTGTTAGGACTGGTAGGAGAATATAAAGTCCTGGAAAATAAATATCCTTGCATTTTGAAGCAGCCAAAAACTTAATTGAAAATTTAGAACTAGATTTTATTAGCATGAGAGAAACTTGATGGATGGGAAGTTGTCCCAATTCTGCATTAATTTTCTGTTCTGTTCAGAAAACTACAAAATGGATATGGTAAATCCAAAGATTTCTTGTACTTTTATAGATACTATGAGCTGAAGCAATTCAAAACTCTGGATCTGATTCTCCATATCTCCACATATTAAAATGCAAAATAAATTGATCAAGGTGAAGGAAAATTCTTCCTAAACTGACCCATAATATTTGTCATAAGATGTAATCTAGGATATTGGACTGCATGCAAGAGATAATGAGTCACCAACACAGAGAGAAGACTTGTGTTATATTACATGCTCTATCATTAATCTCTTGTATAGTCTAAGAAATTCACTTTCCTTTTCCTGTCTTGATTCTCTTTTTGCCCTTGTCTTTTCTACATGGAATATAAACTTTTAGAGATTAAACTGGCAGGCTATATTTTGATATGTTAATATCAGCCCTAGGATTCCAAGTTCTGGATCAAACTCATAACACCTGCATGATTTGAAACCCTTCTCAAGTAAGAACATGCTCTGACGGTATGGGTTTGGGTTTTGTTTGTTTATTTTCCAGAATAACCTGGTACTAGTATCCTGTATGTACACTAGGCCTCCTTCGGATGTTTGCATTTGTTTGTGGGGTTGTTTGTTTTTTTTTTTTTTTTGGAAAATGCAGGTCCGTTGAATAACACTGAGATTCATGTCTGAATTTTTTGACAGAGATTGTACAGTATTGACAATACTCATGTAAAATGGAAATGGGAAGAATAAAATTTACTAATTAAACTGATCACCAGAAATAATTTCTCTTAACCAAAGTTACAGAGTCTCATTCCCTTCTCACTCCCTCCCTTCTCTCTCTTCAGAGAAGAATCGTCATTACATCTCTGGAAAGAAGTCTAGTGTTCACACTTCATCAAAGGAGGATCAAACATCTTAAACTGTTCCTTTCAAAGTTAATAGTTTCCAGACTACCATTAGTAGTTTCTTTTAAGTGAGAAAAGTCCCAGTACTGAAAATAAAAGCCAATATCCAAATATTGCAAAAAATTTATCTGTAATACCTAGTAGACAACTTTATTGAGACTTAAAAACTGTAGTATAGAAATCCTTTAGGACTTTAATTGGATCTGGTCCTGTTTGACATTTTTATTGACCATCTGGATGCAGGGATTGAGGGCACCCTCAGTAGAGTTGCAGATATTAGGATGGGTGGCAGTGTTGATCTCTCCAGGGAAGGAAGGCTCTACAGAGGGCTCTGGACAGACCCAGTCCGTGGGCCAAGGAGCACAGCATGAGTTCACTGAGGGAAGGTGCCAGGTCCTGCACTTGGGTCCCAGCAGTCCTGGACAGTGCTGCAGGCTGGGGCAGGGGTGGCTGTCCAGCAGAAAGGGCTGGGGTGCAGGTCAGCAGCGGGCTCAGTGTGAGCCAGCAGTGAGCCCGGTGGCCGAGAGGGCCAGTGGCATCATGGCCTGGATCAGCAGCAGGGTGGGCACAGGGCAGGGCAGTGACCATCCCTCTGTGCTCAGCACTGGTGAGGCCACACCTCGAGTTCTGCCTTCAGTTTTGGGCCCCTCAATGCCTTCAAAAAGGCATTGAAATACTGGAGTGTGTCCAGTGAAGGGCAACAAGGCTTGTGGGAGGTCTAGAGAAATTGTCTTTTGAGGAACAGCCAAGAAAGCTGGATTTGTTTAGTCTTGAAGGGGCTCAGGGGGGATATCACTGCTCTATCAAGAGAGGAAGTTCTGGTGAAATGGGCCTGGTCTTTTCTGTCATGCCAGTAGTGAGAGGACCAGAGAAAATGGCTTTGAGACAGGAGATTCAGATTATATATCAGAAAAAAAATTCTTCCTAATGTAGTCAGACTTCAGAATAGGCTGCCTAGGCAGGTGGAGTCACCATCCCTGGAGGTGTTTTAGAGGTATCTGGCTCTGGCTCTGGGTGATGGTTTAGTGGTTTAGGGGTTACAGTAGTAGTGCTGTTGATGTCTGTCCAGGTTGATGGCTGGACTTGATGATCTTTAAAAGTCTTTTCCAAGGTTGACAATTCTATGATTCCACAAAATGCTGTCAAGTTATGGACGTTTTGTCCTCGATACATTGTGCTCGTTTTGATGTTTCTGTTGTGCTATTACTTTCATTGCTCATATAAGAAATAATATTCAATAGGATGTTTTGTACATTTGCAGCTAAGTTAAACAGAATTGGCCCCCAGTCTGGATTTAGCAAAGTATTATACCGAGTTGTAAATGCAAGCAATTGCATGATAAACATTTATTGAGAAGCAGAGTCTTTTTATGCATTCTTTCCATCCTTCTATGTTGCCAAGGTGACCATACAGAGATAAACCAGCTTAAAATGTAAATAACCATATCCCTGAATATTTCAAATTCAGAATGTCTACTGAGTAACATTAGAACTGTCAGACTTACACAAGTAATCGTATCTGAAAGATCCTGCAGCTTTTAGTTACATTTCCTTTAAGGTTATAGCCTCACAGGAAAGCAATCCACTGAATTATATTTTTCCTCCCATAACTTGCAATGCAGCTGTAGGAAACAAATTGTTCAGAAAATGTAAATTCAAGGTAAGGCTCAGAATCACAGTGATGTCATACTATGATGACAGCCTCTGACAACCAGTCTTTAGCTGATAACCTTCTGTGTACAATTTTTGCAGAAGTTCACGTGACTGTCAGTATCTAAATTGCCATCAAGCACTGGCTTAGGTTTTCTTTCAAACAGTTTTCCATTTTTTTTAGATTTCAGCTTTATGGAAACAAAACACCCCCCAAAAGACATAACTGAAACATGTAGCTCCAAGGAGACTTCACAGCTGAAAGTCTCAAGGTCATTGTCTTTGTTCCTCCTATGCTGTACTACAAATGCATTTAACTCAGTTAAAAGACCAGATTTTAGGGCTTAGTAGCTAAAAGAGAATATGTGCAACTTCCAGAAAAGAAGTGGTGCTCTGGCACAGGAGCTCTACAAACCTTTCCTAAAAATGGCAGAAGACTCCTAAAAATATTGTAAAACCATTAAAAACTTAATTAAAAATCCCTACAGAAGAATCAATACTTTTCTTGTTTTTCAGATGTAGAAAAATGTAGTTTCCAGAAATCACACAGCGGTAATACACCCTCATATATTTAGGTTCTTTTAAAAATAATGACTCCTTACCATAGATCTGCCAGCAATGCAGGCAAGATAACACTGTCTGTTACTAGGCTTAATTTTTTTTTGTGATTTCTGGGCTATTAAGTACTACTCCTGAGGCATGGGCAGAGCGTTCACAGCAATCAAGTTCTCACAAAAATATCATGGGAGTTCAGGAAGCTAACTTATGGTCGCCTTTTAAGACCTGTGTGGCACAGAAGAGAACAAGATTTCTGTCTTCTCAATGCTAGCTATGGCATATACCTGGTAAACAGAAGAACAAAGTTTAGAGCCTTTCTCAGACACAAATTATCCTTTTCCTGCATGTTGGAACAAAATCTGATCCAGATGGTTTTGTGCAGGCTGCAACTCAGCTGCTTCCTCCCATTCTTTTCCCTGTCTCTGCTATGCTGGATTGGATTCCACACATTTGGCAAATGTTACCATTACTGTTGTGCCATGTAAAGGAGACTGCAGGGTTAATCAGCCTGTTGGGAGCTGAAGTCTTCCTCACCTCTCAGGAAGGAGGTACACAGAATTTACCCTGTGACACCATGTTAGCAGTCAACTCATGATGATTTGTATAGGTGTGGTCCACATTCATGCTGTCCTTCTTTGGGAGTCTTATGCCCATCAGGAAGTGTTGGAGGTTTCCCCTTAGGTGTGTATAAAGGAGATTCTGCATTTTTTCGCTTATGTGTACCTATGTTCTGCCACTATTTTAAGGAAGCCAGCTCAAAATTAAATAAAAACTTGTCTTGATAAAGATTTTCTTTTGTATCTCTGATATAACAGGAAAACAGTCCATCATAAGCATTTGAAGGGCAAGATGAAAAAACTCATTCAGAAGTGGAGATCAGGTGCAGAGTAAGATGAAGCAGGACTAGAGAGAGATTAAGAGACACAAGTTAGAGAGTGAAACAGGAAGAAGGAAATACTCAGGAATGTAGCTACAGGTATCAAATACAACGAGAGGAATGCGTCAGTGGTGGGATGACTTACTGGGCAAATAGAGGAACATCCATTAGTCCCACTCACAGCCTAGTTCTCAGGTGGTGACACCTTGAAATGCCATTCAATTGTTCTTAGCCAGAAAGACATTTAACATTTCTAATGTACTCTACAATTAAAAAGTATACAGAGAAAATGTGTATGCAACATATTTTCCCCTCAAAATTAAGATAATGAACTACTTGACAGCATTTTGACAGATAGGTACTGGCCTGTACACTGGAAAAATGCCAATGTGTGCTCTTGGCACTCTTTAGAAGCAACCAAACTTTGTGTCAGCAGCCAAGATAGCATGAGATAATCATCCCTCATATCGGCCTGAGTGACTGGACCAGTGCTGCCCGAAAGAGGCCTGCTCTGAGGAATGATGGAGGGGAGGGCAAACAGGGTGGGACAGAATCACCAGCTACTGCACATCAGACACTTCATAGCAGGAATTCACGCAGAGAGGCTGTTGAAATAGTGTTGAGTGAATGGCAGTGATTGAAATAGTATTCTTGTTGTAGACATGAGGCCTGATTCAGATGGGGCGTAAGCAGGTGCAGCTTCATTGAAGCCAATAGTGCAGCACCCACTGGGCCTGAATTTAGCTCACAGTAGGACTTGCTGTGAAGTGTATTACACTAATGATAGCTATGGCAACAGACTGTTTTCTGCATGACCTAGATGCATTTGCCCCACATAGATGTTTTCACACCAAGACAGTGTTGTTTCTTAGTTTCTTACCAGGAAGAAGATGAAATTGAGAGATGAATTTTTAGGCCCTAGATTATGCCATTCTGTGGGGTGTAAGCCATTTGTTGAAGGGTTATACAGTATTCCCCCTCATTTGCAAATACGCTTTTTAAAGCAAATAGCTTCCCAAAGTTAACTTTAATTTTCTAGTCAACTATCCAGTCATTTTAGTTCATGATACAAAATATTTAAAGACAGCATTTTTTTTACTAATTCCTCCCCAGAGATACCAATTATCAAACTAGTAATTTCTTTTTCAGTAGAAGATATCCAGGGAATTATGTGTTTCACTTGGGAAAAGAAAGATTTCCCAAGATAAATAGATAGGCATTTTGTTGGTAGATTTCTGGTTTCACAGTAGAAATGGATTTGCCATGTCTAAAGTGCAAAATTTTAATCTGATTTTTAGTCTTTTACCTGTGTATAAGTGCCTAAAATCTTCTTCTTTGAAAATCTTATCAAGCACTACTTCCTCTTTGGGAGAGAAGTCAAACAAAAGGTAGTGGTTTCCTCTGCAAGTCGTGCAAGACTTCATATTTTATTTTTGTGAGGTCTTTTATTTTGCTTCATTTTAAGCTACATGATAAATTTATGTGATACATCTTGGCTTCTTTCCTGTAACTCTGATCCTCTCCAACTTACAGAAAGCATATTGTTCTGCTCTGCTTTCATGTTTTCTTCCTATTAACAAGATAAGGAAAAAATGGGTAAGTTTTAAAAGTTTGTTTGTTTCCTAAAGTTGCAGCATATTTACTGAGTATATCAGGTTTGTCAGAATAATCAACCCTTCTTTTTGTTCCAAACTATACACTATGAATAACATTATGAAAATCTTCCATAATATTCAATGCCACAAAAAAAAAGTGCAGATTTTTTTGCTTCCAATTAATTAAGCACTCATTTGATTAGAATTGAAGTAGGCCATTGCTAAATTACAGAACAAGTTGTATCTATCAGAGTCCTTTACCTGACTTTCTCAAATTCAAATTATGGAATTAGTTGTTGCTCTTGGATTTACTGGATCCTCTCTAATCTGTGCATACTTTTAAATCCTTTACAAAATTATCTCCTCGCCACAGATCATGATTCCACAGAAGTAATCTAGATCAAAAATCAGTGATAGGGGAGGGAATATAGTCCTCACTGCTGCCACATGAGGTGCATGGTTCTTAGAATGATAGAATCATAGAATTGTTAAGGTTGGCAAAGACCTCTAAGATCACTGAGAGCTGCTAACCCAGCACCATTGTGTTCACCACTAAACCAAGTGCCATATCCACGTGTCTTTTGAACACTTCCAAGGATTGTGATTCCACCAGTCCCTGGGCAGCCTATTCCAATGACGGACCACAAATTAGATGTATAAATTTTGTCTAAGAGCCAATCTAAACTTCCCCTGGTGTGATCTGAGGCCATTTCACCTTGTCAGACTCCTTTCATGCAGTTGTAAAGAGAGATAAGATCTCCCCTGACCCTCTTTTTCTCCAGGCTAAACACCCCCAGCTCCCTCAGACTTGTGCCCCAGACCCTTCCCCAGCTCTGTTGTCCTTCTGTGAACTGCAGCATCTCAATGCCCATCCTGAACTGAGAGGCCCAAAACTGAGCACAGGATTTGAGGTGTGGCCTCACTAGTGCCCAGTGCAGGGGGACAGTCTCTGCTCTGTCCTGCTGGCCAAACCATTGCTGATACAGGCCAGGGTGCCACTGGCCTTCTTGGCTACCTGGGCACTCACTGGATCACATTCAGCCATCATGGGGAAACATAATATTGCAAGGAGGATCATCCAGAAAAGCTGACAGAAATGGTTATACTCATAGCTGAGGCACGGCTAGAACAATTTGGTACGGAAGAGTAATTTATTTAATTATTTTTGCAAATGAAAAAAATTTGCTTACACATATTTTAACTAATTTGGGTTTGATCTGTAAATATAATTAATGCCTGTGCATCAAACCTACAATATTACACTGTATTCAAAGATAACAATGATGTTAAGACTTTTAATTGATGGAACAAAATGTTTTAAAGGAAAATAAAAGGAAGTAACAGCAAAATGTAACAATGATGAAAAGAACAGGTAACATTCACAAAATAGTTATTTTTTACTTCTTTTTGCTAAAGAGGATAGACTTTTGAGAAGCAGTTATTACTTAAAAGCAATATTTTTAAAAATAAAATTTATTTATTCTTTCATAATGTGAGACTCCTCCTGGACTACCAGAAAGAAATCACCAGAGATTTTATCATGCAAAATTTATGGTTCCTAATTGTAACCTTTCCTATTCAGGAATGGAATGTGGAAACCGAGGTTTATCAGGAGTTTCAGTCTCATATTCAAATTGTTGACATACTGTGAGAAATCAGACATTTGCTTTTTATTAGGATACTTGAAATTTTTTAAAAAGCTTTAGAGTCATCTGAATTTGTGAAGCTCAAAGTATTGCACTGTTCTGGCAGTTTTGCGTTTGAATCTGGAATGCCATCTTGCATCTGTAAGCTGATCCTGCATCAGCTTGTGTTATACTGATTCTTCTTCTTAAAAGCAAGCAGGATTTTCAGATCTGCCTGATTTAAATCCTGAAGAATTTAGTTCACTGATTCTTTTATGATCACTGGAAAAAAAACCATGCTTAAAGAGACTAAAATCCAATATTCTATTCAAAGACTGATTTTATGTAATACAATTGTGCAAAATTTTGTGGCCCTGTTACATTTATGGAACAATCACATTACTCTTCACATATGCTAATATGTGTTGAGATTGGAATATTCTAATGCCTGTTGCTGTAAATATGGAGACTTTTCAGGATGTGAAACACTAAAGACTACACAGAAATCTGTAGCAGAATGGAAGAATCTCAAATTACACAGTTCTGGATTCGTCATGAACTACCACAGAGGAATGAAGAAAGGACAAAGAATACTTATTTATTGTGCTGTAATTAAAATTGCCCGTTGCTGCAGTATGAAAATTTTCCTGGGGTAACATGACTACATGATATGGGTTAGGAATTGTACTCTGCAATTTAATGCCCCCTGCCCCAAGACTCCAAAATCCACACGCTGCTGACTTGCTTCTCTCTCCCGCCGCTGGTGGCTGGACAGGATGACTGGGGACACAAAAAGCAAACATCACAGACTGAGGTAAGAACAATTTACTGAAAAAAAAAGTGATAAGAAAACAAACAAAGATAATGGAAACAGTATTAATAACAAAAGTGTACAAAACGGAGAGTGTGGAGCCCAATGCAATCACACATGAACTCCTCCCTCTGGTCAGGATCAGCAGTATTGTACTACTCTCTCTGCCACTCTTGCTCCACTGGAAAGACATTTTTCTTTCTGAAGCAAGAGTCCCTGTTCCCTGCCCCTCTGCAATGACATGAGATGGTTTTCAATAACATTAGGATCTAGGCTCCAGGCTTTACCCCCTCATGGCTCCTGCAGAAAAATAAGACTTGGCCAGGACAAGCCAGGACACTACACTTGGAAAAGAAAAACAAACAACAAAAGAAGCACAAAACAACTGCAAGGGGTTCCTTGGGTAATTGAATTTCTTCATATTGTTGACAGTAGTAAGAATAAAACCATGCATCTCAAACAGTGTACTGGTTATTTTCTTCTGGTTTAGGGAACTTTTATTGTGTGGGTTTTGTTTTCTATTTCTCCAAGTCAGGGAAAATGATTAAGAAAGAGAGAGAGATTTCTCTAATGAGTCTACATGTAATGCAAAATTTATATGGCTCCATGTGCAACTGGGCAAAGTATGACATGGTGCACAAATAAGAAAGGAAATTTTCCATGTTTTTGGAGGTAAGAATCCTAGTTACTACCAGCTATCCTGACCTACTTGTTCATTTTAGGAAGAAGTGGATACTTTCCATGGGAGAAGCTTAAGCATCAGATTTGCTCCTTGGAGCATTAATAGAGGGGCTCAGTTAGCTTCATCTCATTATTTTACTATGAGTATTGACTTTGGCCTAGAGTCATGTATAGATAAAATGGTGCAAGGGCTTGTCCTAAGTGATTACTCAGAATTACAAATCATTTCACATGTAACTGAATACTGCAGCCTAGCTGGCACTCTGCCCCTTTCTGTTCCCACCTGCATCTTTCCAGCCTCCCACTCTCCTCTCTTTCCTGCCCCAATAAGAGAATGAATCTAGGTTTGGTTAAATGGAGAATTAATTTTACTCACTGAAAGGTGACTTTTAATTCACCTGCACAAGGAGGACATACATGCTATCTCACAGAGTTATGCCAACAAAGATATAAGAAAAATATTTAATGGTAGCTTGGTAGCAGGCAAACAACAGGGAGTGTGTAACTCTGTATGTGCCCTTTCTCTAACAAAGTAATTAGACAGGACTGGGCTTTTTTGGTGTTAGCAATTGCCTGATGATTTCTGAATATATAAAAGGTTATCCACTAAATGGCTTTGTGTGTGTTTTAAAAAGGAATGAGCAAGAAAGTAAGAAAGATAAATTTTAGTTTCTCTGGGATTCTAAAAGCCCATTATTTTTAAGAGTACAGAGAGGATCAATAAAATAAAGAGACACATAAAAGCTCAAGATACTCTTGGTACATCCAAATAAAATAAAATGGAAAGTGCAGTGTTCAACTTACAGAGTACAAGGCAGGAGATGAAAAGAGAGATTTTAGGGATATACCAGGTTTCTGGAGTACATCTTCTGTGGTATATTACAGCAATTTTCCCCTGAGCAAGATCCTAGCATTTTTTTCTAAAATTTGTTTCATATCTAGACTTTGTGTAAAGGAAGGAGAATCTTGAAACAATTACTTTACACAAGTACCTATGATCAAGGATAAGATTTAATATATATTTCTGCTTAATCAGGTATCAAGTTCCCACAAGGTCACAAAGAAGATTTTTCTCCCAGTTTTGTACAGGTCTAAACAGAATAAAAATTCTTTCTGTGAACTACATGGTATATATGATATATAATGCAACCAAATGCCTGAAACTGCCTGCTCACAGAGGTAAGTCAGAGTTCAGTAATTAACTTTTTTTAAAAAATTAAATGAAATTAAAATTAAAACAAAACAAACAAATAAAAATAACCCCACAACCAAAACCCACCTAATAATTTTTAATTTATCTATTATGGTAATATGTTTTATAGTTCTTTTTTTGGCCATGGTTACTATTTCTACATTAAAAACAGATTAAAAAACACAAAGTGCATAAGATTCAAGCCATGCAGGCTTTACTAACTTTAGAATTATAATATTCATATCTCAATTGAATATTTCACACTCAGCTTTCCGAAAAAACTAACAAAACAGTCCAACAGTACATCAAACAACTTAGTGGAAGTGAAACTTCAACCTTGTCAAATTAGAGCCTAAAACTTTTAATGATGAGCATTAACAATATATAATGCATTTATAATTGCAATATATTTTGCTGAGGTGTATGCATTTTTTGAATTCAAGGATCATATTGGTTTTTCCTGTTCAGATAAATTTTGTATTTGAATGTTTGGGTTCTTTTAATCCATTTAGCTCTCACAAGTGGAAATAAATTATTTTCTAAATTCAATCTGAAGGGTGTTACTGAAATTAAACCTTTTCAGCAATTGAGAAAATAGCTTCACAGAGTTAACTTGAAATTTGGCATTTTGTTTAAAGCATCTAGGTTTCTGCAGCTCACAGACCTGTGTTTCACCCCTTGGGGGGATCAGCTCTGTTGCCTTCATCATGTCTGAATGTGTAAGTCTCAGAAAAATTGTGTCTCCTGAAAGAACCTGGCTAACCTTGCCATTATGGGAGACAATCCGAAGAACTTTCTTGACAGAATGTGGCATGGAATATATCTAGTTATTATAATAATTATAACTAGCTGAAGGTCCATTATACAGACATGCTCCATCTGTCAAATCTTATTTTAGCTAACTATTAAGTGGATGTGGTTTTTGGTGATGATGATGTTCTAATCTGTTTCCATTTCTTCAGTTATGTTTAGAGGATTATTATTATTTCTAATTTGCCGTATTAGCAAAAAAATAATCTCTTCACCTAGATAAAGAAAGAGAAGAAAAGGTCAGGATAAGTCCTGAACACCCTACTGCTGAGAGGAGTGTCTGTACAGAGTGACATGATGCAAATGATCTGGACAAATACTAATATGTGCCTTTTCAGTAAATAATTCACAGGACAAGTCAAGTATGCTAGCTGGTCGGGATGCAGTGATTTTGATTAATTTAATAAACTAGGAAGCTCTTCCTACCAATACTTGGAGTGAATCAAAACCATGAACTGCGTTATACTCGTAAATATCAAATTAAAAGTTCATGGGAGCTGCAGTTTAATTTATTACTGTGATTTACTTTTATAGGTAAATCCAACAATGTGAATATATTTTGAAAACACACTCTAAATATCCACTGACACAACAATGTCAGGATCTGTTTAGGCCAGGGCAACTCTCTCATATTATTTCTACCCATTGCTTCAACTATTCCATCAGAATGAAGATGGTCTCACCTGTGGAAGCACAGAACTTATTATCAGTAAGAAATTTAAACAACTCATGTAACTTAAACAACTGAACACTTGCTACTTTTGGAAGATCATACAAAGGACTTTATGTTCTTATCTGCAGAAGTGGTAAAATACAATGAACAAAAGCTTCTAGTTATTCTGTTGGTCATTTACAACTATAAAGGAAAATTATTCAAGGAAAATCTCTCTCTTACAGTTTAATCACTTATAGATATTGTTCATAACATTTTGCACCCTAATGTTTTAGAATAAAAGAGATTAGTTTTCCCACCTTTCAGTGGTGCTAAGAAAATTAAGTGACAAAAATGCATGATCCAGGGAAAATGAGCATATATTTCTCAGAAATATATTTTAGATGTACTCGTTTCCAAAATAACCTGCACATGTATTGTAGACAGTGCCCAAATGAAGTTTGTTTGTGCACCCAGTGTATGTGTATCATCTCACTGTATTTACATATGTCTTTCTTACAACTGTCCTTGAATTAGGACAAAAGATAATAGTTTACTAAGAGTGAAAACAAGCTCAGCTCTGGGAAATAAGATAACATCTGAAAAGACCTTATAATTTAACACTTTTATTAACCAGAGTGGTAGAAGAAGGATTCTGACATGGTGTTTTAACATCCCTTAATGAAGGGGATCTGGTACATAGGCTGGGCCAGGCCGGCAGGAAGCTGTCACACAGGGAGAAAAAATGGTCTAAAGCATCCTCCAGAGCTTTCCAGCTGCGAAGCCATTAAAAAAAGAGGTGTTCAGATGGTAAAGGACCCAGTACTGAATCTCACAAATAAAATAATTTCTTTGTAGTTGCATTGTAGCCACTCAGTATGCTATATGCTCTACTCTTTCCCTTTCTGTACAAAAGACCAGAGAACAGAATATCAACTGGCCTCCCCTGCCATAAGATGCACATTCCAGTGACCTTTGCCTTCAGTGTCTACACCAGGGAGTGATCTGCAAAAGGCAAAAGTAGCTGCTGCTCATGCAATCCTATTTACACAGAGTTTTTGGATGGGGAAGGCTGTATCCTGAAACACAGCCTCTATCTGATCTGTTTGGTTTCAGAGTGCCTCGATATCTCCAGGGTAATGCCCAGGCACCCTCTCAGAGCACTCCTCTGCTCTTTGCAAGCAACACTGGACAGTTATGTTCTGCAGGAGACTAAGCACCATAAAAAAATTTCATCTTAGCCACTTTTTGAGTGGACACTCTGCTTTTCAGTTCCACTGCCCAGTGCCATCCTGAATCTAGTCTTGGTTAATTCTACATGTTTCTTTTGTTTCATAAATGGAGAACACAAATTAAAAGTTCATGGGAGGAACAGAAGCAGCAAAGAGCACATAAGCGTTATTCTAGGAGAGACTTCATTATCACTACAAATTTCAGGGGAAAACATGGGCTTCAGCAATCTTATTTAAAATCTACATCATATTTTCATACATGGGTTTTTCCTTATTTTTCTGTGACTAGAAAATGGAAAAGCAAGACAATGTGGGTATAGTTAATTCCATTCCTGAAAGTCAGTATTGACTCCGTGGTTGGATTTCATTGAATCCAATAAAAAGAAAAAGAAAGAGTAAACAAAATTGGTATGTTATTTGCTTTTAGCTTTGATAACCTCTCACATCTAATTACAAATAAAAGGCTTCTCTGTATCTGTTGTCAAAATTAAAATAATGGATATTTTCTACTTTCTCCCTAGCCCTTTCAGACATCCTGGGTGCTGAAGTTCTGTCTGTCTGGGTGACTTCTTGCAAATGAAGATGGATGGAGATTTTCCATTTTAATTATTGAGACCAGCTGCTTTCTAAAAGAGAGAGTGGGTTAGGTTTTTTGCAGGTCTTCCAAGCTAATGTATCATCAGAGTTTTAGTGATTGATTAAAAACTCACTGTTCTAAGTTTCTACATACAAGACATCTGAGCAATTTAAACGGATGTCATGCAAATGAAAGAAATCTTCTATCCATCTATATACATTTATAGATACATGCATGTGTTATAGGAAAGATACTAATTTTTTTCCTGTTCTGGCTAGTTTTTTAAAGTTCTAAAAAATTCAAATCTTTATTTTTTTGCATTTATTTATCACATTTCTTAAATTGTCACCCTCTACTTTATTTTCTCTGAAAACAGAGTTTTTGTGATCAAAATTATGTTGGTACCACTAAAATTGATTTTGCTATATGATCTGTACTATTTTTTTTTCAGACCCACTTGTTTTTTCTCAGCCATTTATGCTGAAGCCTTGCTTTGCTTGGAGTGCTAAAGCTTTGATTAACTACTAGAAAGGTTTTCTAGAAGAAAAAAATTAGCTGACCTTTTTCTTGAAAGAGCCCCTCTGCATACTGACAGGCATCTGCCTGTCCATGGCTCTCTTGTAGTGAGGTGATATCTAGCTAAACCTGAAATTTCTATGTCACAATTCAGAAATCAGACTGAGAATGATACTTTAAACTGCTGTTTTTTTTACCTAGCTACATTAGCCTATTAGTTTTTGTTGTTTCTCCTAATATACAGGTAGTAGTTCTGTTCTCTGCTTCCAAACTTAGTAAGTTTTAACAGGTTATATTATAACCGCATAATTGAAAGTGTGCAATGATTCTTAGAAAGGGGTGGTTCATTCCTGTTGCAGATAGTCCATGTGCTGGTGTCATAAATGGCCATTTTATAGATGGATAATGTACTATAGTCATAATTCTTTATTGCTGATAGTTATTGCACTAGATCATGACCCTTGGATATTGAGAGTCAGTTTTTAATATCACAACCATTTACAGAGGTTAATGGACTAGGTTTTGCAGCTTTTGACCTTTTGATGGTGAGGGTTAGCAGGTTGCATTTGTGCTCTAAACTGCTAGAAAATATCTGTTTATTTATCTTAGCTATAATAGACATGGTTACTGCTTATAATCAGGAAGCTGAGAACAATGTTACTTGCATGAATTGGAACTATTTGAGCTGCATCTTCTAAGGTACACTTTGCATGAGATTTTCAATTCTTATTAATTAGAAAATCAATGTTTATTAACATTAAATCTTGACTATGTTTCATCTACATAAATAAAACTGAAATTGAATTATGGTAGCTAGAAAATATTTGATAACTGTGACTTTCAATACAGAATTGTTTAGGGATCATGATCAGGTTTATGACTGGGCTAGGTTACCTGTAGAGGGCTTGCTCAGGTGTTATGTGTACTGATCTGAAAGAGTCACAGCAGGCTAATCACAAGGGTAGGTTTTCTGGCTGAAGCATATGAACTGTTCTGTTTCAGAAAGCCTTTTGCTTATGCCATAAAATGCCTGCAATATGAAGCAGCCATTTTAATGCTTCTGCAACAATGAAAAAAGCATCAGGTCTGCAGTATCAAGAGTAGCATGGACTGTGAAAGTAGAGAATTAAAATTTAACCATTTTCCTTTTAGCAGTTCAAGTTAATTTTGCCATTTAATTAGAAAATAAAACATGGGGGTGAAGCAAAGAAAAACTCTCAGAAACAAAACCAGAATACACTAGCTATTCTGATTCCATGTTTCAACAGTATAACTAATGTTAAGTATGAGGAATATTAGGGGAATCTGTCTATATTTAAAATAAACTTACAAGATAAAATTGTAATTTGATTGTCTAAAATGCTTATTCAGATGGAGATTTTAAAAAACAGATGGAAAACCATGGTGAAAATTATGACAGAAAGAAGTGGGAACATTGAATAGTAGAAACATAGTGACTTGTCTAAGTTTGAACCAAGACCTGATACACTGACCTAAGGTTTCTAAATGCTAATCAAATTTCTATAATTTCTATAAAAGTTAATTTTCAGAACTAGAGACTTAGAGATTCCATTCATTGTTTCTAGTCAGCAAAACTTTACAGATTCTGATTGTTTGAACATTATTTTCACCACTATTTATTTTAAAAAATATTTTGAGTACCAAGCAATTCAGATAGGCTCATAGAAGATGTGTCTAGTTCTAGCCTAAGAGAATTTGTAAAGCTCTTCAACCACAATGGCTTTTTTTTACTCTTATTTATCCTTACAGCTTTTATCCTCCCTCTTCATTGCTACCATAGCAGTGTGGGTGGGAGTGCTGCATTTTGTTTGCTCTGTGATGCTGAATGATTCCAATATAATCAAACTACACTTTTATAGTGTCGCTTTATACCACGCAGCCCAGGGTGCTAACAAAATAATAAAATTAGCAGCTCAGATAATGATGAGCAAGGCAGGTCAAACAAATAATCTTTTAGACCTGGAATTGAAACTGGAATGGTATTAGAGTTGCAAACAGCCAGAGGCAGTGCTGACATATGAGACGGTGCTTAACAAGCCCCAAGCACAAATATGTGGGTAGTGTTTTGGAGATCTGATCATGGATGATACTGAGTGCTTCCTGCAGGCCACAAGAATAACAAAGTAAATAGAACACAGCCACAGTAGTGGTACTGACAAGTACTCAGCATCTGAAAGAATTGGACTCTAATGCCCAACCTGAATTTTTATTTGTAATCAGTATTGTGTTTTCAGGTACCTAGGGGCAAGAGTATTTCTACTCTACCTCATCTGTAGTTGATTATCTCATTTTACCTTCAGTTTGACTCCATTTACAATGAAGAAAAAATAGTATCAGGTAACCAAACATTGCTGATGTGATGAACTACTTACATGGATTTCTTTAAAAGGGTGTTTTGGGAGGTAAAAGCCAACAGTGCTTTTGCAGTTTGAAATCATGTAAATTTCTTCTTTTTCCATCATGTAGCTTGCAAATCTCACAGCATAAGAGGAAGTGTTTCTCATATTATGCAAGTCTAGTCCAAATCTATCAAGAAGCTGCCCTCTAAAAGTGTGGGGGACTCTTAGGATTTACACATGTTGGATACGAATACTTTTCACTTATAAAATAGGTGATGGTCAGATCAATTAACTACAGTATATAGTACTTAAAGTGATGAAGAAAGACATTGGATGGTCAAATGATTAATGTCAAGCTATCCATTTTGATGTTTGAAATCCTAAATGTGTTTAGCTCTGACCTCCACCCTCATTGCTACCAATATAATTACAGAATCTCATCTAAACGAAATGGATTAAAGAAAAAGAAAGGAACTCATATCTAGTTTATCTTCATAAGATTCTTATATATCTATACATAGGAAATAGTTAAATTCATCATCTTTTTAGCTGTCTGAAATATGCTCTTAGGACATAATAGCACTTCATTGCTTAAACTTACACATTTGTATTTCTTTCTTTCTCTTTTTCTCTCATTCTCTCCCTTGTTCATTTCCTACTCTTTTGTTTGTACAATGTTCTTTTATCCCGAACAATATAACATTTTAGTTCTTGTAATAAATGCCTTCATGTGAGGCATTTCAGCTAAGAGAATGTTATTAGACTGTGCTCTCAGGCAGTGCACCTTCACACGATCAATATGAATCCGAGCTTCTGTTCATTCCCTCTTTGCTTAAATTCCCTGCAAATGTGCAAGGGAAGCAGCAGAGGGTGTCATCAATCATGGGCTACTCTGACATGTGCTGAAACCTGACCAATGCTGAGATGTTTTAATAAGGCATCCATTAAAACCCTCAAATAAATTGCAATTTGAAAACAGAACGTATTATAGCCAAGTTTTCCTCATCCATCTTGTGGCATGTCATGTAATGTAATTGCACTGTTAATTTATCCGAGAACTTTCTCTGTACATGGTTTCATTGGCATTGCTTAATTTCCCTGCGGACTCTTGTGTGTTCGTGGAGGTGAGTGTATATGCATGTGTTGTGCATATATGTATCTGTTTCCACTTTAGGGGGTGATAATGGTTCTGTTTAGCATGGCATTAGACATAGAAACAATCAAGGGTTTGAAATGTTTGACATTTTGTCAATGGCTGTAGAGCTTTCTGATATTTCCTAACCAGTTCTTGCCTGGAGCAGGCCCCCCTTTTCTTGCCTTCCCAGCTTGCCATTGGTTTATGCCCCTCAAGAGTAGGATCACTCAGAGCGCCTGTGGATCCCATCAATAAATATTGACAAAAGGGTTGAGGGACCATTTAAGATCACAAAGCAGTGGCAGTCAAAACAACACAATGCTGACTTCTGTTCCTGTGCTTAGGAGGCATCGTGAAGTTTTGGCAAGGGCAGGGAAAGTGAGAAGTAGAATATCAATAGGACAGAATGGAAAAATGCTTGTGTAAAATAATGTCAAAAAAATTACCTTTAAGTTTCTCTTTTTTACACACAATTTCTGAGAGGGAAGATACAGGTAGAAGCTCATATAGATTTCTTTGTCTGCCATGCAAAAGTCTAAAAATAAAGCTATTCCTCATATATGGCTGCATCAGCAGTTTCTTTACTTTTATTTAGACTTCTGGGTTTTTGGTAATCCTTTATCTCTCTTTGCTGTGAAAAACCCCCACATTCACAGGTGTAAAGAAAAATATTGCTGCTATGCACAAGCACTCTCAATCTGGTCTTCCATTCTAATTTCAATACAAGTTAAGATTGTTTTTGTTTTGGACTCCTTTTTGGAGTGAATAATTGCCCTACTAAAAAAACCAAACAAACCAAACCCCAAAAACAAACCCTAGATTTTTTTTTTTCAGTACAATGAAACTAAATGAAATGGTAATAAAAAGCATTTAAAACTAAAGAAATAAGAAAACTACATTTGGTTTCTACAGTTTGATACTCTATAGCACAATTCACCCAATTTCTAAAGGCCCGCTCCTAAATATATTTTTATACTTTTGTGTTTTCAGTTACACTGCAGACATGTATAGGGAGATATTCTGTATCTGGAAAGGTTCAAAAGCCTGGATTTCTGAGTCACTGAGCACCCCAGTTTCTGAATGCCAGAGAAACTACAGGGATCAGCACTGATGATAATAACATCTCAAACGTGCTGTGTGAGGTTACTAAGCACGTAATGGATATTCCAGTCATTGTAGTGTCAGCATCTTAAATCTTCATGGAAGTAATTTTAAATCATTGAGGAAGGAAAAAAAACCCTAAAGTTTTAACTTTTCAAACACCTGATTCCATTTTTTATTTAAGAGTTCAGGCATCAGTGTATTGCATTTAAAAATGGACACGAGACAATATTGCTGCAATCCCTCACAAAGGCTTCTTTCCATGCTGATATTCAAAGAACTGAAAAAAATATGTGTCAGTAAGGCCCAGAGAATCAATTAATACTGTTTTTAGCCACAATGTCTCCTACAGACAACATTCATAAAAGTATGAAAATACCTGCAGAAAAATATATCTGCCTGATTTTCTACCATTTGTTCCATAAAATTGTTGTAAATTCAAATTAGGTGAATTTCCAGGAGATTCTATTTTGTTAATTTTTTCCTTTATAGGGCAGATCTTTAATTCTTTGTTTCTGTTTAATCAGCCTTAAGATCAACACTGTAATTATATGAAGGTGAAGTACTCAATCAATTCTACAGTAATCATCCCTGAAATACTCATTTTGATATAAAAATGATGCCATTGTCATCATCCTGAGTAATCATTACTTCACTAATGCACTCTTTCTATGTTTAATATCCCTAAGACTGCAAATATTGCAAATGAGAAAAATTAACAGAGATCTATTAGTAATGATTTGTTTAGATGTGTAGGTATAAACTGTCATTTTATATACATATACATAGAATTAATGAAATATTAATGCACTGAGAACACTGAATTCAGTTCTGTCAGTCTACTTTAAGGAGAAGAAATGAATATGAGTCTTAAAATGATATAAAAAAACCCCATAAAATAGAAATGTGCTTGTTAAATAAAATTAAACAGAGTTTATGTGTCTGTTTCACGGGCACTGGGCATGATTCCACATTCCCTAAGGATACTATACATCACTTTGCTAGTGTAAAGGGAGCATAAATCATATTTACAGTTACTTCATGGCTGCTTTATACTGCCAGAGTCATGTAAAACAGGGCAAGTGTAAATGAAGTTCGAGATAAAAGGAAATGCAAAAAAAATCTGTAAGCACAGGTAAAGCACAAAAGACACACTCATGTATTTCTGGTACTTGGAACTACAGCCCTTATGGAAATCAATGGAATGATTATTTAGTTTCTTTCTTAGGAAACACAGGAACATTTAAAGAAAAAGGGCTTGACTATCGAGTCCTCTGTGGCCTGCCCCATTTAACCCTGTGATGTTTTTAAAGGAACTGATTTGTTTTACTTTTTGATTTCCTTTCTCTGAGCTCTTTCTTGAACTGATTTATAATTCTTGAATCTATTGCTGCCTTCAGCAATGTGTTCCATAATTCAGCTACCCTTTGTGTAATTAAATTCTGTTTGAATTGCTTATAGGCCTGTACTGCTCGTAAGCTTTCCATCCAGGATCTCTTGTTCCTGAGTTACTAAAATTGTACTAAGTACACCAGGAATAATGCAGTTTGACTGCTAAAATACCTGCGTCTGAATTCAGACTGAATCTCAGTTAAGCAGGCAAGAAAAATCTCTGTAAAATTACATTTGAATTTTGGTCCTTAGAATTTTCAAATGTTGGTACGTGACAGCTGAAATCCATGGAGAAAAAAAAAATGTGACACTATAAACACTCCATAAAAAAATAAAATTTCAATTCTGGTCTGACCACATTTCCCATATTTTCTTAACAATTCCTCAGTCCAAATTTGAATATGCCTCAATGTTTAAAATTCCCATTTGTGCTATTTACAATACAAATTTTTATATGCTTTCCCAATGCCCTGATAGTTACATGTCTCTTAAAGGAACAGGCTTCTTCCCTCTCCTCCTCCCCCCTTCACTTTGAAAAAAAACCTCAGGAAAATATGCCAGTAAACCAACATGACCACATGCAGTGATATTTTCAAGAAAACCTCAGGAGAAAAGCATTTCTATTTCATAGCATAAATCTCAGCTCTTGGCCAGCCTTCCGTTTGCAAGTCGCCTGCACAACTCTCATGCTAATTCTCCACCAAACCTCCAGTTTTATGAAAGCTATATTTTATCTGTTTGCTTCTTTGCAATCACATGAGAGTTGAAAAAGGAATATTAGCACCACTCACATTTTATAGTGGGAGTCACAGTACTTGGTTGACCCCTTTTTCAGGTCCTATTGAATTTCCTATACAAAGGAAATGAAAATGTTTTATATTTGATACAGCAGCATATAACGAGGTTTAGTTATTACACATAGAGCTGCAATTTTCTGCCTTTTGTTTCAGTTGTCTGATCTGAAATTTCAAAGCACAATGTTTGTTGAGATTTTTTTAATGTTGAGTCTTCAGACACATGGAACAAGGAACACTGTCATATGTATGCAATTTACTCTGAGCAGGTAACATGGAAATCAGAGAATACAAGCACTGTGTTCATCTTCTGTTATTTGACTCCAGACCTCAGTTAAAATATATTTGAGATACATTTTCAGTGTGGTCCCGTTACTGTAGAGCTTTTCACAAATAGATAAAATGATTAGTTTTAAATTATCCTGCTCCCTTCATCCACTTGCTTTTTTCCACCTATTCTGAGAGGAATTTTAGCATTGGGGGTAATAGTGTCCCCTGAATCATCTCTTCTAATCTGTTAATCTGTATTTCTCTCCCAGTTACTAAAAACCTGTAAAAAATTTAAATTACACATGTATAAAACAGAATTAAATTCTACTTTATGTGGCAAGGAAGTAAATCGTAATTCCTTATAAGAAATTTAATACTGATGCAACAAAGTCACTGTTATGACATAATTTATATTGCTTAAAACCTCTGACTGTGAAATAAAAAAAAAACAGAAGTGTGAAATTTTAATTCAGGGAGTTAAGCCATTAGTTTCAATGGGTCAGGATTTCACTCAGAATACTGGAAAGGCCAAATATTTGGCAAGCCTCAAATAGATAGCAGGATATGTGTGCAGATAGGGCTCTTGCACACCGAGAAAAGGAATCCATATTTGGGATAAAAAGTTACCATAAATTCGTATCTCATGTCCTTGCTTTCAAAATGAGTCCAAACAATTCCAATGGGAAATGGCTAGGTTCTTGGCTCGATTATTATATTAGTGAAGATAAGAATTAATGAAGATAAGAATTTTTAAGAGGTTAAATTACAGAACAATGCCAAATACGTGCTCAAAAGGACATTGCAGGCAAATTCTTTAAGTTAAAATAAAGGCTAGTTGAATGAAACCTCACTTTTGACATGCTGTGAGCACTTGTAACAAAAAAAAACAGAAGTCACATATCTTCAAGGATAACAATGAGATTATAATAACAGAGACAAAACCAAGTTCATGGCAGGAAAAATTAAAACATCACAAAATAAAACTAAGAGAAAAAGTAGGATCTAGGTTATTTTTGGTTTGTTGGTTACTTTGTTTATTTTGGTTTTTTCGGTTTTGGTTTTTTGTTGCTTTTTTTCCTTAAAGGGAGAGGCATTAGTATGACTAATTATAATGACTAATGCAGAATTTTCAGTTCAATATTATTTGAAATCCAGGAATTATGATTTTCTTGCAAAATTGGATGTCTTCCTATGGTATTGTACTTAGAAACAAACAAATTTTCCAGGTTTTCTGGTTACAAGAAAACATGAATTATCCCTGTATCTTTATTGGCTTCTTCTTGGTTCTTTGAGCAGCCACTGGCCTGCTCTTCCACCCTTCTGTGCTTGCTGCCAGCATGGATGCATCCCTAATTTAACATCACTGGTTTGATGGGGGAGCCCTGTAGCCATGGCTATTGACTATGACACCCCACACCACAGCACTGGTGCTACCTCAGTGCTTGTTCAAACATTTTGTTCCTCACAATGAACTGAATCCTTATCTATGCATAACTCGAATCTTTATCTGTACACTTCCACCCCTGCTAATGAGCTGTAAGTACTACGTGCTTATTAGTTGTGTTCTGCATTGTTCCTCTGACCTGCAAAATGCTGCAAGCACACAGTGGTGAAAATGAGAGAAATCCAGGTTATGTGAACAGTGCAGAAAAGCAAGACTGAGATTTGTGTTAAGATACACTCAGACATTCGTAACTCTTAGGCATGCCTTTTATAATAAATAAACCATAATGAAAATTTGAAACTACAAAGTCAGGGTCAAACACGAGCAAACAAAAGCAATCCGCTGTTGAAGATATTGAAGCTCATGAACAGAGCTGGGGAAACTGCTCCCCACTTTACAATTTATTTAAGTGCAAGAAGTGAGACAAAGGTAATTTGAGCTGAAAAAAAAAAAAAAAAAAAAAATTGGGAAGGGAGAGAAAACATTGAAATTTTATGAAGAATGATGGAGGTAAATACTTCTTAGGAATATTTTTTTAATAACTTCTTGGAGGTAATAAAGTAGTGGAATAGTCTCCTCAGCTCCTTCTCTTGTTTGGGGTAGCTAAGCAGTGTATGCATAACTGTCATCTATTCATTTCCACTGGCAGCAGTTATAACAATATGTCCATCACAGCTGGATTGTTTTTATTTGCTACTCACAGGCAGTTCTGCAGGAGAGAGTTTACAACGTCAGGGCCTGATCTATGGCATGTGAGTTGGACCAAATGGGTGATAAACTAAATGTGAATCCATGTAAGCAAAGTAATATATTTTTCTATACACTGTATCTTCTCTGACAACGCTGGCTTTTATTGTAAAGCAAACAGATTAGTAGGGAAGACAACCTGCTCCACTCTTAAGGAGAGTTTGCTTTCCTTCCTTAGCATTTACTTCAGAGGAAAATAAAGACCATTCAGAATGTGACTACATGGACAGCACACAGGGACTTAAGCCTATTGGAGCAAGCATAAAGCTGATTTTCAGGCTTGACTTTTTTTGTGCGCACCAAATACAAATTCCAGTGTTACATGGTGATTGCTGTCACCTACCATTTCCTCACACCTTTCAATAAAGAGGCCATCTGCTGTATCTGCTCAAGATCCTGAGGAGGATGAGTGCAGCTGTCTGACCAGGGAACATCTGAACTCTCAACTGCCCTGTACTGCCTTCTTGGTCAACAACATTCAGCATTGTTGCTGATGTAAGGGAAAGTGAAAATTGCTTATTCTCAGAAACTTTAATCAGAAGGCACATCTTGGTCTTCAGCTGTAATTTCTTGTCTAAAACAATGTCATTCATATGACACACAATAATTTCTGGATCAAATCTAACATTTCTTTTGAAATCTTTTAGGAAGGTATTCAATCTTGACATAAAAGCTACATGGCATCATGTGCATCACCGAGAATCCACCTCAGGAAAGTATTCACTGTTATAGGAGATTTCATTTTACCTTCAACAGTTCTGTATTTGTTGACACAATCCTGCCTAATCTTAAGTTCTTTATAAGATTATCGCTATACTTTTCTATACAAAAAAATCAGTGACTTTAGTTAAATGCATTAAAGAGCAGAGAAACATTTGTCTTTTAGTACACATCAGTGAGTGGAAAAAAATAAGGTAACTATCTGCTAAATACCAGTATAATCTTTGAATTTTGATCCTTCAAAATAGAATGTAGACTCTACATTCAAGGTAAGTTAATGTCTTTGATGGTATCAGGGTTACAGAGGAAAGGGATGCAAATATTTTGCCAAAAATAGCAGAGATGACTCAGAGACATTAAGGAAAATAGAGATCACTTGTCCTAAGGATTTCTGGATAGAAGGACCTTCTATCTAGGAAATAAAATTACGCTTAATAGATATGACAAAACTTGAGAAGTATACAAGTTTTAATCCAAGGACTTTTTTGTGGGTTTTTCTTGTTGAAAAGTTTGACAAAAAGCCTGTGCCAAAGATTAGAACTTGGTTTCTTATGAAAAATACTGCTCTGATTGAAAACTTTAAAATAGTTATCAGCAAGAAGGAAGCCTTTAGGGTCCTAGTGAGAGTTTAGTAAATATTAGGAGGTAAACTAAGAGTAACTTAGACTTCATGTGGATTTGGTGTTATTGTATATAGGTTTATAAATATTTTGGTGATTGAATTATGTTTCTCTCAATTTTTCAAAAAAAATGCCCATAATAAATCTTTGAAAAAACCAACAATAGAACCCACTTTTTTTTTCAGGCTATAGAATTTACAAAGTAAAATCAGAAATGTATTTGAAGACTTGTGCAATTTTAAAATAAGTTGCTTATTTCCTTCCACTGGGTTGCTTAGCCCTACAGAGAAAAGAAAAATAGAGTAATAAAAAACAGTTATGTGAAAATTTAATTCCTCTCTGAGAAAAATAAGAAGTTCACTTCTGTGATTTATTAAACTTTTTACATTTACGAAGACGCATTATAATTCTGGTTTCTTTTCTCTCCTTTGTCAGTCTATTTTAAAATGTAGAACAAAAGATACATTACAATATTTTGGTGGGAATAATTTTCAGTAGCATAGAATATCTGCATCCAGTGACACATAAGCAAACATAAGAATAAATGGAAAGTTATAGCGATTAAATTATGACTCTTAAAAGAAAACTCTTGATTTGTGACACAGTTTCTTGGTTCAATATAGTCAAACAAGTCTCTCTCTTTTTTTTCCTAAGATCTTTCATTTATTTGACTCTAAGTTTCTTTAAGTTTCTTGCTGTTTTCTAGGCACAATATGACCTCTTATCAGAGTCAGAATTAACCACCGTGAAAAATCTAGTCTTATGTTCTATAAAAAACAATTGAGGAATTCCCTCTTCCAGACCAGAACTGATCAGCGAGTTAAATTAAAATTTTAAACAGAAATATGACTTGTTCTTGGGCTTATGTCTTGCAGCCAACATTACATCCTTAGATATTGTTTCAATGTTTTATGATATATATATATTTAAGAAATAGGGCCTTGCAAAATAAACTTTTCATTTTTTTCTATTTTAACACAAAATTATAGTCCTGAGATCTCCTAAAAGATAGGTTTCTGTCTCATAAACATTGGACTGGACAATACTTAGGTTAATAATATGCCAATATGAGACAAAGCATCTTTCCAAATTCAAATGCAAATGTTTGTTGGACCCCTTGGCTCTTTTTTCTTTCTTTTTCAGTTGCGCACTTTATCAATTTAACTATTTATATTTAAGAAATAACTTTCAAAGTTCATAAAGATTACATGAAGCCTGATTAGGGAGAAAAAGTTACGTTTACATTTGCAAAGTTCACATATGAGTGGGAAAAAATCAGAAAGAGATAAGAAAAGTCTTTACAGCTCTCAGTGCTAACCTAGAAATGCCATAATGCTCACTTTGCTGACAAATGAGTTCATATTTGTAATAAATATAGATACTAAATCATTAATTGACCATTCCAAATTATCATTAACTTCCTAGAATTTTACTTAAGTCACTCCAGAGTTGTTTCTGTTAGGCACAAGTGAAATAATCAAACTTTGAGTCTTTTTAAGCTTTCCTAATTGTAGGACTGTGCTTTCTAACCAGTGAGAGCTCTAGAAATATAATGATTAACTACTAATTCCTTTCTCTCATCATAGCTGTATCATTTTCTCTCACCATAGCTCTATCACATCAGTATAACATTTGCCTTCTAAGGCTGGACTGGAGGGAGGTAATCAAAACTACAACATATCAAATGTTTCTACCAGTTTATTACTGCAGCTGACCTCTTTTCCCAAAAGTGAGGACCTTTGAGAGACCATTTGTAAAGTATATTGTCAAATACAAGTAACATTTCAAACAGAAAACCTCAGCTTTAAAAACTCTGAGACAGATGCCTGTGTTGGTATTAGCAGATGTTATTGAAGCCCATTGCAATTGTTGATGTCTTCCCTTCTGCAAAAAGACAAAGGTTGTGGATATCTCCAAAAGTGGCTGAAGCCTCTGTCTAAATTGGTGCTGAAGAAGGGATGGTGAGAAATACCATGTTGTGTATGTAGTGTGTCTTTTCTTCTTCAGCCAGTTTAATTTGTTTCTGGCACACTCATCGAACAATGTACTGCAAGCTGCTTGGATGCCAATGTGACATGTGAGACCAATATGTGTAAGAGAACTCTTGAGCAGCATAACATAGCAGAGAATGATAATACCCATTCTGCAAAACGACATTTAAAAAATCTTATTTGTAAAATGATGGAGCTTGTGATCCTGTGTGTGACAGCACTGTAAGCCAGTCTTTCCAATCTTAGCATCACAGTCCATCATGCAACCATAAAACAGCAATTCTGAAACAAATTGAGAAGCTAGGTAGAAATCTTTCATATGAGAAAGTGAATTGTTCTTAAACTATTATTATAATCATGTAGTGATTCATTACTAAATACATCTGTCTACTATGTGTATTCATTAATATCTGTAGCACTGCAGCCCTGTAAAGCATTAGATTGTTTTGGACTAAGCACTAAGTAAATATGGATAAAAAAGACAACTCTTGCCCCAGAGGACATATTTGTAAAGCAGCAGCAGATTGTGTACATGAAGCCCAGCAGAAGAGTTTGTGGAAGAAATTTCAGATACTTCCAGTTCTCATACCCTGTGCCCCAATGAGCAGTCTAATATATGTGAACATTGCTCTTAAACCCAGCTGTCCTCATCTTCAGATTTATGTTCAGCACACATAAAACTTATTAGTCATGTTTTCTTCTAAGGCACATGACTTTTCAATAGAAAAACTATTTTTAAGAGGTATGGAAGTTCATTGATTAGCAATTACATCCAGTTGATACCTGTCATGCTTTAAAAAGAAGATAGAAATTTCTATTGGTATAGAAAGTAAGCCAGTAAATAGTAAACAAACAAACAAACAAACAAACAAGACTGTCAAATACAGTTCATGCAGAACAGTTACAAGGAAATTGTGAGTTTTACAACCTTTGGGGGAATATTTTCCCATTTTAAAAATTTCTATAGAAACTGTTATATGTAAATTGGAAGTCTTACTGGATAAATCTAAATGTAAGCTAGAATAGGAGTGATGAAATTTCGTTCGATTCTTGCATTAAGAACTGTGAAAGAAACTCCAATTACACTGTGAAGATATTCGTAAAAGTCCTGAAACTTATTGGACTAATACATCTAGAGATTTTCTTCCATGCTTCTGAATTGATTCAGTTCAAGGAAATGCAGTACAGTTAGCATTCAACTTTAATTGCAATGAGGTGACAACATACTGGGTAATGAGTTGTTTATGAGTTGTAGATGTGTTTACAATGAGGTGACAATGTGTTGGATAAAGTGTTCTTCTAAAGTTGTAGATCTATTTGCAGTGAGCAGTGGGGGAATGTTCATTAGTTGTCGATTTGTTTGTTTACATTGTTTTCGATTTGCAATTGCTATAAAACAAATCCCAGGCTGATGAAGGATGATTGTTTGTGTGCTTTAATGATTTACTGTAGTAGCTTGTCTGAAAAAGTACTTAACTCTGCTTCATCTGTCAGTTCTCACTGCAAAAGCTCCCAGTCACAATAGTTTTATTAGCACAGCATGGGCCATTTGTAAGAACATTACGCATCTAAAAAATATTAGTGCTTTCCTGTTCAGTCTGTTGTACTTTGGCTGGCTGAGTTCAACAGAATTTCTTCTGCTCTGTACAGATTTTTCTCTTTTAATATGTAACAAGATATTCACTTGAAGCTATACCTATAGCATCCCTGGAAATACTTTCCCTTATCTGTCTTAAGAAAGGTCACATGTTTAAAGTTAAATTACTATGTACTATTTCTCACAGCTGCTACATTCTCAAAAACAGTTAAACAAAAAAGAATCTACCATTAGGTTATGAAGAAATACAAATAGACACTGGAGGATACTTGCTTTTAGGTTACAGAAAATCTTTCAGCAGTTTTCAACAATTTGGCAAAATAAATATGACAACATACTTTGTTACTTCAGTCAGTGTATGTCAATAATTTTTGTTCAAAACAAATCCAAAAAGGGAAGTTGATTGTTTTATGCCCACACTAGTTCTTCCCAATTGCTAGTCCTGTAGTCCAGAACAAGCATGGACCATGGGCTTTTCATGGGTTTTTTCTTCATTATTTCCCAAGAGAACTGTATGACATATACCCTCTCTTTCATCTTCACTTGCTGTGCATCTTTTAAGTATGCAACTCATCTTATCAGGGGTTTTTCCAATATTCAAACACATTTCATCCTCAAATGCTTCGAAAAAGCTCCCAAAAGAGCTGATAAAAGAGTTTAAAAGATGTCTGAGGTTTGGATTACACTGCTATGCAGAAAACCTGCTCTACTCAGGCAAAGTCAGGAACTTCTGGAACTTATAAAAATATGATTTTGAATGTCCTGAACAATATAAAAATTTGTCCAAATAATCTAATTACTAAAATCCAGATGTCTGATAAAATCTCTGAAGTCTTAAGCACATTAGAGAGTATGGAAAGCAAAAAGACCAAATATATAGCATTTAGAAATGGTACATTTCTGGCTATAATATGCATTACCAGTGTCCTGACTTTTTATCTTTCTTTGTCATTATGCCCCTATCATTAGTTTGTAATTAGAAAGTCAATTATTTGGGATTTATATACTGGAATTCTCAATACTTTTTCCCACAGTGATCATGCATAAAGAATGAAAGCTATAATTGCAGGGAGGGGTGCTGGCTCCCTGACATTCCTGCTCTTTGGGGAGTAAGGCTTGGCCACACTGCGGGGAGGAGGAAGAGAAGATTAATAGAAATACTAGCTGGACTCTTCCATAAGTCTGTCCCACAAAACCAGAAGTGGCCAAACAGCTAATCCATCTACATTTTTGTTCTGCCTGGGCTTTCCTAACATATCAGTTGTGATGTTCATGCACTGAAGCTGGGAGGCTGACAAGCAGGGGCAGCGTGTCTTCCCAAGCAATTCCCCTGCACAGACCTATGTGGCTATAGGCCTCAGCTGGCTTTGTGATCTAAATTCTCAGCCTTCTTGAGGAGAAGAACAAAAGAAAAGGAGATCAGTAGGAAATTAAAAAAGGAAAAGCTAATTTTGCCCAAGTGGAAACTTTCTTAGGCATTTCAGCAACTAGAGCTTGTCCTTTTCTGTGAAGGACCTCAGCATTAAGAGTTTGAGAGTCCATGTTGAAGCAGTATCAAGTCTGCATTTCTTTATCTATGAATGAACAATGCCTCTGTAGAACCCAGATACACTCTGTGAAGTGAAACTTCACAGTATGTCTATTTATCTATAGTAAAGAACAGTACTGAATTTAATATGCTTTTCTATCAGCTATTTGGAGCAGCTTAGCATTGTGAGACTGGTATATGTGCATTATCTTTCACAAGCACAATATCTAAAACTATAATATATTATTTTTTTATACCACTTGATCACATTATGTCATTTTATATTATAATGAGACATTTTGTCATAATATTGTTTTTTAAAAATCACAGTCATATAAATAATATCACTTTAAAAATATCCCTTTATATATGATACTTTATGTGTCATGTAATTTTTTCAGTTACTCATTATTTTGTTAGTGGTACTAATTCTAATTACAGGAAATGGAAAATATTACTGCAAAATCAGCTCAAAAAGCTGAAAAACCTAGTTCAGGATTATTTTCTCTCACTGGGAAATATTTCAACTTATAAAACCAGGTTAGGTGGGATTCTGAGCAATCTGGTCTAGTGGAAGGTGTCCCTGCCCATGGCAGAGGGGTTGGAGCTGGATGATCATTGAAGTTTGAGACATTCCAACTCAAGCCAACCAATATCATGCTCTCTAAGCTGTTACTTTTATATTAGCAAACAAACAAATAAATAAGGAAATAAAATAGATTTTTTATAACAGACAAGTAGGGGATAATTTTCTAGACCATGAATGGAAGGCACTCACAGAAATCCCATTAACAAAGAATCAAAGCTGTGGGTATGCATCCATTCACATTGCTTTTGAAAATATACCCCAGGATGAATAATTTTAGTATGTACAGGAAGTACACAGCTGATGCTTTATTGTCCACTGAGCCATCCTTTTCCTCATCTGGGAAATCAGCTATGCACATGTTTTTACATCAAGAAGAAAGGTAGTGTTCTTATTTACTAATATGCAATGCCATAAAACTTTGAAAAGAATTTTAATGATATTTGCAAATTAGTTGAGTCTAAAACTCACCTAGCAGCAAAGAATACAGAGAAGGTAATAGAGAAACTGCTGTTCATGTAATTTTCATAGCTTCTTACATATTCATGTTCCAAAAGGATTTCTTTTACAGAAGCTCACGCTCATCTAACCAGACACTTTGTAAGTAAAAATGCATGAAATTTAAACCAGCTTTTCATATGGACATTTTTTTATGGCTGAGTGTTTTAGCAATCCAGCAATGTTAGACACCTATAAATGTATAATGTGATGGATTAGATTGTAATGCAGTCTAGATGCATATGGAGGTGGTGTTTGCCCTTCAGTGCAAATCCATTTTAATGTCAAAAAGACTTCATTGGAATTAATAGTTCACTGTCCAGGCAATAAGTAAAATGTTGCATTAGTTTTTTCCTTTGAAAAATAATCCAAATCTTTCTCCTAATTATAACAATTATGACCAAGGATAGAGATACGTCTGACAAGGAAATACTAAGAAAATCAAAATACCAGGCATTTGGATAGGTTTGGATTCCTGGTTCGAACCCAGTTTTAAAACAGCAATCTTAAAGAATTTGTTAAAGAAGATTTGGTCTCTTCATGATTTGTCAAAGCACACTGTAAAACCAGCAACAGACTTGCACCTTAGACAGACATGCATGAATTTGGGGCATGTCAACCTGGGGAACTTGGGAAAGATAAAACCAAAATAGCTGAAAGGTGTGAATGTAAAGCTTGTTATGTAAACTGCTTTATCGTTCTGTGTGAATACACTCCCTGAAATACAAAATCCTTTTGAAGCTTTCAGCAGTAAGACCACCTTGTTTCTCTGCAGGATTCAAAGACACTTTAAACTGAGGTCTACATTCACATGCTTAGGCAACTCAGTTAAGCTGTACTGAGAGCCTTCTGGTAGGTGCATCCTAAGTTTAAACCTTACATTAGAAATTATTTTTAATAGGGGAAAAAGCATTCAAAATTGGTTTCACCTCTGTGTGAACTATATATGTTTTTAGATTATTCATGTGTTTAAAATTAGGATTCATAGATTTAAAATTGAATATCATACTACATTCCAACGAGCTTAAGAAACTCTTAGTGGAACCCTCAGGATAAAAAGGAACAGAATGACATCCCTTGTGATATCTCCAACAAAAAACAGTGCACAAGCAAGCCTTCTAAATGACTTAATATTGTTTGTAACAAACGTTTTGAAAATAAAATCCCGATCTTTCTCAAATTCTCAAAATTGTTAACAAGACATTTTAAAAATGCAAAAGACCTTCTTTTTTTCAGCATTCTGGTTTGATTTTTGAAGGTTTTTTTCTAATACGTTAAAAGTCTTGCTTCAAAACCCTAAAAAGAATGAATAATTTAGTTTTACAAAATACTTATATTTAAATTCCTTATGGCTAAAGTCTCATAACAATAAACCATTAAAAAAAATCCACCACAGATATTTAGATTAGATTCTGTCAGCATATTACTTGGTCATTTCTTTTTATTTGAATCAGGTTTGCCCCAGAAACTCATACATGTAACATTTTGGGAAAACATTTTGACCTTTGGAAAAGCCAAAAATTTTAAGGTTCTTCTGGAATATGGAGAGAGTTTTCCATTACTGTCGTCATGGTTTAACCCCAGCCAGCCACCCAGTGTCAAGTACCTCACAGAATGAGAAGGGTGAACACTGCTGGGCTGAGATGCAGGCTATTTAGTGGGGAGAGTGAAAGCCAAGCACACCAGCAAAGCAAAACAAGGAATTCATTCACCACTTCCTGTGGTGTTCAGGCAGGTGTTCAGCCATCTCCAGGCACCCACCGGGGATCATTACAAACACCATCACAGCAAATTTCCCCTCTTTCTTCCCCTCACACTGAGCATGATGCCATGCACTGTGGAGTATCCCTGTGGTCAGTTTGGGATCATCCATCCCAGCTGTGTCTCCTCCCAGCCTCCCAAACACCTTCAGCCCCTCCAGCCTGGCAGTACCAGAAGCATAAAAGGCCTTGGCTCTGTCTAAGCCCTGCTCAGCAGTAACAAAACATCTCCACATATCACCTCTGTGTTCAGAACAAATCCAAAATACAGCCCCACTCTAGCTACTGTGGAGGAAGTTAACTCTATCCCAGCCCAAACCAGCAAAAACGTAAAGTCACAGATGGACAAGAATGTTAATATAACGGTAAAAATTCAATGTATGCATTCAAATTGCAAAGACTGATTGACAATGAATATTTTAAATCCTTTTCTACTAACTTTTCAATCTGAAAAAAGTAAATTTCTGCAGTACTTCATTAGTTATTGAAAATCTTTTTTTTTTCTTCAACACAAACCTTTTCAAAATACAAGTTATACTCAAGCTGTCTGTCAAGTAATACTGAGAGTGCCAACAAGATATTTTCTTCTCTTTTCTAATTGGGTAACACGGCTAATTACTGTTGTCTGTGGAATCTTGTTTGATTGGCAGCTTGAATGTAAACAGAAACCATAATTTCAGATGATATTGTATAAACATTTGGATAGAGATGTGCAAGCATTTCTCTTCAACTAAAAGAAATGTATATCCTAGATAATAAAAGTTACCTGTGTATCATATTTATCTATCTCTGATAAAAATTCTTTCAAATTATATGAATTCCTGCCAAATGTCCAGAATAGTTTCCAAAAAAATTTTGGCAAGCTATTAATCAGAAAAATTGGAAATGTATTATAAATTACACAGAAAATATGAAAAATTAATGTCACAGTAATGTAGTCTTTGGATCCACTTTAAAGCCCTTCCAGAATCAGGTCTATAAAAAGTTAAGGAAACAGAGATATAGTCCATAGTATAGAAGCATAACCATAAGAAGATGTCAAAGCTAAGCTTGAAAAATCTTCTAAAATACAGTACACAAATTAATTTCAGAAGGACTAGGATTATTGATGGAAGGGACCTGTATCATGAATATTAGCAATATGTCAGATTTCATAATCATACTCAAAACTCTCTCTCCAAGTTTCCTTCATAATACTTTTTGATCTTAAAAAAAGAAAAAAGCAAACTGAGTGTTTTACATAAATACACAGATCAAAAGACAAAATACTTACAACTGGAGAAGGAGGTTGAACCATGATTTTTTTTTTCCTGAAAATTTTATCCAGGACAGAAGAAGCAGAACAGTACAAAAATCAGTCAAAGGGGTGAATATCTGCCCAAAACTTTTATTAGAAAATTGATGCCTTTACTTCCTTCATCTTTGTTTTAACTAGTGTTTCACTGTCAGTTAACTGCTGTTCCTCAGATTCCTAGACACTTGCCTGAATGTTCATATTTAATTTAACTAAAGTTTTTCCAGAATGTTCAGAATTCACATTAACTCATTGAAATTCATTCTGGACAATCCTAACTGGTTCAAAAAGTAACTAAGAACCTGTTAAAATACTGAGTTCTTTTCGAGAAGAAATTTGGACACTCTCCCAATTCTGACTATGATATACAATTTGTTACTTCTACCAAAAACACCCATTAAGAGAACTTCTATAGTTTACAGTCAGGACTTTTTGTTCATGAAACTGGCCTTTCTACATTTCATATATAAAGAAAGGAAGGGGAAAAATATAATTTAAATTACTTCAGGAAAAGGCCTTTCTATATGTAAAATATTTCAAAACCCCCTTAAAATGAAATATAATGGCAATCCCAAAGGACATCTAGTTCTCTTGAAATTTTCTTTTTCTAAGAGAAAAATGCCATTGTGAAATGTCTGGTTGAATCCAACAAAATATGGAAGTTGAAGGTTTGAGTTGTAATTGCCAATTAGAATGTTAAACAGTATTATTTTTGTTAAAAAAATCTTCATCGAAGCTAAATCTAAAGGTTCTGCCTGATTGCTGTGAGACATTTTTCCAGAGCTGAGAGATTCTGTGCCTTGTACTCTGTACTGCACTGGGACAACAGTGATCTAGAATATCAGGTTTTGTGTCTTGAAAGACATCATTGGGGAGCAATGGCATCTGCCAGCAAATGATGCAAAACATGACTTCATGTGACACTTCAGGCATTGAATGGTGCATTGAATTCATGTGACAATTCAGGCATTGAATGGCAATTGTAGTACAGAGTGTCTCCCATTCGTGGAAATTTTGAGAAGCCAAGATACTGCAGAATACTGTCTGGTTTATCCCTTGTGCCTTCTCTCCTTTGAGCCTGGCTGAACAGTCCTATCAGAACTGTAGTCCTTGATTTATTCACAAAGTAGGGAACCCTCACATTGAATTATTCTCTCTGCCCTGTAATGCTTGCTTGCATTGTGGCAGCATTTGAGCTACAAAACCCACACAACTGTGGTTGTCTTATGTGTAAATGACCATTTACTTTTGTAATAAATATTTTGCATATGTAAAATCATACATTTTTATACATATTTTTGATTGCTGTAATTAAAAGGGAACATTTTTTCACAAATTAAAATTGCAGCTTCTGAAAGCACAAACCTTGGCTTTACTGTTAATCAATACAATCTCATTACACAAACCTTTAAAAAGTTTGTGTCACGTACTATTGTTCTTGTCTAATTATTTTGCTATGGTCAATCTCCTGATTTTGGATATTTATGACACCATATGGGTTTGAATTTTTTTAGCTTTAAGCATATGTTTAGTAAACTGATCTAGATGGAATTGCTGGAAATTGAAGTAAATTTTGAATATGTGGAAAAAACCCTGATTTTTTAAAGGCCAAAAATTATGTTACATAATGACTCAGCTGAGCAACAGAAATTAATGTGATATATCTGCTAAGAAGTGAATCTGCTCTTGTGACTGGAGACTGATAGCTCAGCAGGAGGAGGAAGCACATGGGAACAGCTCGCTCTCAACAGGCAGCAGCAGCTGGTACACAGCAGCTAAGGAGATTGCAGAGGGGTTTCCCACCACAATGTGCAGAACAGAGCCATGACCATCTAATCTGCAAAATACCTCCTAACCATAGACTCAGAGCTGAAAAAAACACTACCCTTTTTTGGAAAGGCTTTTCTCTGTAAAAATCTGAAGCATGTCACAGAGTTCACAGTCCTGCATTGCTCTGAAAAAGAGTCAAATCCCTCTTTCATTCTCAAATAAAATGTTTATCCATTTGTCAGCAGCATGTTTAGTCAGAGATTTGAGTGCTACTATATGGCAACTAATTGCTTAAAAAATGAAGCATAGGAAAGGAAATTAAATTACAGATTTTCACACTATTAAATTCACTGAGTTCTAGGACAGCAACTACAGGTCATCTTCTGCTATCTCTGCATAAAAGCTTCTTACTGCAAAATTAAACATTGAAAAGAATTTTAAAATGCAAGATAAATAATGTATTGATACTTAAAAAAGAAAGAACTTTGCCATATCATTAATAAAATTTTACTTGATGTGCAGTTTGTATTCTATATAGATAAGGTTTACATTAGGATATATCTTGCTCTCTGATCCAATTGTAATTGATGTTTATATCAGCGGGAGATACATCCTCAGTATGGATTTCTATTTCCTTCCACAAAACCCTCCTTATCTATACAGCACCTCAGAATTTATTTTTACACAGAAATATTGATATAGATTCTAGTAGGACTGACTTTCTTCATGGTATAACAAAGACCATTTGGAGGGGCTAAGTGACGTCGTATTATACAGTGCAGTAAATATTAACTGCAAGGTGAGCTGACCAGTACTGACACTAGAGTAAATAAAAGGGGGAAAATTTAGTGAACCTTGCAGCATATGAAAGGGGAATGCAAAGTTAGACCTTGTTACCTGGAACAAAGACTCAGGGCTGATGAATGCCTATAAGTTTTACAACAATGGGTGTCGGCCAGTTGGTTGTATGCTTTCAAATCTTTTAGCTGATCAACATTAATCTTCACCAGTCCTGTTATAAGTAGAAGCAGAGAAATTAAACATATATTGCTGAAACGCATCATGTGTAAAATCTACAGAACAGAAAGAAAAGGTTTAGTCTCAAATGGATTTACTTATATTCTTATACATTTGGCACTACTTCTTGCTTTATCAAATGAATTGGACTTTCTTTGTAGAGGAAGATTTATGCCACGATAAAACTAAAGGATACATCTGGAAACCATTTTTGATTTATCATCTAGGAAACCTCCTAGATCACACATTCTCTTAACAAGACTCTGCATAAAAGATATCAGCACTATACCACTATAACTCCCTCCACTACCAAAAAAAATTATTTAAAGATGTTATGCTTTGGGAATACAAAATCTTTAGTTAGAAATCATCGAGTCAACCAATGAAAACATTTCTTTTATATGCATATTTTCCATTTGCAAACTGATAAGTAGTTGTTAGTTCAAAAACCCCAAACCCAAACTAATATTTCATGTATTTTTTTTTCTGCATAATAGTAAATCATGAGTTCTGAGCACTGAATAACCCATGGACAAACAGTTAAATGAAGGTCATATAATACTGAAGGAAATAATTCAACAAGATGTTAAAGAAAATAATTTACTCTCAAACATAAGGTAAGATTGGAGTTGCTGACTGGCTAACTTAACAACTATTTGAGCTGTTTCTTCAGTAAGCATATTTTTGTAAGTAGCGGTCTGAAATACAATTTATTTCAATGTATTTGGCCACAACTCACCTTTTCCTTTCAACATTCTGTTAGGAAAATTGCTTATTGGAACAGTCATGGAAGTTAAAGGAAAACAAAATTTTCTGTGGTCTGTTATTATTTAAAAAGAACTTGTTTTAGAGCATTGTTTTGCCTTGCAGATTGGAAAAATGCTCAATGATAGGCAGAAGTCAGTAAACACCAAACTGGAAATAAAAGGTAATTTTTGATGGTGAGGACAATTAACTATTGCAACAATTTTTCAAGTGATACAGTAATCTTTTTCATCACTTGGAAATTTTAAATCAAAATGGATGGGTTTCTAAAAGACAATTTGTTATGCCTCTGTGGGTTACTGTCTTCTGTGGGAAAACTGAATGAAATCTCTGATCTTTTTTGTGCAGGTCAGACAACATTATTGTAATAGCACCTTCAAAATACATTAGTGTATTCATTTAGCCATCTAAAATTCAAACTAATGTTAACAGGTCTTTAAAAATATATTTATTTCTGTATTCCGGTCTAAAAATGACTGTCATGTTTGTAACATCGATGGAAGCAGCATTCAAACGCCATCATTTTCTTTGTTACAATCACTCAAATGCCAAACGGGGAGTGGCTTCTGCCTTCTGCCTTGTTGTTGCATCAGCCACAGGTAATTTGTAAATAACAGTGATGGGTACGCCAAAGTTTGTCCTTTAACAAAAAGGAGACAGCTGAAGAAAGGAGGCGGGAAAATTCTGCACAGTCAATGCCAGTTTGGGGATCTGTCGGTGTCCAGTGATGATTTCCATTTTGTCTTGTGACTGTAACCTTCACTGGGAATTAGAGCACTCATTCTGCAGCAGCGTCTTGGCGCGCAGTGAGGGAATCACGGTAGTGTGTGACCCAGCAATCAGCAGCCCAGCTGAATGGTACTGAGACAATGACATCCAGACTCTCAGAGCCACCATTAACTGGGAATAGCTGCAGAGGCAATGCAGGGACAAGGATGGCAAAGAATGGCCCAGCTGAAACCTGGGCCCTTCCTGCCCACTCTTAACTTCTAGCATGCAATCCAGATGGGAAATGAGGAAAAAAAAAACTTCCTTGAGGACGGAAGGCAGACCATCTAGCAGGAGAAGTAGTAAGACCAGGCAAAGCACCACAGGGGATCTGCTTGATCTAAGACAGATTTAGATCAATCTTAGGAGTCCCAGCTGTAGCAATATCCAGTCTAGACCACAAATCAAGAAAACAGTGTTCTTCATACAATCAATGTTACTGCAAATATCCCCATTAAAGAAGATAAGAAGAAATGTTGAAGAAATGTTTCATTTTCTGTCAATTCTGTCATTAATTTTGCTGCTTCAGTGACAGCAATGAGGGAGTTTTGTCCCCTATAATTGTCTCAAGAAGCAACTCATTCAGCTATATTCATCAGAACACATTACAGCTCACGGCTGGAAGGAAAGAGAGTTTCAAAACTAAAAAATGGCTGTGTAACATTCTGTCTTTTGTCCATTTGTGTAACTGGAAAACCCCATCCTAATTATGACTGAAGCTTATACAGTCAAATATAGATGTACTTAAAGTAGCTTTCTTGCATATTTCTGTTCTAAAAGAGGCACCATTACATATGTAAGATAGTTATTCTAAAGAAACACTTAGAATATTGTATCATCAGAACAGATTTTATTTTGAGCCAAGTCACCTATGTCATTTGTTTATTATCTTTGTCAATTACATTTATTAAATGGGAATTTAGCATGTGATATACAGCAAAATGTTTGAAATATTTTTTTAATACTGAATACAGAAACAGATGGTGACTGTTGAAAGCCATATATAAATAAAATGTAAAATAACTTATTAATTAGAAAACATACCCCATAAATTCCTTTGCTAGTAAAGTTTCTTTCTATAGGTTTTTTTGAAATGAATTTTCTAGTCACTGTGATTTACATTTGTATAGTATTAAGAATTACAAATGCGTTTCTCTAGTTTCAGCTGAAAATACTTCAGATATTTCAGCAATAAAGATATCGAAGTCCATGAAAATCTCTTCATCTTTGGTGTATTAGCAAAAAAAAAAATATTAAAGGAATGTGCAGGCAAATAATATGAAAAGATGAAGATCTACTCACCTGGGTGACCTGGGTTGTGAGGCACACCAGTCTTGTTTTGTTGAGTCAGACTAAATTTCAGTGGTTATGAAAGCACTGCTGTCCAACTTCTTTTTCCTTCTGCACTAAATCTCTCCCTGATGCATCACCACTGAAACCAATACTTTTGCCAATAATATACAGGAAATCGCTGCCACTGAAAACTGTGTTTTTCCATTTTAAAACCTGATTTTCAAACTTTTATGTCTTTCTCAAGTTTCTTAGCAATATTTCCACTGAGATCTGAATATGTACTAATGGCTTTTTTCCTAGCTACAGGAGAAGAAGCAAAGGAAACTCTCCTTGGATCATCAGTCCCTGCTGAGAAATCTATCCATTCAACTGGCTTGATCAATTAGCCATTACAGAGGTAACTATTTCCTTTTAAAAATAACAAATTCTTCAACTCTGCAAAACCACTGCACAATTATACCCAAGAATTCAAATATGAGAAGAAATATGAGAAGAAAAAAGGCCATTTTAGTGTCATAGCCTTCTGGTTCACTCACTGCCTGCTTGCATTTTTTCTACTTTTAAAACTAGGAAGATGCAACTGGAAAGTTGATGGTATTTGGTGGTTTGTTCAGGAAATTAATCATTATCTTTCATATATCGCAGCACAAAAGCCCTTTAGTATAAAAAATAGACTAAATCATTTCTGAACAGCTCCTGAATTATTGCACATCTGATCAGTTCAGTCAAAGAAAACGGTACTACATGCATTTTTCAGTATCAGGTCTATGGCTCAACCTCACACACTAAAAAATACTTTTTCCTGCCATTATTCATTCTCTTTAACATACTCTTATGTAAGCATGCTAGTGGCATCAAACTCTGATGTATCTGTAGTGGAAACAAAACCTCTCACTGTTAATACTGTTTTTTTTGATTTGCTCAGAGGCTGTATCCTGACTGGGTCAGGTTTTTTCTGCGTGCAGTAGGTTTGTACCAGAAAAGGCCATCATCACTCATGAATTGGTGGGCTGCTCTCCCTGGAACCCACTGTGTTTGTCTGGTGAGAACAGAACCATTTCCCTCTCGGATTTCTGAAAGAACTGTACATGAAATTAAAAGCGTGATATTTTTAGAAGAAAACTAACAAGTGTGATACTATTTAATTATGAATTGAAAAAGACTTCATGAAAGACAGCTAAAAATTTAGATATAAAGTGTAAGTAGGCTGAAATGCAGTGTGGGTTTACCAAAACTAAAACCTAACAAGATAAAAAGGTACTATACCTCATAGATAAAAGAAATGCACTAGACTCTATTTTCATTAAATCCTAGATAATTCAGATAATTCTACATTGCAAGATATTTGTGAAACAAAGATTATCAAAGATATGGAAAGCCTTGTCTTTTGAGCGCAGTCTTTGAAGCATGGCTTATGAGGCTGCAAGGAAATTTGGTTACTGCCTACAAAGAAATCATGGTATACATGCCAAATAATGAGGAGAGCTATTTAAAGACAGAATGCATTTAAAAAACATTCACTGATGCCAAAATCCATTTAGAAGAGAAAACAAGATAAGGTTTCCAGCTGTCAGAACTTCTGGGTCTATGTTCCAATGGAAGAACATGGGAGAGTAGGCTTCTGGGGAGTTCTTTGCATTTCTGAAAGGAGCTAAATAATGCAGTCCCTGGAGAAGCAAAGGGCTCCACTCAGTGACTTAGGAGCTTTCTAGTTTTACTCTGAAGAAAAAAAGAAAGAGAAAGAAATTCTGTGAAAGACCCTCACTTTAAATGTCTCATTTTCACTGAAACTGTAAATATTTGTTTACACACACGTTTTAGAAACTTTTCTAGATACTTCTAATTAGAATTCAAGACTTTCCTTTCAATCAATTATCCCCCCCCCCTAAAAAACACCCAGGGTGAAGGAATACTTTGTTTTAACTGAAATCTCTCCCCTAGCACCTACACTTACATCAGCAGGACATGGAGCTTCAGTTGGTGGAAGTTGTGGTGAATGCAAGATTTACCACCATGATAGTTTTGAGTCACTCTGGCTGTCCTGGCTTTATTGTTAGTGACAAAAAATCTCATTTCATGGGCTTTTTTCAGATTCCAGAAATGAACTGTGAGCTAATCCACCAGGCAGCAGACTTTGTAGGACAGTAAATATAACCTAGTTGTGCTGCTTGGCCTTTAGCTTTATCTGACTTTTTACTTTATAAAGGTACAAAACTTGGACCGAAGTTAACCTGTAGGTCACTGTCAAACATGTTTTGTGCTAGAGCATAGGTAAAATTTATGCCTTCTGGACAGTATGCTTCCTGAGCTGTTGAATGCCACCACTGAGGGAGATATGAAGGCTGCAGTACCAGCAGCTGATAGCACATGAGGGTAGTAAAAGATATTCCTCAGCATGGCATCCCTTTCCTGGTATAATTGGAAATAAATGGGTGCAATAATTAAGAATCTCAGCAATTTCAGGTGGAAGGTTTTTTTGGGTTTTTTTTTTTTTTTTTTTTTTTTTTTTTTTTTTTGTGATTTTGTAACTGTGACATTATGATATATGAATGTGGGCCTTACAAGACACACTATTAATATTATTATTAGGTGGATTATACTTTTGCCTTTAGCCTTGCCCGCTACCCCAAAAAAGACCCCATTACAATAGGGACTGGACAAATGTGTAGTTTGACGAACCTTAACCAAAAGGCAGGCATATGAATAAAGGAAAACAAAAATAAAAACTAAAAGAGAGATTGCTTTTAAAACTTCTTCTTCCTTAGTTCATTGTTCTTCCTCCTAGTTCTTAGGTTTTCCATAGACCTTTACAAATTTCATTGTCTTTGCTAATTTGAAGAACTTGCTCTAGCATTCTTTATATTCTGGGGACATCTCCATTTGAATACTTGACAGGTAGCATTTCAATCATATTGAATAGCATAAGTAGCCAAATAATATATCCCTAATCAAATAGTCCTAAATATTGCTAAAGGTTCAATTTAAACAGATTCAAACCTATTTCTCTTTCTTTAGTAAAGTCTCTCTCTAAAAACCAGGATTCCGTGTCCTGGTAATCTTTTGTTTGAAAGAATGTATGTCTTTATGCAAATATCTTTCAAAAACTGGCTTGCAGTGGCTTGCAAGCAGGTCTAGAATTCACTTCACACATTCTAAAGCTATAACATTCTGACATATTAGTTCAGTTGGGTTCTGAATGGTTCGCAACCCTTCATTTTCCAGCAACTCGATGTTTATGGCATGTGCTCAATTGTTTTAGGGCATGACTAAGAAGTGTAAAACTGGTCTATGAAATCGCTAGTTCAGAAAAATTCTCTGCTCTGTTGAATTCAATAAGCAGTGTGTATATTTACTTTCTCTGTCTTATTACTTTTTTTTTTTTTAACCTTTTGAGTGTTTCAGAATTGTAGGGTTGGAAGAAGTACTTAGAAATACCAATTTTCTGTACGCAAACTTCATGGTGCAGAAAACACTTTTTTTTAATGTGGAAATGTGGGTCTCTACAATAATTACAGCTTTGCAAAGCAATCCACAGAATTTTACCTACTTCCTCAAGCCACTGAGAGAGAGGAAAGATGAGGAAAAATACCCTATCTCTATTCAGCATCCTCCAGCAGGGAAAATAAAAACTGAACAGAGGACTGTAATTTGGAGTTTGAGGACAAAAAGATATTAAAGTCTGCTTCCCTAGAATAGTACATACAAAAAGCCCTTTTCTTCACAGGCTTCTTCAATCTGTACATCATGAAACCACATTGAAATAAACCTTTGAAATAAATTTCTCCTTTGGATGCTAACAGCTTTTTCAAATAATCTGTTTTCCTTAATGATGAGACAGGCACAAACTTTAAGAAAACCAGCAGATGTTTAATGGCCACTTTAAAGTAATTGTATTGACTCTATCCTGTTGAACTGAAGAATTGTATCCATTAGAATTCTCTTGTATAACATTCCACCTTTGCTGACATTTTCTGTAGTGGCAGTGGAACTTGGTAACTTATAAAGTGAGATATGTCAGATTTCCTTTTTGACTTCAGCTCTCCCCAGTTGTGAGGAAGACATAATAATTTTTAAAAAAGAAAAAAAGAAAAAAATAGTAATTGTGTGAGTTGTAGACTTTTTCTAAAAAAGCTGCTTTTCAGTTGTGTTAAAAGTGTCAACATTGACTAAATGGAGAAATAGATTTTCTCTTCATGATAGGTTAAAAAAAATTGAATGCAAATGCATTTTCAGGTTCAGTACAGGTAGAAAGTATGATGCCTAGATTTACACAGCTCTGCTAAGCAGGTATGTATGCATCACTTGAAATGGTGTCTAATATTCCACAGATGGCAATTACTTGCAGAGGAATGGCTAGGGACTTAATTAAAAAGGCTGAGAGTTAGCAAAGTAAAATGCTGCAGAAGCACATGAAAAATCTATACATTATGCAAGGGACTCCATAGAATATTTAGGAAGCTAAAAGTGTCTTTTTACATTTTCACTTCATTTCTGCACAAAAGGTTTCCTGTAAAATTAAGGTTAGTTGTGCCATGTTTAAAATTATATTTTAGCTAACTGAACCTACTAAACAACAAAGCAAAATATATTTGACTGCACAATATTGATTTTACATGAAAGCACATCAGTTAGTGAAATGTAAAAACCAATAAAACATCACCCCTGGCTGGGATAGATATCTCTAGATACAATTTATTTTTACATTTAAACCAATTATTGGGCTTGTTGCATTTAAAAATGTACACCATATATCCTTTCAAGGACTTTTTTATTCAATCAAATCAATTGCATTGATCTCCATATTCCATATTAAACACCAATCTTAAATTAAAGCTGACACATTTTGAAGGCCAAAGCACAAGTTTCTAAGCAGAAATAAATTCTACAAGGCTCTCTTTGTGTGTTTTTATGCCCAAACATGAATACAAATATTGATTATGTTTTAGCGCACAATTTATAAGCTATTTCAATGCTTATTTCTTCCTAAAATTTGCTCAATAATAATGCAAACTTACAGAAACAGAATGTTCCCTGAAGTCTTTTCTGTTGCACTGGAATATGATGATGATTTTCATAAATAATTAAATGACAGAATGGAAATAAATCCTTAGGCATAATTGCTTATGAAGAATCTATGACTAACAGGACATACATCTAACCTACCACTTGTTAAAATGCAGACATAGGGACAAAATTTGTTCTTTGTGTGCATGAAATCAGAACAGTAAACATTGATCTTGAGCCTGACCAAGTTGTTCTTGCTCCCAATTGGTGTCTAAAAAGTGATGAAGCAAGAAGAGAGGCTGTTCACATGGATAAAGCTATTATGCATAGGATTGGTGCTAAGTATGCTCGTGGCCTTTGTCCACTGATGATAGGGGCAAAACTCCAATTTTGTACAAAGAAGCCAGTGTGTATTTATCCAGCTCTCTTTTCCCTTTATGGCATCACCTCTCCATACCTGGTAGAAAAACAACTGTGCCACGTGGAAGGGGCTTCTCACTTCTCCCTGGCTCATCAGTTTCCCAGCTTTTAAAGCTCTTAACATCGTTTGTACTTTGGAACTTCTATCTCCTAATAGTTTTCAATTAGCTTTAGATGCATGATTCAACTCTCTGAAGCTTTCCAGAGTTTACAGAGAGTTTGCATAAAAGAAAAATGGAAGGATCCAGACTTTAGAAATATTATCAAATATTCAGAATGTTCACTGTCCAGTTCACACCTCTCCATCTCTTCATATTGTTGCATGCATATGTTGCAGTCAAATGAACAGCATAAGAACCAAGGAGGGAATTTGTCAAATACTCCAAATAGCTGCACATCACTACAGATTATGACTGCTTGGATTTAGGGAACATTTTTTTGGCTGAGAAAACATTCCAATGGGATAGATTAATCTGTGTAAACCACACAGCTCAGCTGAAACTGCTGCTCAGCATTCTAAATTGCCACCTTCGTCTTCTTTCAGCACAAAAATGTGCATTTCTTCCTATAATAAAGATATTTTATAATAGCAATAAGGCAACTCCAGGGTGTGCGGTTATCACGAGATAATCATACCCTGGAGGGATTGCAGCTACTTGGCTGTGCCTCATAACACCCCATGTGTGTGTTTATCTCATGATAACCCTACTCTCTTTTGTATCTTATTGCCTAATTATCCTCTGCTAATGCAAAATACTAATTTTTTTGTCTGAAACAATATGTGCAAGAATGCATTGCTAACAATCACTGGAGGACATTGACAAATAATGCTGTCACTACTTTGTACTCTCTTCCAGACAGAAATTTACATAAAGAACCAACTTTGGATATTTTTTTCTAAACCATTTCAAATTCTTTAAGGCAACATCAGCTAAAATATTTGAAGGAGGCCAAGTAAATATCTCTAAAAATTCCGTGTATATTTCTATATGTGATTTATATAGTTTTACTTAATACGAAATTTCTTTCTTATGTATTTACATCTCTTTACATTTCTAATTCTAATACACAGAAGGTAGTTTCTTGACTGTGGCTTATGAATCCTGAATGAGGTCTTAGGATCCTCATCTGATATTTATCTGAGGATAAATTTTAATTTATTTAATCTCCATATAGGGAGTGCTACCTATGTTTCAGATACCATTGGCAGATATTCAGAGATAGTAAAAATTCTGGACCTCTCTTAAGGAGATAGAACTTTTGTTTATTGTAAGGTGCAAAAAATTAGTTAAACCTGTTTTCCACTGATGCTGAAATTTCAGATATGAAATGCTCACAGATAACGTTCAAAAGCTCCTTGGTTGAATTGATGTCATAAAAATCACATGTAATCATAATTAATTGAAAATAAACAAACTAAAAAATTGGTTTCAATTTTTAAGTGATAGACTTCTTCTGCAATTTAAGTGTGAATATTATAAAACATCATAAAAGGTAGCCTAACACATAAAAATAGTATGTATGAAAATTGCCTTTTCATCTTTTAATAAAAGCTGTATCAATTGAAAATTGGTTACTGGTCAAATGATAATCTGACATATTAGGATGACATTAAACCCCATGAAATGTAGCAGAAAAAATGTCCTCAAAATGCAAAATGATAGGTTAATCCCAAAGTTTACATTGTATGGGCTTCATTATTCTGTATTAATAATATTACTGAATGTTTATTACACATATTGTATTCATATGTCTAAACACTGTATGAGTTTTAACTAATTTCAAAGTGGTTTTTTTTCCCATGGGCCATTCTAACAGAATAAAAAATGAAACCTGTAGACTATTTAGTAATGATAAAGAAATACAAGAAAAGTTTTTATGTAAAAAGAAATAAGAGAAGACAAACAGTACAATATTTTTAGAGAAATTAATTTGGTACAATGCCAAACACAATAAAAAATGCAATCCTGAGAATCCACAATATGACATTTTATATATCTATCTTATGTGTGTCTGTGTTTGGTTTATGTCTATGTAGGTAATGTGCATTTTTGGTTTTATTTTGTGTTTTATAATATATTATTATTTTCCATACTGTTTGCAGTGAAAAAAAATCTATTTTAATAGCACCACCTGTGTAGATCTGCAGTTTTGGACTCTTCCTTCCTTTGTTGTGAGCTACAGTTAATTAAATCAAGATTTTTTCCTTTCAGAATATCTATTTTTACACTCCGTTTTTATGTAAAATTGCTTTCATGTTCCCTGTCCTCCCACTCAACCAGTTCTTCTGAAAAGCACGTATGTTTATCTCTCTTAACATTGCTTACAGATCTCATTTCTCAATCCTTTGATTATTTTAGATGGTCTTCTCTGAATTCTAGCTTCCTGGTGCCAATGGAGGAGAATTGCCTTAATACACTTCTCCTCAGAATGTGCTAGCTCTGAGGCTGCCTTGCCTGTGGCATTCCTGGCAGCCCCTTGCCATGGTATGCTCTTGGAAAAGGAATCAAGGGGCATATTCCCAATGAACATATATCAAAAGAATTATAAAAAAAAATACCTCTAATACAGGATGATGCTGATATGCAAAACCCACACTAATCACAGCAGCTGCTGGTTTAGAACAAAAATCTGAGCTCACAGTCTCTTTATCTTAATAGAAATATGCTTATATGTGAGGCAGGAAGAGGCTTGGAGAAAGCTACATGCACTAGAATCAGCAGGATTTTCCCCTACAGTGGACTCAATACTATTATTATTACTATTACTATTGTTGTGGTTATTATTACTATTAATTATATTATTGAACTTGTGAATGTGCTGCTGTGAAGATGTCCTTCATAAGACATAACTACTAAGAGCTTTACAAATAAAGAATAGTCTATTAGGTTAGTCCTATCTTGAATTATCTCCTTTTTCATTATTTATGGCATTAAAATTCATCTTAGCCTTTAAAGTGGATACCAATTTTCCAGCAGTAATAAAAATAACTTTGAATAGCCAGACAAAAATTTTTATGCCCTAGAACATGGTGGGAAATCTACTTTAAATCTTTCTGATCAATTGGAAATGAGAAGAATTGGACTTTAGCTACTACAGTCAGGCTTTCACCTGTTGTATCAGCTTTCTTGGAGAATTTTGCTAGCCGTTATATTGAGACACACCTTACTGACCGACTGCAGGACTGCTCCTCCTCCACAGAAATAACCTTCCTCCTGCCAATATTAACATTAGCTTTCAGCTAATATTTAATTATGACTACATGAAAATAATGCAATTACTTCCAGAGAAAATGTTTATCATAAAAACTGTCTCATGTGCATTATGAAAAAAAAAATGGATATGAAACATTTTACTTCAAATAACATTATAATGCATATGCAGCTGTGCAGCTCTTCTGTAATTTTATTTCAACGTCAACAAAGATTTAACATGACTGTTTCTTACCTAAGCAATGGAGGCACAATGATGTAATAGAATCACTTATAATAATTTGTAATGGAGAAGCCCTGTTTTAACACATGCCATTGTTTATGGCCTTGTTTCATGTAGTAGAGTAATGGATATATTAAGAGTTACGTCATATATTATTTTGCTGTGATCAAACAATTCTTTATATATCTTTGATTAATTAAACCAATGACTAAACAATAATCCATGCAAAAAGAGATCATGCTGGTTCCAGTGTTTTGTTTGTTTCTGAGTTTTGCATAAAAAAGCTATGGAACTTAAATCAGAATAAAAAGGAGAAAATAATTATTATTAATTCCATAAGTTCAGACAGACTTGAGAAAGACCTAAAAGGTCTTATAGTTCATCATTAATTCACCCCAGCCATGAGTATTTGAAAGCAGTCAGTGTATTTATGCTGATTTCCCTGCTGTGGTTGCATGTGAAGGACCCTGGGGCCAGCACTGTATAAGACAAAATGCAGACAAGCCTTTACCCAAGACAGTTCCATGTTGAACAGGAGGTCTTCTGGATCACCTCCACAGATCCCAGCTCAGGCTCATTTCCATGACTCTGTAAGAACTTAAAATGGTGTGAAACTGTCATGGCAATAAGGTCTATCTCATGGTAATTTTAACTCATAGCATTTACATGCCCAGTGAGAGTTCACTGTTTTCTTGCCTACTGACAAAGTCCATTTCTAGTTTCACGTTCTCATTTACAGTGATCAACAAGTATTCATGATCAAGACCTCATTATCAAAGGTGAAAGAAAATTGTGGTAGCTACTTAAAACTGTCATAAATAGTTGCAGAAAGCAAGTCCTAATGTCAGATGGACTATGAAAAAAAGGTAAAAAGGCAAATTGAACTGTGTGCAGCATATTCTGATTCTAAGAATATAAGAAATATTATGTCTGAAGATTAGCATTTCTAGTCATGACCAAGCAACCTAGCCATATTTCATCTGTGAACATAATTTTTAAACTAGGATCTCTTTTCACCCTAATAACTTAAAAATGTCCATCTGCTGCGATTAAATACCTTAACAAGGATACAGGCAAAGTCTATAGAGCCAAAAGCTCCAGTGCTACAGAACACAATTATGCTTTTTAGATGCCATTGGCAACAGAACCTTAAAACAAGGGGTTGGTCCTGTAAAATCTCAACCATATTCCAGGTAGAACTAGGAAGCTGGGAATATACACAAGGAGCACATTCTTGCTTCTGTGACACTGTTTCATTCCAAAATTATTTGTAGTCAGGATCTCGTTGGAATATTACAAAATGTAGCAGTGTGTTTTATTGTAATTTGTTTGTGATTTCAAGTCAAGGTTTTCTGTAATGCCCCGTTCTTGTTCTGTAAATGGTTTATCCCTCAAATTGTACCCTCCCTTGAATTGTCCATCATGACAATTGTCCATCCTGCTCCTTTTTCCTGATTGTTCCCTGTCAGTCTTCTCCAAGAGCTAGCCCCTGCCTAAACCCTGCCTGGGGATTCCTCTAAATCTCCATGCCCTATTGGACAATGAGACTCATCCTCCTCCCCTTGGTCTCCCCTTGGTCCCTAAAGCCTATCAGATTATACTGATTTCCTTCCATCCCTCTCCCTGACTGGTTGTATCCAAGTTTCTACCGCCAGATCCTCCCCAGTTTGTAACCCAGTGTTCCCTGAGTTGCTGTGGTCTTCTGCCTCGTCCCTTCAAGAGTTGCTGGAATGAGCCTTTGTATTATACCAGCAGGAGAGCCTCCTCTCACTCTTACCCCTGACCTGTGCCTGTTCCCATCTGTGTGCTGCAGATTGTCCACCAGCTGCTCCCATCACCTGCCTGGGAGTAGTGTCCCCCCCTGGTACCAGTGCTGGGGTGGTGGATCTAGCCCTTGGACTCCGGCACGGAGTCAACAAAAAATACATTAAACGACAGTAATATGGCTTAAGGAAAATTTTTTAATATTTCCTCTTCAATGTGTTTCTTGGGTTATGCAACCAAAAACAAAAAGTGTATTCTATTTCATCTGTTGAAACCTGTTGGGGAGATTTTTTTTTTTTTTCTTTATCTCTTGTAACTCCAGGGGGAGGGGGGCAGATGCCTTCTGATAATGCAGCAGCTGTTAAAACCAGGTGTGGCAGTGTTTCTAACCTCTTCCACCACTGTCCACCTTCTGGGGGGGATAGCTTCTGTTAATGGGCCATTAAGGCTCACCAGTGACATGACACATTAAATCATCCAATAATGAGATGCTCCACTCACTGGGGGGGAGTCAGCCATTTCTACCAAGATAAAAACTGAGGTGTTGGAACACCAAGCAGCTTGTTTGCCACTGGATTCTTGGAGGAAGACTGAACCCATCTCACCAGCACTGGACCCTTTTTTCTACAGCATCATCTCTACTTCACAGAACCACATCTGTTACTCCAGGAAGACTTATTTGGACTGCTTCCAACACCCTGACAACAGGGTGTCAGGTCATATCTCTGACTCTGTCGGGGCTTTCTAGGACTTTTGTTTGTTTGCTTGTTTGTTTTTTTTGTACTACTACATTTGTATTTTTAATATTCCTAGTAAAAAAAAAAACTGTTATTCCTATTCCCGTATTTTTTGCCTGAAAGCTCCTAATTGCAAAATTGTAATATTTTTGGAGGGAGGGGGGTTTTTACATTCTCCATTCCAAGGGAAACTCCAGTTTCCCCTGACAGATACCTGTCTTTGCAAACCAAGACAATGCGAAAAAATAATTTTGAAATATCTGAGTTTCTCATCTTAAAACATTGCATTTGTCATTTTTGCTAATAAAAGGTTATTTAAAAGAGTAAGACATCTTTATCAAGGTCCTTCAAAATATGCAACTCTAAACTTCAACTCAGCTGAACACCGATTATGTACTTAACAACTTGAAACAGCAAAGACACCAAAAGAGATACACATACATAAAGCTCACACAGATTTGCAAAGGATGGCTTCTCAGTTTATGTTTTTACCCTCAGATCCTGAAGTAAAGCTCCCCTCCACCTAGTAATGTTGCTTCAGTTTCTGCCCGGTGAGGATTTTCTCCTGTATTCTGTTATCTTTACATATATTTACTCTGTTGGCCTTATTTCAATAAAGCATGTAAGCATATATGTAAATTCATTCCTTCCACAAATATATGTGACTTTGTGTTTAACTGTAAACATATCCTTATGCTGCATTTCCTTCAGTGAAATGTAAGAACTTGTTGAGGTGCTGTTGTGGAACAAAGATCCAGTGCAGGCACTGCTGGCCTTAGTGAGAGATTAACATCAGGGCCTTACCTCGGTTTTAAGAAATAAAAGTCAAGAAAGTTTCTGAAAGGAATGAAAGACATTAAGACCAAATTCTGCCTCGAACATTGCAATACTGTTATGTTGCTTTTCATTCCTGAAGGAAGAAAATTCAGACTGCTAAGTAAATATAAATTAAGATTAAATTAAGATTATTGCAATGGCATTGAAAAAATCCATTCTGCATTGCAAGAGCTATAACTCTGAATAAAACTTGGTGTTTTCTTCTTCTGTAGCTCTAAATTTTGCCAGCACTCCAGATATTATTAATTCTTTTATTAATATTAATTTATGAATGTTTCAAATCACGTTTTGATACCACATTGCTATTAAAAGCAGCCCAGAGACTGGATGAATTTTTCAATAGAGTTGCATACACATGATACAAAAAGCTCATGTTTTCATCACTGTTCCTATTCACACTTCAAAATGCAGACATGCTTACCTCCAGGGATTGCCAGAGAGCTTCGATTCTTCTGGATGCACAATTTTCACAGCAGATATCCTGAAAACATTAGAGTTCATAGAAACCACAGTGATTCCTTGAAGAAATGTGACCAAACCACATTCCTTGGAGTGAAATGTGGCTCCTGGTGAGACAAATATGGTGTCAGAATAACAAAAACGGTATTACAGAGTTAAAAAAAAAACCAAAACAACCACACCAAAACCCCCAACTAATCAAAAATGTAAAAACCCAGGAAACAATTCCTAAAGTTATGTTACATGCTGATTTTCAAATCTTTTGGAGGGAAAGAAATAAAATTTATTTTGCACAACACTGCCGTTTATAAATTTTCAACGAATAAATGAGTGATCAATGAGAAATGCTGCCCATCTGCTCTCTGCTCCATTGACCTTTGCTAATCTAAGAGTGGAACCACTTGCTCAGATGAAAAGATGGGGAGAGGGAAAGACAAGAACAAATACAGTAAAAGGAAATTTTTGTTTCAAATTAAACTCCATAGTTAGAGAAAAAGTATCTTAAAACATTTTTCAAGATATGGATATTTCCTTTAATTCCTAAGATTCACTGGCTGGACCATACTGGAGAAATAGCCTTAAGACAGTATGCTGATATTTTTCTCTAGTTTCTGTAATGGCTGGAATGACATTTTGAAAAGGTTTTACTTCTAGGAGCAACATCCTTTTGTTTCCTGGAACAACTACACCACAACTTGAATTGTCATTCATACAGCTTATTTGGCTTCCCAGACTAAGATTAGTTTTGAACTTTTCTTTCGCAAGCATTCTTTTTCTTGATTCTCCCTCTATATTATATTAAGAAATAAATGTTTGCCATGTTTAAAGGCTTCATCTGATTATGCATGCTAAATGGTAATGTCTCCTTTTTTATCCAGCAATTGTGCCTGAGAGAGAATTAAAATCTGTGAATGTCAGACTTCCATGGACATATAGTTGCAGTTATTTTTTTGCATAGAAGTCTTCAAATTAACATGTTCTTGCCAGCATAAGATGAAGTTTAGGACATGTCTATTTCAGAAAAAAAACTTTTGAAAAGACAATTATCTTTTCTTGAGCAGTACAAAACCATTTGCACCCTTAATTTCTGTGATTTCATTTCTTTTGGTATTTCCCAATAAATGAAAACATAAACTGTTATAGCCAAGATCTCCAGGCATCAGAAAAAAATGCAAGTCGTATTCTAATCCCAGAGGAAAATCTTGTTTACATGATGAAACCCATCAGTGTTGCAGTGGAAATCTTGGGAATCTTGGTAGGTGGAATCTCTCATTGTCAGAACTTTCAACAAAAGCATAGCTGCAGAAAACTGAAAGCATTAAATAAAAATTACCAACAAGCTGTCTTACCTGTGTGCACTCCACAGAAAGGAAGGGCAAACATGAGCAGGTAGTGCTTGTACATCAGTCAAAACTATGACAGCTACCGTGTAACATCTGACAACACTGACATGTGCTGCACTCCCTAAGATATTCCTCTAACTGAACCATAAAGAGACAAATAAATTAGTAATAGTACCTTGCCTGTCAATGTCCTATCTTGCAGGCTTTTCACACAGTTGATTAGCGTTGTTTGAAGTGGTTGATCAATATGTTTACTTTCAGAGAAAAAAAGAAGGGTGCTGAATTATTTTATTATTTTAAGAAGAGCAGCAAAATTAGGGGCACCTGATTCATCATGATCACATAGTCATTTCAAGGAAAAGGACAGACAAAAATCAGTATAATGCTTCCCTACTAGTCAAACAGATCAGATTTTGTCTTCATTCATCTGCTATGTGTCGGATGAAGTTCTCTTAACCAAATCACTACTCCCTACTCCCATATAAGAAAAAAATCAGATGGTCAGCCATTACCTGTCAGATTTTGCCCATATTCCTGCTGCCTGACAGTACGCTAGCACAATATTTTCCCATAATATTTTACTTTTTATAAAATATATATCATTATTAGTGATTTTACTTGCTCTTTTTGCAGCTCAAAGCATAATTATTATGAAAAAGAAAGTGACTGGCAGTACCTGCAGGTGCTAATAAGCACTAATGGCCTTGACAAGCCCCACCCAGAGCCTGGCCTCTGGGCTCCATCTCATTTCAGGTGTGGGCTGTGCGGATCAGAGAAAAGGAAATCTGTGCAAGTAGAGATGAATGCATGCACAAGTCTTAAAACTTTAATTGACATTTAATTTTGATGGGAAAACAACTGAATAACTTGTGCTGGGGTTTTCAATTTTGTTACAGCCAAACTTTGTCCTGATTTCACCTAGGGCAGAGGTAACTTCCCCCCAGTTGCTGCTGTAGTGCTGTATTTTGGATTCAGAATGGCAATGGTGTTATTTTGGCTAAGTCATCTTTGTCCTAAGTAAAGGATATTTTTTTTCCTTATCTCGCGCTCTGCCAGTGAGAAGGTTCACAAAAGACACTGGGGGCAAGCATAGCTGGGATGGGTGACCTGAACTGACCAAAGGGTTATTCCACATCATAGAACTTCATGCTCAGCATCTAAACTGAGGGGAGTTGCCAAGAAGGGAAGGGTGGTCTGGCATCGATCAGCAGGTGGTGAGTAATTGTATTGTGCATGACTTCAGATTTTCCTCTTTTTATTATCATGATTATCATGATTATTTACCACTACTATTTTATTTTAGAAAAAACATAAAAATAGGAGAAAGGCCTTGAATGGACTGATCTTTCCTCAGGGTGTAAACATGGAGGTGCAGCCTTTCATTCAGACTGTGGCCCTAAAAATATAGTTTATTGTCTCAAAAGTCATGTGGGGAAAATCATGCTGTGCAGGCTCGGCTTTCAGCATAAAATACAAGGGTTGTGTCCTGGAATCGACATACATCATATTATATATACATGGTTCACAGACATCCAGTACTTACCAGCATTTTATATCTGTATATTATTCAGTGGCTCCAGGCCAACAGAAAAAATCCTAAATCCAGTATGATTCTCAGACATTATCAAAGACATTGTTTTCACATTTCTTTGTTCTACTCAGGAGCAGCAAACATAGGCAATTTTTTCCCTTTTCTTTTTTTTAAAGACCCAACTTCTTCAAAATATATTGTTTTTTCAATTATTTTTCTTCTATTGTATATTCAGTACTTGGTACAAATCAGCGTGTTTAATAATGAGTCAGGACACATAACTAGCTTTCTGCTTTCAGTTTTTCTGCTAATCTGTGAATTACTTTTTATAGTTGGACAAACCAAATAATCCTGATCTGCCTGGCTAATGTAGAAAACTTTAAATGTTATGATATCTTCTACTTTTTATTCTGTTCTTTTTTTACTTAGGATAGCAGCATAAGGAACATAAAAGGTGATCACTAAGATACACTTGTTAACTGCCTCATGGATGGGGAAAAGGCTGTAGATGTGTCTACCTGGACTTCAGCAAAGCCTTTGGCATGGTCTCTTACAGAACTCTCCTGGGAAAACTGGCAGCCCATGGCTTGGGCAGGTGAACCCTCCACTGGATTAAGAGCTGTCTGGAAAGCTGGACCCAAAGAGTGGCAGGGAATGGGGCTAAATCAATTTGTCAGCCAGTAACCAGCAGTGCCCTCCAGGCATCAGTGTTGGGTGCAGTCCTGTTTAATATCTTTATGGGTGATCTGGATGAGGGGATTGAGTCTACCATTAGCAAATTTGCAGATGACATGAGGCAGGGGGAAGGGTTGATCTGTTGGAGGGTAGGAGGGCTCTGCCAAGGGACCTGGAAGGCAGGATCAATGGGCTGAATCTAACAGTGTGAAGTTTAACAGGACTAAGTGCCAGGTCCTGCACTTTGGACACAACAACCCTGTGCAGCACTACAGGCTGGGGATTGACTGGCTGGACAGCAGCCAGACAGAAAAGAACCTGGGGCTATTTATTTGTTGTAGCTGGACACGAGCCAGCAGTGTGCTCACGTGGCAGAGAAGGCCAAAGTTGACATCCTGGTCTGTGTCAGCAATAGTGTGGCCAGCAGAACCAGGGCAGAGACTCTTCCTCTGAAGTCTGTACTGGTGAAGCTGCACCTTGAACTGTGTCCAGCTCTGGGCCCCCCAGTTTTGGAAGGATGTTGAGATTCTGAAATGTGTCCAGAGAAGGGCAAGGCAGAGGGAGGATCTAGGACACAAGGAACACTCTAACAAGGAGTGGCTGAGGGAGCTGTGGCTTAGCTTGGAGAAGAAGAGGCTCAGGGAAGACATTATCACTGTCTATAATGCCCTGAAAGGAGGGTGTAGCCAGGTGAGGGTTGGCTTCTTTCCAGGCAACCAGTGACAGAACAAGAGAACAGTCTCAACCTGTGCCAGGGGAAGTTTTGCTGGATATTAGGAAGAAGTTCTTCATGGATAGGATGATTAGGCGTTGAATGGGCTGCCCAGGGAGGTGGTGAGTCACTGTCCCTGGAGGGTTTTAAGAAAAGACTCAGTGCCATGGTCTACCTGACAAAGCAGTGTTAGGGCATAGGTTGAACTCAATGATCTCAAAGGTCTTTTCCAACCTAATTGATTCTGTGAGTCTGTAAATGTCTAATCATCATTGCAGAATTCTGCATCTTTGTGCTCTATGATTTAAATAGTACATCCTGAAAACTCAAGTTTTTTCATCATTGATAAATATCATTCTCTATTGCATAATGAGGTGAAACATCAGTGTATCCACAGGGTTGTGGAATGCTGCCTGTATGTTTAAGAGGTTGAGCTATTATTTAGTAAGATGTTATTTAAGCAAAGATTATTCAATAATTGCCTGTTTCTCTGGGTTTTGTAATTCATGCCTAGGACAAGACTGTACTTATTATCTTTACAGAATCTCCATGAAGCCACACTAAAGACACTCAAGTAAAGGAATATCATAGTTGTCACTTAAAGCAGGAAGGCCACAGTCAGAAAATACAGCTATTTATGGTTTCATGTGCACACTAATGACATTAATTTGCCTCCTTGTTCACAGTCATGTACATAATACTTCTACAGCCACAGGCCAAAACTTCAATAATTTGTCTTTACCCTTTCTTGGTTACTTATAGCTTTTCTATATTTTCCTTCCCCTTAGTAACTTTTCTCAGTGTAAAGCAAGATGCAGTACACACTGTAGTTTTTCCATTATTTAAATTTAGTGAGACCACTCATCTAGTTTCTTGAAATAGGAAGTGTTCCTGGACTTTTTTTCATGGGGAATCTGTGTATCCAGTTCTTTCTTGGCTGACTTATAAATTTTGGTTCTAGACTGTTGCATCATGAGATTTAAAAGTTGTCCATGATTAACCACTGGTTAGCACAGTAATTAAAACTAACTTGAAGAGCAAGTGGAACACATTCCTAGCCATCATAGTGACATTTTAGGAACTTCCAAAACTTTATTTTCAGTTTAGTCTGAGCTGCTCGTATTAGTGAACTTATCTGTCATTACCTTGTCTTACCAACATGATTTCAGAAGAGAATATATATTAGTATCTTACAACCCCTATAGGCTTTCCCCACTTGAACTCTCTTAAATTTATGATGCATCTTCCACCAAGTAGCTGTCTACTCCCAAAAGCCTTTGAGTCTCAGTCTTATGTATTCAGTAAGTTACTTTTCTCTTATTCTCATAAAATCTCAATTATTTTGGGCCTTGTTCTAAAATTTTTCCTTATTAATGTTGGTAAATGCAGAAGAAATTCTTCATTATGAATACAGATAAAGCCTTAATAATGACTCACTTTCCTTATTCTTTATGCATCTAATAAAGTTTCATGAATCGTGGGACTGATTTAAAAGTCTAAAGCTACTAATTTGCCAAAGAAGTGTAGAAAAAGTGATTAACATAATTTTTGTTTTATGGATGGTTTAGGTCATTGACGTTTGCAAACTGGAAAGTTTTGAAAGCCATTTGGTTACCTTGAAGAGTCAATATGTGAAAATGGGTTCTCCTTTCAAAGGAGCAACACTGAGGGGTTTTGCAGATTGACCTTATGATCAGTATTTGCAAGGGGGTTTTTTTGCCTTTATAGAGGCTAGAGAGCAACTCCATGACATCTCAGTTCAGCTTCCTGTGTGCCACAGCTTAGCTACCCTCCATAATCCTCCCAACCTCTTTTTCCTCATCAACAGCCAGAAACAGAAGTTTAAAGGAGAAACTAAGAGTGCAAGATTTGCTGCCCTGCCAGCTAGGATTTTCACAAAGTTTGCCCTGTAAACATACTTAACTTGTTGAAGATGTTACAGCCTCTCAGGATTTATCATAGTCTGGGTTGAAGATATCATTTCTGGTTTCTGAATCTTTGCAGTTCCAGATCATGTCAGCAGCAAAAGTGTTACTGGGTTTTGTCCAGAACAAAACACTGTTTTCTTCTTGTGTGTTATGAGTTCAGCAGTTAACTCAGTAAGCATAATGATGAATAATAATTTTGGGTACTTTTTAATGTGTATTGCCATACATCCTTTGCCTTAATTAACTGTATCTGAGGCTGTCACTAGCAGATGAAAAATTGAAGCAGTGAGGCATAGATTCACCCCTATTAAATGTTGACGCGGTCATTTAAGTTAAAAACAGGTATCTGTTACAGGGAGCAGAGAACTGGATTCTTCTAGAGGTGATACAGTCCTTAACTGGCCCAAGCTGCAATTAAGTGCTTCAAAACGAGGAAAGGATGAAATTGGGTACTAAATATTATGTCCCTTGACTATCCTTTAATTGTCCAAGCACTACAGAAGATATGTAGCTAATCCCATTGTCTGTCTTTTTCTTCCACAGATCATTCATTCAGAGGAAAAAGATTCAGATATGGATGGGATATCAGAGCTGAGGCTTCCATATTGCAGTCAAGACATATTTTAATGACAGCCTCCCAAACCACAAACTTGCAGAATCTAAAGTGACAATACATCTGGTAATGAAAAGTAAATCCCTCTTTACATCTAAAACTAATACCTAAGCAGCAAAAATAATTTTTAAAAGGGCTTTTTAATTATTCTCCATAGTAACCTTTTCTTTTAGGATCACCATATGTAGCCCATTACCCAGTGATCTCACTTTAAATTTGTGTGACATGTTAAGGTCTTATCGCAAAGGGATACATTAAAATGCCACGTATTTTACTATTGATGTTTCCTTGGCAATTAAAAAAACAACAACACACCATGCCATTAACAGTAATTAGTACTAAGGTCACTTAAAATAAAATGCAGCTCAGAAGTGTAATGGGATAGAAGTTTGCAAATTTCAGATGTGTTGCTTGCTGCCATGTTAGCATGAGTTAAAGGATCACTTACTAAGACAATACCAGAAATACTGTCTTCCCTTTGCCATTACTTTCCTTCATCTTTCACTTAACTTGTGATTATAGGCTTTAATATCTGACATTAGTGAAGATTTTGGTCAATCTATACAACTCCAATACTTGAAGATAAGGTCCCTGGGTTAATCAGATGGAAATAATTTCTGGAATTTCCAGATAATCAAATTTGTACATGCAATTCAGTGATTATATTGCCACAGTAAGCTTTAGAGCAGATGTCTGGTGCTGTAGAAACGTCTTTATAGCAGAATTTAAATCGCCCTTGTTCAGTAATGACATAGGTTATTAAAACACGGTTTTTGTGGTGACCTAATTAAAGCATTCTATCAAAAACAATCAAAGCAGCCACTCTTTCACTGATGAGGTTTTCCAGCCTCTAAATGCAGCCCTGATGAAAGCACAGCTTGAAAAATGGATAAAATTATGATTTCTGCTGAGAAATTAGTCTTCAGCAGTTGTTAATAAAAGAAAATAGGAATTTACACACCAACACAAACTTTGTAAGTGTGGACTCTCTTCTATTGCCTTTTGCAGCAGGTAAAGTGTACAGTTAAAACTATCATCCTCAAAATGTTGTTAAAGAATTCTAGGGTGAGAATTATAATACATTTTCATTTTGGAAGCCTAGGAGGTAAACCATGGGCTCTTACTAACCTAGCTGTCTGTCTCCTGGGTAACTAACCTAGCTGTCTGTCTCCTGGGTAAGCTGTGATTCCCTGCAGACCTGCCAGAATTTTGTTAAACACACTCTTGGTTTTTCTGTAGTTACAGAGTGTAGTTCTGAATGCTGCTACTTAGCATTTTATTTACTATGCATGTAGAAGCAGTAGTAATGTTTACGTGGTCCTTTCAGATTTGGATTTATTGCCCAGTGACACAAAATAGGATTCTCATCACAATGCTTCAGTGGAAGAGATCCTTGTCAATCCAAAAAGGTCACTGTAAGTTGTCATTTAAACTCATCTTTTCAGACTATTTTCTTACGTTGATTATCATTGCTAACAAGCCTAAGAGAAACTGTGGTACCCAGTTTACCTTGTGAATCTAACTAACAAAATCTGTCAGCATATTTGAAAATTAATTTAGATTAAAGTAATGCAATTTAGAAAGTGCAAAATTCCATTTTATGTAATGGATCTTACTTGACACAATTATGTATAGAATATACCAATGGTTATAGATAACACTGAATAACCTTTGTTCTATATTTCTTTCCCAATTTCATTTCCAAATTAGACAGTAAGGAAAGGATTTTTCAAGGCCTATGACTTAATATTTTTAACCTTTTAATAATATTTGCACTACAGCAGGTAAATCTTAGCTTAAAATATTTTATCTATTCCATCTAAAAGATGTGTAGGAAACTAAAAAAAAATACTCTCATCATTATTCTTTTCTCAGAACATGTACTCTGTTCTTACACTTCAAAGATCTCAGAGTAATTTTGCAGTCCTTCCTTCTCTCCTTCTGTCTGATGCTAAGTGATGCATCTCAGTTTTCCTGTACATATCTAAACTGGGCTGTAAATTTACCACCCAGAAGGGAGTGGTCTCATCCACACATCTTACCAGGGATGGACAGTAGCACATGTTGTCCCCCAAGTCATGAGGTAACCTTATCCAGCAGAGTGCTACCTCACAGCATCCCAGTCTGTGTGCTAGTACTTAGGGAACAGGGACAAAGGATGGCCTGTGCCTCCATTGTGCTTTATCTGCTCATACAGACATAGCCACTAAGGCTGTATGAGCCCTGGAACTGAGATATCCCTGAATGAGATAAAGAGATTGATCTTTCGAGCTGCAAGGATTCATTTACTCCCTAGAACACATGGTCTCTGGATATTTGCTTCACAGAATTAAATGAACAACCATGTTTGCCTAAGCCCAATGTGATCCTTCCCACCTAATATTCTGAGCTAATTCTTACTACTCTTTCTCTCTCTCATTTTTTTTCTTTTTTTTTTTCTTTTCTAACTGGTGCTAGCTCAGTGTTTTTATCTTGGCACAGCTCTTACATTAATATGCTACTCTGTTAATTTGATAAGAGGAGGGTCTATCTGGAGCCTTGGAGAGTATGGAGAGTATAGCACCAATGAACCTCTGCAACTGAAATGCTAATCAATTCTTAAAGCATCTCATTTTTATTAAAATTAGAGAGAAAAATAATTAATTTAATTGGAAAATTAGAGCAATTGGAAAATCGTAACTAACAAGAACTAGATTTTGGTTTTGAGAGCGGTGCTAATTTTTACTGAGTTTATATTCAGCACCGAGCCAAAAATAGTTACACATAAGGAGAAATATAACTGATGTTGCTGCATCTGTATGTTACATTAGGTGAACAAAGAGGAACTGAACTGATTGTGCATGACCTGCATGTTTGCAAGATACTGTCATCTTGTTTAACCCTTCTGTGACATCTTCTGTAGATAAACCACCACAAAATTGCAAGCTAGCTAACATCGCTTTCAGAATTTTGTGAAAGGTTCAAGGTCAAAAACAATTATTCTGTATATATTCATTTTTTCTACAAAGTGGCTTCTCTTCTGATATAGCTTTTTAAATGCTGCTTGTAAAACATCAATGCAATGCTAAAGAGGCATTCAAAATGCCAACTGGTCAAGAGTGTCTCTTTCTAACATTAGTTTTACATTAGACTTGAAAATTGGTGTAAGGGCATTTTTGTTTGGGACTTGGTTTTCTTTGTTTCTCAGAGAGGCAACCATACTAGTTCATACTATAAATTAACAGAGAAGACCCTGAGAATCCAAACAGCATTTCCACTCTGGACTAATGGGGAACAAAAACAGCTAGAATAAAAGCTTATGAATGTCCTGCCCATGTGTGCAAACTCAGCCCCTTTATGCCTTTGGTTAGTTCATAACATATTGGAGGGAAAAAGAGGGTTGTTTTTGGAGGTAATTTTATTTCCATCCAGTACGTCAGACACTTTTAGACCCAGACACTACAGTGAGCTATATGACACCCAAAAGAAACAAACTAGGTTGCTGGACCCTTGTACCTGCAGTCTACTTGGTTATTTCTGAAAATAAAGCAGCTCCTTATGAGAAGAGCACTCTTGGGAATAACACATAATGGTCTATGTCTGACATCACCATTTGAAGCAGACACACACACTCGAGCTGGAACAAGACAAGTAGCATGTAGCTTAGTTGAAAAGCCCTCAGAAAGAGGTGGTTGCCTTGCCTGATGTCTTGTGTTTTCAGGGACAAGACTTGGATATCCCTGGGTTCTGAGCAAGCAACACAGGAAGAATGCTTTAAGAAAAAAATGGTGCTGCACAGATCTTCAAAATAATGATGTGTTGGCTATATAGCCATGGAAGAGTAAGAAAAAAAAAAAAGTAAAAATTTCATTCAGGTTTTTATCATTTGAGTTTTGATCACTACTTCACTGCTGTCCTTTAGCCCAGGCATTTTATTCCAATATATTGTATAATTTGTATATACAATATATTGTATATTGTATAATGCTTTTGTTATGTGCTTGTTTGTCACTCTTGAAACTAGCTTCTATACAGTTATTTTGAGGGCATACTATAGGAAAAAGCTGAATTTTAAAATTTTAAGAAAAAGTATGGAATAGAAACCTCAGACTCATTTTTTTTCACCTTTCTTCAGTAACAACCTTTAGACATTTATGGACTGAAATGGAAAGTAGAAGTTGCAATGTCTCAAAATTTATTCTCTGAAAACTCGGACCATACTACTGTCTCACCAAAAAGCTTTGTGAACATCCCAAATTTGAGTCCTCCAGGGTATGACCTTTCTTCAATTTTTAGTTTTACCTTTTTGACAACTAGTCAGTATGAAGGAGGTAGTGTAGGCTCTAAAGGTAATTTCTTGAGTCTTGATAACCCTAAAAGTTGAATATCAGGCTAATAATATTAATAAATGGATATTAATCTAGTTATGTTTTAGGGTTGATGCATGTGCTTACCTACAGGCTCTACAAGTATGCAAACTTCCTTAATGTGGAGACATCAAATGAATGTTAATAATATTCAGTGAATTTCCTTCAACTTTATTCAAATAATTTTTTATCACATTTGATAAAACTAATGTCACTTATATGCAATCCATGTAGTCCTTGACAACACCAGAAATATATTATCAAATATAACTTGGATTACAGAAATTGTGAGACAATATTTCTGTAAAATGGAAAAGCAGATCTATGAGTAAGCTTTTCAAAGCTGTATGTATTTTCAATGACATAGGTGTAAATTTTCTTTGTAAAATTATTTGAATTTTTATTTGTAGGAAGATCTGGAATCTTTAGACTAAGTTTTTGATTTTTCGTGGATTTTTTTTTCTTTTTTTTCATTCCTTTCTCTTTTTCTTTGTGTATTTTTCACTAAGAAATAAAATTATAATAGTTAACTGTTATTAGCAATATGCATATAATTTTAAAAACCCCCAGATTTTCTTGAAATTTAAGGAGAAGATCATTAGCAGTAAAGTCACAATTTCTTGAAAGGACTAAAAAGTTTTGATGTCATACTTCAACAACTGGATATATTAAATTTTGGTTCTCCAGTCCAAAATAAATTTTTGCTTTGAAATTTAAAACAGTCCATTAGATGAGAACATATCTTTGTAGTATTTTGTGGAATTCTTCCTTTTATTTTTCCCATTCTTGAGTCTCATGCAAGGATGTTAACGACCAGAGGAGACATGAAGAACTGGGAAATCTCCTTCAAGATCTCCAATTAGCACCCTGCATTTTAAAGCTCTGTTTGTAGACTGTCATGGTTTGCTAATGGCTAATAAATATATGAAAAATTATTGCAGCTGTCCTGTAAAATAACTTCACAGGTTTTTATCTGTAGTAAACAGCATCTTCTCAAGGTGGATTTTTATAATCACTTTGAACATACATAGATGAAAAAAATCTCGTGCAAAATCCGCTGAAGCTATTTCGCTTACAATTGTAAAATGCTTGTATGATGCACAATATCTGTTATCTGGGTATGGCGTGATCCTTCCTCACATTTGTTCTTAAGTCTTGTAGATTGTGCATGAGAAAAGGTGTGCAATTAAGTTATTAGGCCCTCTTCCCTGATGTAATTAATTCAAGTTAGTTGAGAAGCAAATGGTGCATCCCTTTTTTCTCTGTCCACATTTCAATGGTCTGTATAGCACCTGTGGGCAAGTTTGGCACATGTATCTATCTGCTGATACACACCCATATAACATGTGCCTTGCACTACATAAATTACTAATAAATACTAGGTCAGGTTGACCAATAAATTCCAGCTGCTTTGTACTGCCCTGTTCAATATGAACCAGCTGCATGCAAGTCTCATCTGGCTGATTCAGATGGATTTACAGTTATTTTGGCTTGGCAACACCACACAAATCAATCCACGTACATTGATGAGACTTGGTCAATACTTCCTCTGGAATCTCACAAAATGCATAAGAAAATCTAACCTTTCAGCAATTATTTTAAACATCCACTTTAAGAATCTGAATCTGAAGAGATAAGGTCACATTAGTAGATAGCCAGTAAAGGTTAACCATTTAAATCATACATCTGTAAGAAGTTAAGGTACACTACAGCAATTAAACTCATGAATATAGGTCAGCACTCTAATCCCATGTCTGGTTTAATCTGATCTACAGAAAGGACAACTTTTAAACATTTTTTTTTCAGTGCAAGTTCAATGGGAAATCAAAATATGTGAAAAAAGGGTGAAATCCATTTTGCTAACAAAACAAACTTCATCAGAAACAATCTTGTAAATGATCTGTAGTTTAAAAACTTATTTCTGCCTATTCCTGGAAAGAATCTTCCTAAGATCAGAGGCCTTTTAAAAAACAAAAATGCTTAACATCTGTTTCTGTGTTTCATGAAGGCAAGACAAAGATAAATTAATACCACATGTGGAGCAATATGATTCAAAAATCCAGATTTGTTGGAACTTCCAAAAATAGGTTTCCAGGTTTGTATAATAAATAAAATCAAAGATAAAGGATTTTTTAGTACATTTCCTGAAAAATTAAGACATTCCTGAATCAAAAAAGAGAAAAGTATGGTTTATATACAATACAAAAATTATTTCACATTTAAGGAAGAGAACTGTGGTGTGAAATAAAAGAACCTTAAAAGAATCATGCAATGAAAGTATGTAGACTGAATAATGTCTTAAAAGAATCAAAATAAAGTCAACAAGAATATTGCCATTTGCCTTTGGCATTTGTTTATTTTAGAAAGACCATAGCCTTTCAAAAACCTCTTCTGTCAGGAAAGATTACATCCTAGGAAGGTTATGTCCTATGCTGTGGCTTGTAAATTTTTCTTTTCTTTTACAGAGGAGTTTTCATTTGACTATTCCCATGAAGAAAGAGACAATTTAAATATCATGGGCTCCTGCCAGCTGACAGAAGGACCAGGTTACAGGGTGTAAACAAAGCAAGATGATGATGTCAAAGAGTCTCTCAGGTTCCATGCTGCAGTAGATACTGGATTTTTGAGATTGCTGATGGGCTGTGTTGTAGATCACCATCTTTGTATCTTCACATTATGTCTTGGTGTACCGCTGCTTTCCAGATATTTTGCTCCAAAGTTACCTCAGCCTTTTTCTTTTTTTATCTTAGCTTTGGGTTCTTCCTGGATTTGTGTAGATGCAGTATTCTCCCAGGCAGGGGTTATATTTTGTTCCCAGATATTTATGGAGTAGGTTCCTACCAAAGTGGTAACCTCTCTCAATGGTAACAGCAGTTCAGGCTGAGTCTGTGACTGAAAGAACAGCATAAGCATCAACCACCAGTTGACTCTGTGTAATCCTAAATGCAATGCCTGGTTGCTGTAAGACAGGAGAAGTGCAGAGGAGATGGTTTGTTTGATTTCTTTTAGCCACAGAGATTAAACAATCCAACTGAAAATGTTTACAGAATGAAGCAGTAACTAAAATATTGCCAAATTGAGGGTAAAGCCCCAGATTTTGTCTTAAGTTTAATTGATTTTGAAATTTGATGGCATTGTAGATGAAGAGAAAGACTATTTGGTTCTCAAAAAATAGTGTAGTTAATGGATAAGCATCCTTCTATGAAAATAGTGTTCAAAAGCTAAAGTTCACATAAAAAAGCAAAAAAAAACAAAAACAAGCATTCCCCCAAAGAAACCAACCAACCAACCAACTAACCAACCAACCAACTAACCAATGAACCAACCAGCCAGCCAACCATCCAACCAACCAACCAACCAAACCACCAACCACAACAATAACAAGAACAAAAATCCCACAATTTCCCCCTAAAATAAACTAAGAAAATAGCCCCCAGCCACCATCCTATTATATTGGCAACAGTCCTGTGGGGTCACTGCCACTGTGTTTCAGCTTGACAAGCAGAAGATAAGTGGTTTTCACCATATTGGCCAGGGAAGAATTAAGATCACTGCTCTAGACCACATCTTGAGACTTCTGTAGGGCTAGACTAAGCTTCTCACCAGAAATAGAGCTAATAAGTCTTGCTCAAAAAGACTAGTAAACACAAGACCCTGTAAAGCAACTAAAAAATTCATTAGACGTAAGTGGATTCTAATAATTTGTGCAGTGTAAAATGTTGAGGAAAGCTGTAAAGTTTTTCCTTCCTATCACTCTGCATTTGTGTGATGCATTTCTGTATCTGTCTTGAAGGGTCTGAATATTATCTGTTAAGTAACCCTGAGACTGGCTCAGTTGGTTAGAACATGATGCTGATAGCATCAAGGTCATGGGTTTGGTCCCACAGTGATAATTCACTTAAGAGCTGGACTCAATAATCCTTGTGGTTCCCTTCCAGGTAGAATATTCTGTGATGCTAGCGACTTGTATAGTAATTTTGGACACGAAGGGGTTAGGAGAGGGTGAGTGACTAGTGGCAGAGAAGACTCTGGTACCTTTCTCATTTGTTTCAAAATGGTTTCCCAAAAACAAGTATCTCCAGAGGTGTCAGTCTGGACTTAGTCCAGATTGGATGTACTGAGAGTGTTACATGATTCTCTTTTTTGAGAACTTGATTAAGTTAACTGTTCTTAAAAGGTTTAAAGAAACACTTGGGAACAATGTGGACATGCAGTATTACTAGAATTCACCTGCCATAATACTTGATGGTGCACGGAAAATTTATTTTGGAATTGTTTTTTAAGAAGGTATGAAAATTATACATTGAACGTTCATTTACAGGTGATAGATGACTTTAATTTCCAATAATGCAGAAAGTAATTGCAAACAAACTCTAGATTCAGGCCTTGAAGATCAGATTAGATCTTCAAAGAAAATTCATATGGTTTGGTTTACTGTTAATATATAGGTTTTCAATGAATTTCTAAACTCTCATTTTGAGATGGAAGTGCCCTTACTATGACCCTTTCTATCAGAAAAATGTTCATTTGCAGTAAAACATATGGGGGTTTGGCTTTTGAAAACAAAATGAAAATTAAACTTTATTCATATTTTATTTTAATTTTTGAACTTCAGAGATGTGGAAATGTCACGGGAAGTCCCCTCTGGAATTTAGGATACTACATATATTTGAGGGTTTTTGTGTAGCTGCAAAATATTTTAAAAGATTCCCTATGTAAATCAGGAAAAATAAGTGGAGAAAGTCAGGCTATATGTGCAAAGTGTCTCTGATGACTACTTTTGTTACTCTGATGTCACTACAAAGTGACATCAATGACTACTACAGATGATATTAGGAATTTTTATCAGCATGGCATGGACTTCAGAAAAGAGAATCCTAACAAACAACAAGAGAAGATGATATCGTCCAGTCAATATTTTGGAAGGCTCTATTATTTTTGTTTACTTTACACTTCATATGTAAATAATAGTACACTTATGATTTTTTCTAGCTGAGAAATGACCCTTGATATCATCTGATTTTAAAATGTTAAATTCTCATCAGGAGTTTAAGGAAGTGAAGTTTAAATCATTCAAGTCAGAAGAGCAAAATATTTAAAACACCAATCATATAAATGTGTACCTTAAGTGTGCTGTTTATAATATCCTAATGCCACAATGGATATCCGCACTAAAAATTTGCCGTTCTATCACAAACCTTTAAAAAAGTTGGATGTAAGGCAGCGTGGCTGCAGTGAGCAGTTGAATGCTATTGTGAGTTCTTTGCTGGCATTTCTAGCTCATCCCCAACTGGAGGCTCCAGACTGCATCTATTGGCATGATCTCTGAGAGTAAAATCAACACTTTCACAGTTTAGAAGAGGTCATAAGGAGTGGAGTGAGTGACCCTATTTGCATCACAAAGGAAGTGCTTGGAAAGATGTGTAATATTTTATACAACAAATTAGTCTTTGTTTATCGGTTTGTGCTCCATTGTACCCTTGCAACTTTGACTTAACCAGAAAGTCATTGCGAAAATAAAGACAGAAGAGAAAACCAAAATTCTGAATAATCTCTTCTATTTTTTAGTTTTAAATAAAGAGCAGGGGAAAAGTAGTTGCAAAACTATTAATTCTAAGGTAATCGCAAAATATTCTGATGAAGAACCTATGTGCTTAGTGACAAAGGAACACATAAGAATATAATCATGCACACAGTACATTTATACTTAAGAGTCTGTACCAATCAAGAGAATGATTTCAGAATCTTCACTTTTCACTGAGGACCTGGACACTACCCTTCAGCTAGACAAAAGCAGCAGCACTAGAACTCATGCTGCTGCTGCATACTTGGGCATCTCAACATATGCTGGTAGCTCACCTTCATCCACAATTAAATAGCTGCAAAGGACCTAATCTCACTCTACAGGGAGCAGCCATTAATGCCTAACCTTCATTATCCAGGATAACTGTCTCCTTTCCTGACAGTTTATATGTGACAACTTAGTCATCTGAGTTCCATTCATTCTCACAGCACACATTCAAGTTGCAGTACTTGAAACTAAGTTGACTCCTAGGAATGATCCATAGATGGTTTGAATTCCTGCCAAAGATAATATATCTTCTGAGGAAAGAGAAAAGACAACACAGAAAAGCAATAAATGAATAAGCTTTATGGGAAGAGCAGCCTCTTTTCCCATAAATGATGAACCAATCCATTATATTTGTGATAATCAATAACATGGATCCTCTTCATGTCTAGGTAAAAAAAAACCCAACTTGATAAAGAGACAAATCATTATTAATTCATTCATTGCAATAACATTAATCACGATGAGCTAATGTGATATTAATGTGGCTGTAATATGTACTTCCATAGATAGGAATTTCACTGTAATATAGGAATTAACTACTGTGTAAATTGATAAATAACACCAAAAAGCTTTTAAAATAGGTGTAGGCATGAATCTATTGACATGCTAAGTTCTGGTGGAGATGAGAGGGTGCCCACATCCTGCTCCCGTGCCCACACTTTGCAAGTATGTTAACTCTGCTTTACATTTGCCATGAGTTATTGCCTACAGCAACAGCCAGTCAGCTTTTCAACATTGTGGTGCTGTTCCAGGAAATATTGATGTGGGAGATTAGTAGTTCTGGGAATGGAATCAAAGCTCTGCTGATGCTCAGTGGTGCCTAGGAGGAGTTTGGGAGTCATGTATCCAAATGGTGCTCTGAACACCCTTCCACACCAAGGGAGGGGACAACTTCCCAGATATGCCTCCCATAAGAATCTTCAAAACTGGCTTCTGCCACATCATTATGTAATGGTTAATAATTCAAAGCAGACTCATCCTATGTGACCAGTTCTTGAGTGTGGTCTAGTATGGCGTGGCATGGCACGGCATGGCATGGCATGGGAGACATAGACAATAGAGAAGGTGTGGGAACTGGCAGTGGTCAAATCAGAGATTTTCAGGCTTCAGGGACTAGCTTGAGCCTGTGGGAAAGTCAAGTACATGGCTTTCTCACTCTGGTCTGGGAAATCATAAGGAGGAATCCAAACAATCCTTGCGGATATCCCACTTCTGACACCTGGTGTTTTTCTAACTTGTTATTTACCTGGAAATAACAGTCAAGGGATGTTCTGAACAGCCAATCATATTCATTGTACCGAAGTGCTGTATAAAAAGAGTGTGTTTCTGATAAAGCCTAGCTAACTGCCCTCCAATGAAGGCTCGGAGACTCGTATTGTTATTTTGCCATCCCAAATTATAATGATTTGAATTTGAATGAATTTGTAATGATTTGAGTCCTTTCTCACTCAGCACAGCAATGAGTTTAGCAAGGTATTGCAGCCCTCTACTGAGACTGCCAGCAGCAAGGAGAACCAGGTGTTAATGGAGCACAGTCCAATGAAGGAAACAGAATCCAATGGAAAACTGAAATATCAGAATGCATAAGAAAAACAACAAAACAAAAATAGCGAACCACCTTTTTGCACTGTTTAATTCCACTGCATCCCTAATCTCATCTAATGTTTATATTCTATGGAAAGTTGTAAAACTCCAAGATGATGATGAAAAATTCAGTTTGAACAGTAAATTGTACTAAACCTCCAGTAGTTACTTTCAATCAGTATTTCCATGAGTGTATGATTCAAATTACCTGTAGAAAAAAATACAATTTTCAAGCATAATCTACCTGTTTTTTCTTTGAAATGTTGCCTGCACATTGCCAGATATAATAAATTTATTTTGGCTATAATTAGTATTTTTCCCAAGGAAAAAATTCTGCTTTTATGCTAAAAATTCCTTATGTTCCATTAAAAAAAAAATCATTTTAATCTGTAGGTTTAATAAATTTAATCTTCTAGAGACATCCATTATCAAGGTATGTCAGTGTTACAAATAAGTCAGTTCTGTAAATATAAGCTCAAAATACTTAAGTTAGTTTAACTAAAGATCCCATATTTATGTTTTGAATTAACAAGGTCAAGTGCTATAATGAGTTTGTAGCAGCACAATTCTCTGTATCTCTGGGTCTGCAGCTCTTGGTTCATATTTGCAGAGACCTGACGTGTACAGAGCACCCATGTTGAATCTGTTTTCTATACTATATTAGTCTCAATATCTGTTTCCCACACCAAAGTCTGTTGTAGACTAATTTGAAATATTTTCACAGCAAACTAATAGAACTATATGTAGTATCAACTATCAGATTTTTCATCGGACAGTTTTTTTCTCCATTTAATGCAGCAGCAATGCAGTTTGATCTGCTTTGCTAACTGGAAGCGAAAATTATTGTATTTTAAAAACTATTTTGGAAATTCTCTCTGCTGTCCTGTAATTTAGGATCATTTTTTAGACCTCTGGATTTTTTCATTCTTCAAAATCCGATTATGTACATAATTTGCAGAATCTTTTTATATCATATGGAAAGGCAAGGGGAAATAAATATTACAGAAAGTTAAATGTCAGGAATATAGTTTGGAGCAAACAACAATATTTTTACCCAATACTATAGCCTATTACCACAAGAAATTCTTTCTACTGTATTTTTAATCAGCAAAACTATTAATGACTTCTGTACCTTAGCTGCTTATCATATAAAACCGGTTAGTTAAAACTTCCAGACTTCCATCTTTTGTCTGTCCTATCTGATAACCCTCTGGGAAAGCACTTTTCTTATAAATGCACCATACAATAGGACCTAGATCACGGCTGACATCTTTACTGAGATCCTATCAAATAGTCATAAGCAATTACTCAAAAGGAGCTTTGTCAATGAATGAGATTTGTGATAAGCTGGGAAGGTTAATATTTCTGTCAAGAGCATAGATATCTATTCATTGCATAATCAGGATCATCACAGAAATACCTCAATATTCCTTATTACAGCAAAAGAAGAGACTTTTGAAAGTATTTTTATTAAAAATCTCTGTTGTAATATTTTCTCTGAGCTTCTGAATGGTTTTGTAAAAACCAAGAAAAGATATACGTGAAGATAAAGAAGGGCAGTGGACATGGGATAAAATTTGGGATGGCTAGTCTTAAGCATAATTTTAGGTTCAAGAAATGTCACTTTCATATACATGTTATATTAAAATTATTTTTATTTACTTTATTACACACCAGGAGAAAGAAGGCACAGTAATTTTAAGCATGTTCCATATTTTATCAAGGGTTCTTTAAACTGTCAGAAGTAGCTTGAAATAATTCATTAATATTATAATGTTGATTTTCTTTTCTGTGAGATGACTATTTCTCTTCTTATTTTAAAACATAGAAAGGCACATGAAGATAATACTACCGATGGATCACTTATTGCTCTTTCACCTTGAATGTTTTAGTTTCAAGTATTTTAATAATAGACATGATTTTCAGTATGTTTCTGATACAGTGCTGGAATCGGAAAAAAAAAGGAACAGAGGATAAAATGAAGGTCTTATATTATTTTATCTTATATTTTAACATTATCTTGAGTTTTCCTAGCAAATAGATTGGGAATTTTCTCTTTTTTTGAGAAACAAGTCCAAAATATAACATTCCTGAAAACACTCAGTAAGCCTCCAAATCTCTTGATGATACCCAGAAACATAGTGATTCTTGGTTTGTTTTCTTTTTAGAAATGGAAAAATAATTATAAAAACATATTGTGCTAATAAATCAAAAAAGGCGTTTGAAATAATCTCATAAAATGTTATGGCTTAAATAATGCCCTTCATCAGTATTCTTTGTTTAACATTTTATGTTTATTGATAAATGAAGATGCATTTAAATAATTCAAACAAAACATTAGCTGCAAGCAAGGAATTAATAATTGATAGGACTGGAAGGGTTTTTTTTCACTTGGGAAATAGATAATATTAGCTTAATGTGGGGTTGTAGGAACAGAGAAAATGTAATGGATCTGCCTGCTTTAAACTGATGATTGTTATTGTGGTCTGAAAGTTGCTACAAAGGCAAAAGCAGGACAGCTCTGTAACAGCAATAGATTTCACTCATAGGAGCTGACAAGGCAAATTGTGGTTTGATATGCCAGATTTATACAGGGGAGGGGATCTAATAAACTTAACATACACTAAAGAAAAAAAATACATGCTGTTAAACTTAGGTGTGAGATTTTTCAAATGACAAAACCTAAACACTTTTGGACAAAACCTCAGTTTCATCTCTTATGATTACGTCCATCCAGAGTTTTCTCTAAGTCAGGGATCCACTAATAAGGATACCACAAGACAAAAGCAAATGCATTCTTGAGGATTCTCAGAGGAAAGACCATTTAGTCTAGAAACACTCATCATAAGGTTTTATTTATGTTTGCTTGCAAAGATGCCAAACTCTTCCAGCTGTGCATCTGAACATGGAGATGTAGAAAATCAGCTTTGTTAGGTCCTCTCTTAGGAAGGAAATTTCTCTTGGTGATCCTCAGGTTGTGTCTGGTGATAGCAAAACCTACAGGATTACTTTCAAATTAGTTGCACAACTGCCATTTCCATTTGCTCTTGGAGATATAAGATTTATGGTGATTTGAAAGTCTACCAAATTATATTTTCATTTCTATATGACATTTGTGAATCTACAATCCAAACGTTCATTTTACACTCTAGCAGCCAGAATTTACATTTGCACATGCGACCTAAGTTTGACTTCATTAGTTTGATATGCAGGACAAAATTGAAAATAAATTTTAAAAAAGAATTGTAGCACAAATCTATAAAAATTCATAAATACTAATGGTCTGAAACCATAAAATTAAAGTTCTCATCAAAATCTTTTTGACAGTCATAAACAAGAATATAAAAGGTGTAATCTGATCTGAAAACCAATAGCATTTTTCAGGTTTTAAAAGGAAGTTCAAAAGATCACTGCCTTGTTGTACTTGATCATGACTACTAGAAACCTGGCCATTATGATATCAGGGTTTTACGTAAATGCAGTGCTAGAACAGCCATACACTTCTAATAAAAGTATTAAATAGAACATTCTTCATTACTTAAACCGTTGAATCTTGTGTCATCACTTACTAAAGATGAATGTGCCATATTACTGAAAATGAACAGTTGTGTTTTCTACCTATTTTCTGCAGGGGTAAATAGTCATAAAGGGATCAAGGCAGTGAAGAATCAAGTTCTGTATCTCTAGTTATGTGTGCCAAGTTCATACCTGAACATCTCCCAGAATAGGTTTTCTGAAGCAGACAGATTGTAAGCCTGCACAAAATTGGTTTCAGAAATGCAAATGGGAGAAAGCAGCTTTGTTTTCCAGCCATTGCAACACTCGACATGACATTTAGATAGACTTGCTTGCATTGACAGTAGGCACATATGTCTACTATTTTGTTTTAAAATATATGTATTGCTTTTAATAACAACATTACAGCTGTTCACAAAATGACGCCTCTAGACAGAAGCACTACAATGAAAAAAGAGTATCAACAGAAGGACTGTATCTGCATGCAACTCTGCAGTTGCCAAGAAATGAAGATATAACATATGGTCATTTTGTAAAGGTGAGCTGAACAAAAAACAAGCAGCAACCTAGCCAATTTTTGTCATTTGAATTCTCCTGTTCAAAACCCAATTTAGTTTCATATGACTCTTGCTAATTTGAATGATATATTTATTAAAATATGATACAACCAGCCCTGCAACTGGGAAAACAATTTAAAAATAAATTTGTGGAATGGTACGTTGCCAATTTTTCACTTGTCTAGAGCTATCCTTTAAAAATTAATGTATAATTTTGCAGCAGAAGAATCGAATGCTATTAACAGCTTGCTAGTGTGAAGAGAGGAAGTTGTAACTTATATTAAATATCCCACTGTTGATATGAATGTCTTCCCTTGATTTATCTGTTTATTGAACTGCCGTGGAAGGGCCACTTCTCGTAGGAATGCATGGGGGAATGTTAACATAACCCAAGACTCTTTGATAATCTTTCTGGACATCACCCAAAAAATGACAAGATTTAGGAAAAAACTGATAAGATTGGAAATGTTTCATTTCCCACCATAGCAATTTATAGACTGTAGGGAAAGTGTGGGCTCCAGACAAGCTGCTGGTTTAGGCAACATTACTGTTTTTGTACCCAAATAACGAACAAAGATTCTTAGTTGTGTGGGTTTGTTNCAAACCAGATCCTTGATCTAATTCTGCTTACTGATAATGAACATATATATCTTTGGCTCCCTGAGTGCCGTAGGAAAATAACAGGAAGGAAGCTTTTTTTCACTTACAGCACTATATCCCAAGCTGCTCTTTCCTTTCTGTTTTTTGTTGTTTCAGATCTCTATGCAGATGCACTGTAAAGCCCCATTCATACATGATATTTTCTCAACATTTCCTTCTTATTGTCTAGTCCTCTATGTACTATTTATCCACAGAGGCAAAACCTTTACAAACAGAAGCCTAAATTTATTTATTTTGTGTTTGGGGGATTCTGAAATATGTCTGTGCTTAGAATAGAAGGGGTCACCTTTCCAACTGCCTTAAGACATTTGTTGTTTTAACTACGTTACACAGAGAAGTTACAATTACTTGTTTTGTTTCCAATGCATTCATTCCAGCGCTGTCCTTACTATTTATAAGGAAGGGTAGCAATATATTGCAAAATTGTCTAATCGCAGATAAGAGTTATGGTGTTAGCAAGACCCTGATGTAATTTGGCCAGCAGAGTTGGCTTAAAGAACTCCTTCTATTTTTAGTTCACCTGAATTCTCAAATATCAGTTCCTATAATACAGGTTTAAATTATAAAAACAACAAAGGATGTTTTTAAAAATTGTATGGGACAAGAAGAGCTGTGCATCCCATTTCTCTAGGAAAACTACTGCAGCCAGTACTATTTGCACAAAAGACTTGAGCACAAATGTTAACTTAACATTCAACTGGAAAGAAATCTATCAGGCAGGAAAGATAATTGTCACTGCAGCTCTGTTGCAGTCCTGATAAAAGATAAGAATCTGTGAGAGACAAATACCTGTCTGCATTTCAGAGCAACTACCAAATTTCCATGTGCAAGCCAATGGCTGTGGCAGGGTTTCTGCCCCAGCTACTGTCACTGTTTCAGGCTCCAGAGTCAATGCCCATGTAAAACTCCAGATCATTGCCCTAGCTGACAGTCAGAGTGAGAATAAGATTTGTTAATGCTGCTAACACTTGAATTGGAGTCAACAGGACAAAGCAGTGGGAGGGCTGAGAAAAATCTGGAGTCATTAATTAGGACAGTGCTCAGTTATCTCCATCTAAGAAGCATCTTTTGGTTTAGGATAGATGTTACAGGAACTATCAAACAAAATATCCAGCAGCACCATTTTTTGGCTGACCAGGTAGCCATCACATTTTCAGTCAGTTCTGCAGGGGAATCAAATACCACAGTAGTTCCCCTATACACATTGCAGAGAGAACAATGAGATCCTCTGTCACTATTAAGATCTTCCCAGAAGAGATTTTCAGTGTAACTCACTGCTTCTCACAGCTGTAGGTTGAAGGAAATACCATTTGAGCTGCTAAATTTCAAACACTAAAATGAGCCCACGGTACTTTCAATCTGTTTTGTGAGAAGAATATGATGCCCAGAGTCAACTGTGTAGCCATTGCAGGCATGGCTTTCTTTAATCCACAGCAACACCACTTTCCGACCTACCCACTCAAGTACAGTCACAAAAGTCAATGAACATCTGATAATTAGAGGGAATGATGAGCCAGCCTTTTCTCTTTATGATAACAGGAGAAGTATCTCATGTAATACAACTCTGTACATTGATCCCTTTTTGATCAAGGGAAAAAGATTTTGCAGAGGCATCAGATCATCAGGAAAAGAGGCGAGTGTGTGTCTCTATACAGCCTTGATGAAACAGTCCCTTGTGCATTAGATACTGTTCTAATCCCTTCAGTGCCTGAAAATATAGACAAATAAAAGTGAGTACAGCACAAGCTGAAGAAATGAAAGTAATATTTAGAGCTGTGATCTCAATTTAAGAAAAGCAGAAGGAAAAATATATTACCTTGAGTGAAGATGAAGTGGTAACAGGATAATTATCTTTCTATTTTTAAAGATTCTTGGGCTAAAAAATAATATTTAGGGGCTATACCTGAGAAACATGATAAATTTTAGTAAGGGTAAATTTTTGCTGAATATCAGAAAAGACTTGCTTAGCTTTCCACAGGCTATGAAATAGAGTTTCTCATGGGAAATGGAGAAAACCTGGGACTTTTTCAGAAGAAAACGGAATAAAGTGCAAAAAATTTGCTACAGTGTTGCAGACATGACCATCTTTTAGTCCTAGATTTGTACATGTGTGTTACAAAATATTCGTTTGGGCATCCAGGTTCTATTTCAGCTGTTTTATGACAGCTTTGTGTAGCAGTTTCCTTATTCCTATTCCCCTTAAAAAAAAAAAAACAAAACAAAACAAAAAAACCCACACAAACTAAAAAAAAGCCCCACACCTTCTCCTAGCAGATAATAGTTCTTTAATACAACTTTTTCTCTTAGAATATTTCTGTTCTGGAATAATTAAGAACATAAAAAGTATTTGTCATTTCTTATAAAAAAAATACATAGCTATTTATCATAAGGATGTTCATTCATTGGAATAGAATTTTTCCACTTAATTTTAGTTCAGTAGACAAGAAGAATCCCCACAGAACATTTAATTTTAAAAATGCAAACCCAACATTTTTTCTCAGAATTTAGATATAATGTTTTAATTTTTCTCTTTAGACTTTGTCTAATTTAGTCCCTATCCCTAAACTTGTTAAACTTCCCAATAAACAAAATAAACCTTTCCATCTTATGTTACATTATGTTGTGTTATGTAATTCTGCTTCAGTGTATTCAGAGGCTTTCCAAGGCCTCACTGTAGCTTCCTGATTTTGAAAGAATGTTCTGTTTCTCTGGTCTGCCTCCTTTCCAGCACTGAATAATGATAAACAGATCTTGCAAAAATCTTTTCACTGATGTTTAAACCGAGGAACAAAATTCAGAGAGATAAGGTATCACTTTTCACCAAACATGTTACTCTAGCTGCATATCCTACATCTTGACTTGCTGCAATGTTTATAACAACACGTTTTATGTATAATGCCATGAAGTGATGACAATCTGCTCTACTGTCATGGTGTGATGTTGAATTAATAGGAAACAAGGTGAGGGCAGAGCAGGCAATCATTGTATGTGTTAACTTCATGATTAACCATTGGGTTCTTAATAAAGTCTTACTCTACTGAACAGACTGCCAAATATTTTTGTCACTTCTACAATATTTTGTCAAAATATATGACCTTGAAAGTCACCTTTGAAGTTATCTTAATATTTCATGCAACGGAGACTAATGCAGCTTTTATGAACTTCAGTGAGAACACACCTGATGTGTAAAATAATCCCTAATAGTGAGTGGAATTCCTAAAAATATATCACATGCAGTGAAGTGTGTTGCAAGAGAATGCACTGCATTTCTCTCAATTTAACTAAATTTAGTTCATGTTATTCATAAATTATGCTAGAACGTTTTTCCTTAAATGTAAAATAGAATAATTGGTACATAGCATTTCCATCACAGTTTGTGAAATCTGTTTGGCAGACTACAGAGATCAAAAGCTCTTGCTCAGTTTCAAGATCATCAACTGCCTACTGCAGATTCATTAGTTGCTTGTCGTGCTGCACTAGTTCAACAAGAACGTCACACATGCCCTCATTGCAGAGGAGACTTGTCAAGACATAAACTACTCTGTCCTTATCTCTCAGTGCAGCTGTATAGACCTTTTGCATCCATGGTGTGTAAGGTCATCAGCCATTCTTGCTTACAGACCAGACTTTACCTAAAAAACCCAGGCCGATTTTCAGTACTTGTTGGTATGACTTTTGTCTCCACGATAAGGGAATCGAAGTCAGAACACAATATCACACTATACCAGTGAGATAAGGGATCACAGCAAATAAAAAATTCCTTTGCCATGAAACTTATACATCAGGTATGAAGAGACAGAAAGTATAATGGAAACATGTAATGATACTGGTTGTTTAACAGTTAACCATCTCAAAAAAAATCTTTTTTTAATTAGACATCCTGTAAAATAAAGTTGAAAGAACAGATTGATTGTAGACAGAAGAATAGTTTCATAGATATTTTCAAGCATGGGAATTAGCCAGAAGGAAAGAAATAAGGAGCTGACTTTAAATTTAACTAAATAAAAAATGAAACTGTGAAAAGGAGGCTAGCTAGAAGCAGTTATTAATATATTGACAGTAATCCAAGGTGATAAAGTGGGATAAGGCTATGAAGAATCTAAAGAATCTCGATGGACCATGCTCAATGGGATAAAGTTTTGTTCAGGGCTCTTTTATCAAGAAAATGTTGCCTGCTCATTCCTACTGAATTTGGTTAGAAGACTGAAGAGGGAGTAATGAATGAAAGCATTCACCCTCAAAAAGGTACAAGCAAAAAAACCCAAAGCAAATCAAAAACCAAGCAGTTCAATGTATAATTTCAATGCATGTTTGACAGACTGCCCTAGATCAGAGTTACTGATGGTTTCCAGTTTAATGATTCTACAAGCCTTCAGTTTTGCACATTTAGCATGGCCGAGAGTAGTTGGTGTTAATTAGCACTAGGAATAAAATATCTAGACAGTAAATTATTTAAGATATACTTATTCTCAAGCTGTTCAGGTTCATTTTTGTTAGCAACAAAGAAACACATTACTTCCATAATACAGAAGGTGAATCTTCTCACAGCCCCATTGATATGGACCAAAGTTACCCAAATACTTATTGTACCCCCAGAATTGAATCAAATCAAACTTATCCCATTTTGAAAGAAAAGCTGCTAGTCATATGCAGAAGCCTAGATCTTTAAAGGTTACAAAGCATCTGGTAATAGTCAGATTTTCCTCAGAAGGTTTTTATATTTATTTTTATAAATCCTTTATACATATATACCTAAACAGATATAAGTGAGATTCATGCTCATTTTCTCTAAAAATTTACACTGAGAAGAAATGTATAGTCAAGTTTTTATCTTTAGTAGAGGTTTTATAGCATATATTGTGATTAACAGTCCACAGCTACATAAGGAAGCTAAGATCTTTTCAACCACTGAGCAAAAGCTTTATTTCTTCAGTTTCAGCAGAGGCTAAGATGTAAACCTTAATATTAGAAACATTATTTTGGACATCATTTATTCAAAAAATGCCCCTGAACTTTCTACAGTATGATTATAATGCATATATGAACTAATGGAATCAAGGCCTTGAAATTCTGCCAAGTCCACCACTCAGCCACTCTGTGTCTGAAGTTGGTATCAGATTCATTGGCATTTATCTACTGCAAATATTTATAGTATTGGAATAGTTTATTGACACTTGACTCTGGAAAATCACCACAGATTTGTCTCACATTTCTGTTGGCCGACAGACTGCTGATTTCAGATGTGAGCAAGCAGGTAACCAGCAAGAGAGGAGCAGCTGGGAAACTCCACAGAAGCTATGGGAGTGTGGGAGTTTGAAGGCTATTTGTACTGCAGTATGTTTTCTCTATTTTACTGACAACAGCTTGATGGCAAGTTTCAATGTGTCTGTACAGGGAGGCCAGTTTTAAGCTATCTGGCAAAAGTAAATTATGCAAAATTCTGAAAAGAACGTCATTTTTACTGCTTGAGAAGTTGCTGGAGGTCTTGTGACATATCAGGTGAGCTTTAGTAAGGCTGAGAGACCCTGGAACAAGACACACCTATGGTTATGAAAGAAAAAGGGATTTTACAAAAGATATTTGAAACCTCAAATGTTGGATGATAGCTTGTTCAAATATTTTTGTTACAAGTGGAATTGAGGTAGGAAGTATTGTAATACCTTTTCTGAGGAAGTGGATGGTCAAAATCTCCAAGTCTCAATATTTTGAAAGGTAGTTCAAGATTTGTAAGCTCAGACTCAGGCTGAAGTGTCTATGAAAAACCACCAATCTTATCTACCTCCTTCTTGGTGACTTTCTTACCCTCCATTTTCTCTTTATTCCAGCATCTTACAGTAATACTGGGTCTTGGGTTCTAAAATAATAGCCTGAATAGTACACATTCCTCTAATGCAATGAAATGTGCACTTAATAGGCCATGTTGGCCAACAATCCACATTGATATTAAATATTAAATATTAAATATACTTGGTTTTATTCTGATGCTCGATTAATCTGTTAATAGTTCTGAAATAAGCTGGTTGGTCTATTTTGCAAACTAGATGTATTTTCATCAAAATTCATTTAAATTCTCCATTTAAAAAAAAACTATTTACATATGCATTATCTATGATTTCATTCCAAGGCTGAAAACAAAATTAAGAAAATCACGATCTCTGCATTTCTCTCGCTCCCAGAACCTGTCTCTACCTTCCAGCTCTTTTTTTCAATGCTATAGAACATATTTATGTGTAAGAGAAAGCCACAATAGTAAAAAACTGCTGTCTGAGAAAACAAAGAACAATTAATGAAGAAAAAAGTCTACGATGGACTGCCTGTTATTTTCCCTTAAGTGATACATTAGGTACAGGAAATCACATTACAATTTGATGTATGTGTCACTTTAAGAGTGATTCTTGGACTGTGGAGGTAGCTTGTGTGTCGTATGATGTAAGTACTTTTATTGAGTAGGTAAATGTGTAATAGCTAAAAGCCTCATAAATCAGCTAAATGTTCTCCCAATTTATAGAGAATATTTGATCTGAGAACATTACCATCCAGTGAGCTGCTGAGAAAAAGAGAAGACATGAAGAGTGATGGAGATGGATATCTTGGATAATTTTCTGGATATATGGTATCTGGGACTGCCTCTTCATTTCTTGCATCTTTTGCACTCATTAACACCTGTGCAAGTGTAATGTACTACTAAATTAAAGCTTTCTGCTTGCTTACTTTAGCACTTGTGTAGCTGCTTCCTATAATAGTAGAGTCACACAGAATGAAACACAGTATAGATTTTCAGACCTAAGATTTTTCTCTATTAAACAACAGGAGTAGTGAACAAACCACATGTTTGAGAATTTCATCTAGCCATTGTTTTCAGCATTTCAGTCCACCCCTATTAAAGCAAAGAAGTAAAACTTTTTCTGACTTCAAGTACAATTCAGTCTGTCTCTGCATATTAATTCTTAATGGAACAATGGGGGACTTTGAAAAACTCTATTTGTTTGTAAATACATATATATATATAAACTAGATATAAAAGAAACAATGTGGCATGGATTCACTTTGATTCTCCTTTACAGGAGTTTTTATATAGTACTTCACAAGTGCATTAAAAGTATTTCATATTTAGCAGCATCCGTCAGTAGTATTATAATCTGTACACTATGCATGTATTGACCGAAGCTGAACTTTTGAACCTGTTGCAACATCAGACAGCAAAGAATTGTTATTTATTTGCCATATTGCAGTTATAAAATTAAATAGCTATTTTCTATGGTTACTCAAGAACAGGTGTTGAACAGGCCTCTGATTGGTAAATGGATACTTCAACATGTTTTTGAAACCGTGATTTGTGAGGGCTCTGATGCTCTGAGGTATTACTTGTTGGATTGTTCACCTATTCATATTTTATACAGCTGAATACCTTCCACTTTAAGTCTCATCAGAGGCCTTTAAAACCCTTATTTCACACAAAGTTGTTTTTCATCAGGCAAGTATGGAAGCAGTGACAGTCTAAAGTTTCTTTTTCTTTTCCTTTCTGAGCCACACAAGAGGTACATCAGGCATCAATCCCTGAAAACATGAGCTACTGTAGGATTTATTGTCTGTGTGAAATCGTTAAAATTTCTCCTATTAAAAGCAATTGTCTTTGCATGTATAATCCTTTCTGGACTCTTTTCCCTATAATTTAGGACTGACTCTGTTGCGGTGCCCCTGGAGACCACCGGGTCTCTGCCCACCAGGCTAGCCCAGGCACCGGGGGCAGTTGTCTGGGATCAGCCAGCAGGACACGCAGGCTGGGCTGATTCCTGTGGGTCCTTGGCTCCTGAGAGCTCTAGGGACTGATGTAGGTGCGCTGACCACGGCTGAGGAGAGAAAGGAGGAGCCACTCGAGTAAACTAACAGGGGTTTTATTGAGGGGCAAACGAGCACCACCTCGCCACCTGCAGGATGCTCAGACTGAGCCAGGGAGACCCCGGAGACACACGGGGTTCTGTAGTGAGGTGATGAGGGCAGTGGTGAGGTGGCAACAACCAACCATAACAGGCTCAGGGGGTGGTACAGTAATAGGGTAACAATCGGGAATGAGTGGGAGAGGATAACAGCAGCAGAGGAGGGAGACTGGCATATAATTGCCACTGGAGTTGTATAATCAGGGGATTATTAGGTTAAACCAACAGGGTAAAAGGGGTACACGGAACAAACCATTACAATAAAATTAATAAACTTAACAATCAGAACTTTGCACCACCACATGACTCTTTGTATTTTTGGGGAGTTAAGAGCAAAAGATTGTCTGATACACAGCTCCCTGATTAGAAAAAAACACTGCATCAAGTATCCTACTTTAGAATGTCTAAAGTTATTATTACTACAAAACAAGTTAACAAAAAAAGTACTTTGATATATCTGTCCAGGAAGAACATAAAGCAAGGAAAAGATGCTAGTCCTAACAGAATTATAAGATTAGAGGCATCTTTTCCTCCTGATCCAGCTCTTTTGGGTTCATGGACTGCGGTTCATTTGAGCTATTTGGTGCAAAGACCATTTAGTGCATACCTGACTGCTGTAAGATGGGCTGGCTCTAGCATCAGCAGGCACACAGAGTTACAGAATGCTTCTGGGTTTCTTTGCAAACTCTGTCTCTAGGCTCTATCCAGTCCTAAGAATTAGATCCAGACTGCTAATGTGACACCCCAAGATAGATTTCTATATGCCATCCCACTTGAATTCTACCTGACCACTTCACTGGCTCTGAATGACACTTAAGTTCAATCTGTACTGGTATGTGATCTGCTTAGTAAGGTCTATAAAACACTAACAAGGTTAGCAATTTCTGTTGAAGAATGGTCCTGTTCAATTATCCTAATAATTCCTCTTTGACCTTAACCTCTCCAGAAAATACAGCTCACACAGTGTGCCTTAATTCTAGCTTTCCTTCTTTCAGAGCATAACCCAACTCTTTAAATTGTATTTTTCCCTAAGCTTTTTCATGGTTAAAATACACCTTCCTAAAAACACTTTTTCAGCTCTATTTAACCAAACCAAACTGCCACTTTTTTTCTCAAGAAATTTCCTCCACATGCTGAAACACACACACAGTGAAAACTGCAAAAAATGAAAACAAGATTTCTAAAAGAAAGTAAAGGCTTCATTGTTCAAAGTTTATAGAATTAGGAAATAAAAGGGCAAACATGTCTGCCTCTATAAATAGGATGCCAGTTTTGAGAACTCTGATCAGCATAAAATTTACCTCAGAATCAAATAAATATCAGTGCCAGCATACTCAAATGAAAATCTTGCAGGTCATGTTGCTATTTTTCTTTTTTCTATGTACTCCTGAAAAAAAATCTCAGACACTTGTTGTAAAAAAGTGTAAAATGCTGAAATGCAGACTAATAACTGCAACTGTCATGGTGATGCCAGCTATAAAAAGTCCTAGTGTGATCCTTCTAATCTAGAAACGAGCTTAATCATAGTATAGATGTTTTGTCATCAGCCTGCTGTCGAGATAAATAATCTTTCTCTACTGTATCTACATGACAAATGTCAGTCAAAGCAAGATGGAATCCTTTGAAGGGAAATTGTAATCTATAAAATATATATCTTTGAGAAAGGATTGATTTGAACATCAAACGAAACCATTTGGCTTTGTATTGAAACACAGTAAATTTTTTTTCAAAGTGATACTCTTGGGCAGTATTATATAACTTGAAGAACTTGAAGTTCTAGAAGTTAGTCTGTGATTGGCCAATTTAAGAGAAAAGATCGTGCTTACAGAAAAATTGTATTTCTTTGTCCTTGCACTTATGTCTTAGTTGTGCTCAGGGATTCTCATCCAACTTCCAGTGAAATCAATGAGAGCTGGAAGAGGCCATCATAGCATAAGCCTTGTGCCTGCAGGTTTTTTTCATCTTGATGTAAAAAGAGTAGGCATATGGCTTTGGACATCTGAGGGGGAAAAAACTGCTGCCTCAGGAAAGGACTATGGGGATATTTTTGTAAGATATAAAAGGAGTTAGGCACCTTACTGTGACTTGTGCCTTTGAAAATACTTGACTTACTGTCTAATAAAACAATATTACCAAATAGAAGTACAGATTCTTCTTGGTGAGCCGATCTTGAATTAAAGCTATGTTATTTTTTTTTTCACTAATAATTCTTTTCATATTTTTAGGATATTTTTTCTATTTGTAGTACTTATTAAATATACAGTCCTCTTAGAAATCTTTTTTTAAAGCTATTCTTATCTTAGCAACTGAAGATAGGAACCACACAAAATAAATGAAGAAAGAAGAGAATGCTTCAAGACAGTTCACTGTTGCAACTTTGAGGGCAAAAGAATACCTAGCATAGCACACAAAAATCTTTTCATTTCTTCCTCAGTTCACCTCAGACATGACATATGGACAGTTTTTCTCTTTTTATACATGATTCCTTAGATAATAAATGGAAGGATATAAACATTAAAATAGTTTTGTATTTTTCATATCATTATTATTATGGTCTTACTAAAGTCACCTATCTAGAAAAGGTTTCATTACTTTCAAACACACTAAAAAAACTCTGCCTATTTCAATACTAAACATATTTCAAAAGTTCCACTTTGCAAGTAAATCTATTAATGCAAATAAGGATAACTGGTTTGTGCAAAGGTTTACAGTTTTCAAAAAGAAACAATTGATTTCTCTAATCTTCACATAAAGATGTTGATTGTTAATGAATTCTGACATACTGTCTGCTTTGGCAGAAAAAGCCATCAAGCAATTCTGTTCAGATTCAACAAAATTAAGACTACAAGGCTTCTAGATTATTCATGGATTGAAAAATCCTACTCCAGTGTTGTGGAAAAAATAACTAATGTTTAAATTGGCATGCGTGAGAACTAACATCTAAAGATACAAATGAAACTTTAAGAAGAAACTGATGTTTTGATAATTGCAAGTTATTTGGACCTAAGAAAGGCTGATCAGCTCCATACAGAAAAGATTGTTTGGCACTTAAAATTCTGAATTCTATTGTCTGCATTAAATTTTACTTCCTAAGGTCAAGCTTACTGGTCACAAGTCATCCATTTACTGAGGAACCTTCAAACCATTCACATGATTTCCTCCAGCTGTGTATATTGAAAAACTGATGTGCACATGCCTGTATTGTTTGGCTGAATAAAGTGCCTCCTTATATTTTGGTGACATTTCTACATTCACTTTTCAGGAAGCAAACAATCACAAAATATGGAAGGCAAACTGGCTGTGATTCCTTATAGATCACTTTTACACAGATGGATTTCTATTGCATCAACACAAATATTTAATGACTTTCAGCTTCTTTTTTTTTTTTTTTTTTCAATTGTGTGGTGTGGGTTTGGGATTTTTTTTGTTTCATTTTTAGGGCATTTTGTTGTTAATTAGAGGTTGATTGGTGGAGAAACAATGCTGCTGGGACACCTAGTTGCCTAGTTGGCTGCATATACGTACACTGCTACTTAATAAGTAAGTATTTCTTTATGTAAGTGAATCCCGAGATTTTAGAATGAATGATGAAAGTCAGGCAGTGTTTTCTGTTCAGCCTTTTTCACCAGTATTTAAGTGGTCCTGTAATCATTGAGAAAGGGATCTTGAAAATAATTGTCCTGAATTTCAATTGAAAACTCCTACTGGATGTCGTCCATCATGTGTTTAGCATGCTAAAAGTTCTGGCAGGAATGAGTTCTATGAGCAATGCTTTTGTTTGTATTTTCCACAGCATTTATGCTAGTCAAACTCCAGGGAAAACATGGATTAGCATCCAAATTGCATTTGATTCATAACTACAACACTGTCCTCCTTATTCTGAAAATTATCTATTGACAGTAACTCCATCTAGTCTGAAAATATCATATTTTTCTCATCAAAAGATGGAAAATTGCATATAATGATATATTCTTAGCTCATAGAAGAGAATTCTTTCCCCATTTGATAGCAAATCATAAAAGTAAAAAAAAATTCTAGACTTCTATGACTTAGGTTTTTTCTAATATGATCCAAGAAGCTACATAAGAGAAATAAAACACTCACAGCTACTAACAATTTGTTCCTCGAGGATTTTTAAATTATTTTTTTAAATAAAGGAAAGTGAGAATGTAAATTCTCTCTGGAGAATGTACAGACATTGCATGATTTGATCCAGCTTCTAAGTTTCCAGTTGCAATGTTCACAAGAGTAACACCTATAGTCACATAGATAAACTACTGTCTTAGTATTTGATATATCCATTTATAGATTTTCAGTCTGTAAATCTAGCAGCTACACTGTTTAAGATATCTATGAAGCTGTGACTGTTAGACTTCAAGTAATTTTTAGTCTGCTATTTCTATCACCTTTCTCCTTTACTGCTCAGCTGCTTTAAAGTATAGATTTTCTGAGTTCCTCCATTTTTTAAACTACCTGGATGTAGCAAAATAGTAGAATTCCTAGTTGTTTGTTCTTGTTACCTCATACTGCTTGTCATATATTATTATACTCTCCTTCAGCTCTGACATCTACTTTGTAGCCCACATTAATGAAAATGACAATCGACACAAGTCCTCTTTTCTCGCTTCAGCAGTCCTACAGGGGAGAATAGTTTTTCAGAATAGAAGGCAAAAAAATAAAACAGAAAACCTTTCAGATTCACTATGAAATAGGTGGATTTAAAATCACTCTTACACAAAAAAACAACATTTTCCCTTCTATTTTTTTTTAATTTATACCACAGACAGGCCAGACAAAGCAGTTCTCAGACAACAGCAGCCCTAAAGAATAATTATAACATGCAATCTTCCATAAATAAAATCAAGCATTGAAAGCCAACCTATGTCTTCAACTCGGGGAACCAAAGGCAATTCCCCACCAGAGGAGCCAGCACTCCAGTGCTCTGACTCATAATGCCTGAAATGCCACTCAGTTCACTATACTTGTAAACTTCCTTTCCTACAGTGTCCTTTGATGGCATTTTTAACAGGTCTTTTGTCTTTCTTCATCCTGAGTCTTTTAGGTAATTCCAAATTTTCTCAAAAAATTAAAGTAATGTAGCAGCAAAACAGATTGACTTCTATAATGCAAGAGTCTCTCTGAGGACCCATATTAACAAGCTTAGTGAGCTCTGGCTATATTTATGTCACTTCAATTACTTTCAATTACTCTAAAAAAAAAAAAAAAAGCCAGTATTTTTCATAGTACTTAGGTTTCATTGCATAAATGTATTTCTTAAAGGTTGCTTTTTGTATTGCCTGACATTGGTTTTCAATAAATAGTTTTCTGTTTGCTCAGCAAGTAAAAAGACCTTAATACCTGATGAATTAGCATGCTTAGTGATGACTTGTGATGATCATAAAAAACAATTATGGAATATTTCATTATTTCATGGCAGGACTATTTTTTTTTTCTTTTGCTGTGTTTGGCATTTCCAGCTTAAAGCTCAGACTTAAAACATAGATAAAGCTACAACATTGAATGTGCACCAGTAGTAAATTCCAAGTACCTCCTCTATAACCTACATTATGAATAGCATTACACAGATTGCTACCATGATAACACCTTAAGCTGTTGTTCCACGTGGTCATATGGAAAGAATTTTCTCACTTTGTGGTTGAAGACAAAGAATAGAAAGAAGAATTATTCATATGAATTGCTTAGCGAGACTAGTAGCTACTTTATATTTCTGCTTCCTCTCTATTAAATTCTAAGAGCAGCCAACATGAGATGTCAGAGGAAAATATCTTAATATCTCTCTTTATGGTTGTGTTTAAAAGGCTGACCACAGCTGATGCTTCTCCTGTGTTTTGTGGAGGTGTTTCTTAGTATGAATTGTTCCTTGAAAAGGACAATGCCAGTTCTAATAGTGAATACTGTCAAGCCATTTGTTCTGTTCTTGTGATTTGGGCAGCATAACTCCCACCACATGTGTGATGTCAGTTATTCAGTATTTACTGTTGTGCCTTCAAAACAGGTTCTTTCTGATGGCCAACCAGCCCACACGAGCTGCATTGCCTCTCTTCTGGATACCTGCCTATGATACCAACAAACTTTTAAAGGAAAATTAAGAAGTCAAAAACTTCACTTAGAATTTCTGAAAGTTGAAAGAGGACGAAATTTGTCCATCGACCTCTATATATTCAGATTTCAAAAACTGCATTATCATGCAGATAGCTGGTAATTAAATATTACTAAAAACTGTTTCTGCTTCTCTTCTGCAGTGGCAGAGATGCATGCAGTGGGTGTCTCCAAGGTCAGGAATGGGAACCTTGGGAAAGGGATGCACACCTATCCCAGACCTTCTGAAGGTGTGTCCCATGACTTTGGTGTCCCATCATTAGTTCCTACCATCTCTAACTAGTGGGCCTTTGAAGATCTCAGCTGGGTTCCAAGTCCCTGGGTTTCCTTGTCTTTTTGAATTTTCTGCATGACCAGTCAGAATGACACCTGGTAAATATAAAAGTCTGCATTAATCAGATGCATCCTCATCCTAGTAGTTAGTGTTTAGAATGGATATCAAGTGCTGAAGAGTAGAGATTTTAATTCATACCAGTCTGTTTGGTCTTTATACCTGTTGTTTGTTTTAATTTCAGCCAAAATTTGTCTCAATGTTTCTTGGGCTCAATGATGTCTTTTGCAATAAATTCTGTAGTGCAATTTTGTGTTAAAGAAGAAAGATGTTTTGGAGCAAAACTTCAAAATTGTTTCTTCCCACTTCTGAAGAACCATGCTTTTGTTTTTTTCATGAAAGAGAGACTCTCAATCTGTATCCTCCATGCACTTGAATAAAATATGCGACTTGATTACAAAAAAGTTTTTTCTTTCAGAAATGAAATCCCTCAAATCATCCTATTCTCTTTTATACAAGTCTTTTGCAAATCCCAAATTCTGTTTATTGGTCAAATAATCTCTAAATTATATAGTTATAGCTAATTTAGAGATTATTTGACCAATTGTCTACTTAAAGATAATTTAGATTTATAGATTTATGATGACTTATAGAAATCATACAGTCTATGCATGGATGATATTCTAGATATGAGAAAAAATGTGATGGATATAAATACGTTACATAGTTTCACATTATTCTCTACCACTCCTTTCATCCAACATTTCATTTGCTCTTCAAATGCAAATGCACATTGAACTTATGCCTTCATTGAACAGTTTTCAATAATTCTGAGGTTCATTTCCTGAGCTGATATAATTAATTTAGAAGCATGTGAGTGGTATGAGCACTTAAGGTGACTCCCTTCCTGTGTCAGCTCTCCTTCTCCTATGGTATCAGTGCTGATTTTCATCTCTCACTCTGCTGTCCATTCATTTTACGTGTGTATATATATATATATATATATATATATATTCAAAAAATCCTTTTTTCTGATTAAAATTCTCATTTGGTTCTCTTTTTCTGGTCTTACCCCCATTAGCATAACATATGCATATCTTCCTATGGTTGTTTATTTTTTAGTAGCTTATAGTAACACATGTTGCCAGATACATCTTAAAACACTAAACACGTTGTATGTACTGGTTTTCTCTTTTCCTCTCTTTTCTTAGTGCATTCAAAGAAATTGAGTAGATTAATTCTCCATTGTCACAAATCATACTTATTTAACCACTCTTATTAGATGACCTTTCAGTTGTTTTATTATTTTGTTTTAAAATTTCACTTCAACATTTTTACCAGATACAGTTTTTACTCCTATGAAATTCCCTGGATCACCCATCCAGTATTTAAAAAAAGTATGAATATGCTTTATGCTATGTCCTAACCCTTCATTATAGGAGCTAATTTATTGCTTAGAATCATTTAACAATTACCTGCGTAAAACTAAGGAGGAGATGCTTACATGAATAGCCTCTGATTTCAGAGGAAATTTCCTGTGAGTCAATGGTGACACTGTCACAGTTCCTCCATGTGGATATCCCCACGACTGAACTACACAGAGTAATGCCTTGCACTACACACCAACTTATCATTCTGTACCATATCCATTGGTATCAAAGTATTACTTGACAAAAGGAAGTAAAAAACTACTGCTTGTCTGGTAAGGTACCAATCAAGATGTGTAAGGGCAATTTTTTGCCTTTAGGTATCAGCTGCTTTTTAATCTTATGCAGTTACTATTGTAAAATTTAAATGAAGAAATAGAAGACCATGTTCAAAGCTGGATAGCAATAGATGAAGGAAAAGTCTCTTAGCTGACACTAGTCTTTGATGTGTGCTCATCTGAGAGAAAACTTGGTCCAGAACTGTATTTACATTTGTTCTGTAAGTATTACTGCAAGAGGGCTTATGAGTGTAGAGAACATATGGAGAGGCTGGCAGGCATGGATTCCCTGGTGTAGTGGTTAGAGTCTTTGCTCTGAAAAGGCAAACTTTTAAAATTCATTTGAACACTATAAGATACACAACGAGTATGCCAAGTAAGTCTGTATTTAAAGAAGTATTATAATTGTGAAAAAGAATTAAATATTTAAAGATCTAATGCAACTTTAGACTTTAAATAATTATTCTATAAGTCTATATGATAGTCTAACATTGCAAGCTAAATTAATTCTCAGCCCTGTCACACAATGACTCTATCAAATCTGACAAGTTTATTTAAATTATTTTTTAGTATCTGGGCTCCGCCACCTTTACTTATTTATTATTTATTGTAGTACTTGCTCTTTAAAATTCTGAAAAAATTTCTGGTTCCATAATGACAGCAATTCTCTTCCTCACGGGGTCTTTCCATTGGAAGGTGTCTTTCAGTTAGACTAAGCTTCATCCACAATCCATCGAAATCACTGGAACAAATTTTAACAAATTTCAGTGGATGTTACAGCATGAGTTGGAAATGTGTGGCTAACTTCTAGCTCCTGATCATATTTAAACCTTTGGTGCCATATAAAATAGCATTTATACTGAAATACTTGATGAATCACAGACTGCATGTGTCTAGATTTCTCTATCAATGTAAAATATAAAATAACAGCTAAATATTTTTTATTGAACTTGGCTAATATTGCAACTATTTAAACTCTTGGATATAGAAGTCAAGGCTATTCTCTCTGTTAAACTTGGATTTATACATTATGTATGTATATATATATATATATACATAGAAATACACACATGCATATATAAATATATATAGTGTATGTGTGTGTATACGTTATTATCAAGAGGAGGTCTAAGGAGAACTTCCATCCTTAGAATCATAGAATCATGAGGGTTGGAAAAGAACTCCAGGATCATCAAGTCCAACCTTCAAACAAATACCATCATACACAATAAACTATATCACTGTGTGCCACATCTACTCTTTTTTTGAATGCTTCCAGGAATGATGACTCCACCACTTACTGGGAAGCCTGTTCCAATACTTAACCACTCTTTCAGAGAATAATTTTTCCCAATATTCAATCTAAATTTCCCATAGTGCAACTTTGAGGCCATTTTGCCTTGTCCTGTCTATAGTTCCTGCATAATGATAAAGGATTAACAGAATGCTGAAGAACTTAATGCTTTCTTTTCCCCAGTCTTTATTAGTAATACCAGTCATTCTTTTGGTACTCAATCACCCAAGATGGAAGAAGGGGTGGGGAGTGTAATAAAACCCCCCTAATCCAAGGAATTAGAGTGTCCAGAGAAAGGCAACAAAGCTAGTGAAGTGTCTTATGAGGACTGGTTGAAAGAGCTGGGGAAAAGGAGAGAACTTATCACTCTCTACAGCTACCTGAAAGAAGGTTGTAGCCAGTGGGGGTTGGTATCTTCTCTAAATGATGTTGGACATTTTTTAGATGCTCTCAGAAAGTGGTTTTTATTCAGAAAAAATGGACCAGATGTAAACTGCAAGGAAAATAATTATTTTTAAAAGATTGATTAATCTTTAGTATATCATTTGAATTCCAAAATAAAGGATGAACACATTTATGAATATTAGACTTCTGGATAAAAACTGAAGCAAATGAAGTCATTAGTCATTTCAACATCTATTTCTATATGGGAGCTCTGTTTATGCAAGCATGAGGAGTATGTACATCACCTGGAAAGCACAGTATCTACTGCTAGGGCTCCTACCCAAGTATCATAAAGAAACCACTCTATTTCACTCTAGTGGTGACTCACAGTGGAAGTAAAAGACTGCACAGAAAGGACAATTACAAATGAATATTACAAATCATCAGAATGGTACTACCCATAGGACTTCACTTTCTTCTTTAACACTCTAGAAAACAATCACCATCTATGACCCCCTTATTATCAAGAAGTCATTGTTCTTGGCTCTATTTTAGAAGACTTGTTAAAAATGTTTGAAGTTAATTTTGGTCAACTGACCTGTTTCCTCTTACCTAATTTTCTATTCTGTTCTGTTCTATTCTATGCTATTCTATTCTATTCTGTTTGCACAACATCCTTTAAACGACTTTAGTATCTGACTGCCTTCCAAAAATGTACTAACTGATGTTACTAACATCTGTCATGTGTAGTTCATTTTCCCTCTCATCTTCTCTGCAGGGACAGGATGAGAAAGAAAATGAACCACACACTGTGTGTGCATTGTAGTGTTATATGCATATGCATTATGATAGAGTCTTTAATTACATGCTCTCATCTTGTTTTCCCACAGGACCCCTGCCTCATTCAGTGCACAGGACAGACACATGTGAGAGATTTCAGAGTGCATAGGAAACCACCAGTTTAGCAGTTCCTGGCATGTGGGGGGTTTTTTTCATCTGATGTAATGCTTTTAAATGTATATTCCTTCTTCCTTCTGTTTTTGGGGTTTTTTTTCCATCTTCACATATTGTTGATCATTTCTATAGAAAGAATAGTAAGAGAGTAATCATAAGAAAATTAAATAGAAATAAGGCATTAATTAGACCTGAAAACAATACATAGTTAATTCTCCAAGCCTCAGTACACCTTTATACATAATCCCAAAGTGGGACTCAGGAAGAAAACAGGGGATGTTTTCCCCACCTGCTCCACCCTGCCTGAAAACTGGGGTATGTAACTGTGAATCTCTGAAGCTAGAGGATGCAAGAATGCTGCTAGTATGGAGGCTTTGAGAGAGATACTCATCTGCTTCCACTTGGCTTGAACTTCCAATGGATCTGTGTCATCTGCAATCATACCTTTTGCAAACAACCACTTAGAGCTAATTTGGAGTCCTCTCTGTTACCTTCTGGTACATGATATGTGCAACTCTTCATGTTACACTGTATCATAAACTTGCAAGTAAGTTATTCAAAAGACAAGTAATCTCTCAAAATGCTATGAATTATTATTTGTTATCTTGGAGTTTTTTTTCCCCAAAGAAAATCTTTTTGCTTATTCCTAATCAATGAGCTGATATTTTTGTGGGCTGCTTTTTTGTTTTCTTTTTTTTTTTTTCCCCTAACAATGCATGAGTGTGTAATGACAAGAACATCGCAGATCAAACATGTATTTCACGCATTCTTTTCCTTTTTCTACATATCATCTCAGTTCCAATTCCTTTTAAATAAAATGTGTTTCCATATTTTACAGCAGGTAACTATTTTGTCATTTGGGAATCTCTTCAAAACCACTTTTGACTGACTGTCATAAACATTTGTCTAAATGAAAGCAGACATGGTTTTCTTTTAATGAAATTAAATTAAGATTTTGTTTTTATCTGTTGATAAAAACTTTGTAGTGTCATGGATACTACTGCTGATTTGTAAAGGTAAAATTTCCCCCTCTGTTGCTGTAGTTTCCTACAAAAATGGGCATGGATGCTGGCTTGTGTGCATGTTTTGCAAGTAGTTGCCTACAGTAGTAGATTGACTCCATCTGTTAGTCCACAGGCAGGGCCATTTGAATTTTGCCTGTGAAATCTGAACCCTAAAGAGGAAGTCTGAACTCAAATCTTTTTTTAACTTCAGATTGTCTGAGCCAATATAAATGTATTGCACTATGGAAAGGAACCCTTTTAAATCCATCTCAGACCAAACTTGGAAATGTTTGAACAGCTTAAAGCTTTTAACCTTGAATCTCATTGTGGCTTAATGGGGTGTTTTTGTTTGTTTGGGGATATTTTTATTCTTGGTGTGTGAGGAAGGTATCCAGATTTTTCTTTTCAGCTATGGATCTTTGATCTCTATTTCTTTGCAGTGATTCCACTGCTTATTCCAGCTGTGGTACACCTATCTTATGAAACAAAGTGTAAAATTGCACTGCTTTTATGTGTGATTCACTATAAACAATTTTTTTTAAACTTACATTAGAGTTCATAAGAGGTCAAATGTAAATTTATAAAGCCCCAATGCATCTAAATCAAGGTCTTTGGGAGAAATATGTTTACTACCTGGATTGTATCTGTCTTCATACCAAGAACCTCAAGTGTCCATTCCAGAATTTGAATGCACTGCAAACAAGTACCAAAGCAAATATTACATGTCTGTTAATGAGCATTTTCAGAGCAGCTATGTGATGTTTGACAGGCTTTTGCTTTTACTGAGTAAAACCCCTCCAAATGTTCATAAGCGTTAGCTTAGAAGCATATAGTGACATACATACCATAAACACAGCTGTTACAGGGAAAATGTATTTCACAGGTCCAACACTGAGGATTTCTGTTTGATATTTTAAAAAGTTTTCAAAAACATTCATGATGTTATGAAGACCTCATTCCTGCTTTACAGAGAGTAAAGCTGCATGTCTCTTTGATGGTTATTTATCTGAGATGAGTGAAGAGGAATTTTGGCTAACTGTGAGGAGAACAGAGGAGTCCTTTCTGCCCTTTGATGTGGTGTATATAGTGTCTAGAAGGGGGGCAGGCAGAGGGTAGGGGGAAGCTTTTCTATCCAGCCCTCTTTTTCATTCCCCAAAGCAATCTGGGATTTTCTGTTTCTGTCACCACCCTTATCAGCATGAATATACACATATCAGCACTCTAACAAAAACTACAGACATGCATACTCCCTGCCAATCCCACAAATCTCCCTGTCCAGTCTAATAATTACAAGGTATTCCAAAGAAATACCTGGATTACAAAGAAGCTGGTGTGTCATTTTATATTATCTCTTGCTGCAGGGTGTGAGTTTACAAGACAACATTGCATAGGTTTTGGTACTTCATTACCTGCATTCATTTTAACCTATTTCAAATGTGACTGTGTCAGTAGTGTGCTTACACTGCAGCTTTTGCTGGAAAAGGAGTACAGTGTTGTTGACAGGCATATCTGGTAGCACAATGGATTTTCTGATGAGTTCCTTTGCTTCCTTATTTCCTTTAAAAGATTGTTCTCTCTCAGTTTTTGTAACTTACAGTTCATCTTCGCATAGAGATTTAGAAATAATTTTGCTAAAACCACATTTCTTTTACACATATCCCACAGATATGGAAAACCATACTGCATTCATTATTTTCAAGAAAACAGAGTCTATTTCTACTGTAGTCCTATTGTAGAAGTTTGGAGATCGCCTTTTGTTTAAGAAAGCAAAGACTTGCAGGTGACAAGCTAGTTTGATTTTAAAATTATTTAAAATTATCTTCTGGATTATTCAATAGATTCACATGTTTAAATGTAATTTTTTGCTCAGCAGCAAGGTCATGTCAAAGCACAGCCTTCTTCTTTCAGCCTCTTTAGCATAAATTATAAAATGCCTCTCTAGTACCTCTCAGTCTCATCATTCTAGTCATTTGTTAAACTCAAAAATTCAGAGTTTTTTAGTTTAACATCAGGAAAGGATAGAGAAGGAGAAAGTAAATTAAATAGCACAGACAGGCTTAGCCAAGATTGCTGAAGTTTCTGAAACTCCTGATACTTTCAGCATGTTACAGTGACAGGTATAAAATGACATCACATACATCTTTTCATTTAAATCATCACTAAAATTGACAAGCCCTGATGCGGCTCACATGTCCAGACATGTGCGCATGTACCACTAAGTAAATTCCAAATTCATCTCTTATGTAGAGCTTTTCATCCACAGAGCTCAAAACCCACTTCACAAAAAATGACTGAGGGTTTTTTTTGTTTCTTTTCTTTTTACATTGTAGTAAGTAATTTGGAGTTAGAAATTAACTGATTTGCTCTAGTGACACAGCAAATCAGTGACATAAGGTAGAATTGGACTTTAATTCAGACCTATGATGATGACATCAATTTATCTCACTAATTTGGTGGTAATAGTGTTATGAGAGTCCAGTCATATTTATAAGCATTTTATACCTTCCATCTTGCTGATTTTAATGCTTTTGTAAAGACTTACATGACTGTGATGACTGTGTGCCTTTTTTGCCCTCTTTTTTTTTTTTTTTAATTTGAAAGAGAAATAGGCATATTTATAGAGTCCATATTTAGCCAAAGAATTGTTTTAGTTTGATTATTTGGATTTTAGATTATTTGGATTTAATGGCATGGATAATTATGATTATATAATTAAACAACATTGACATAAAGATGCCCATTTATGGCATCCAGTGAACAATTTAGTCTGAATGTGAATATTCTTTCCTCACACATTCTGCTTCTGAAGATTTGGTCCCCAGCTTGTGATTTCATCTTTGCATGTGTTTATCCAGATGTAATAAAGATTACTTTCTGTTATTTTAACATCACAATCACATAAATCAACAGTCCTTTAGGCTGTGCCAGTTTCTACCCAGATAATCCTTCTCTGTTTGAAGGATTTGCTAATACTTTTCCAGAGTTTTAAGTAGAAAATTACGTCTGCACTGGAGTTGTCTATATATGTGTATATATATATATACATATATATATAATTAAACCCTCTCTGACATCAGTGGCCAAACTTGAAATATGGTACTCAGCTCTACAAATATTTATGGGAACGAATGATATATTGGAGGTGTGTTTCAGAGTCCAGAAAAGTAAAGAGAAGTTTTATTATTGATTTTTATTGAGAGAAGAATCAGAGCTTGAAGGGGTGAATTTGAACTAGTGGAATGACAAAAGAGAAGCCTCTCTTGCTCCCTCAAGCAATGCTCTAATGAAACATTAAGTATTCCCAGATCAGGTGGTATAATTACAAAGTAGATGAGTAGGAAAACACTTCCGATTTCAGAGCATTTAAAAATTATACTTTTGCTTTGGTCTTGTTTTAATTCATCATTGAACATATCTTTTTAAACTACTCCTATTTTTGCAGAATACCGTATTTCCACTGCCATCCCAATGAGGAATGGTGATATAGCACTCCATGCTTATTGATAAAGAGAGGATTAAATACTTTGACATTCTCTAGTGTTTGATTTTCAATTGTTTAGTGTGACATATCAAGTGATTAATTAAATTACATTCACAACACAAACATTTTTTCGTTGAAAATGTACCAACAGAAATACCACATCTGAAAAAAAACATTTAAAAAATAAATTAGAGTGCAAAATCACATCTATCGGTGTCTTTACCATGTGTGTTAAATCTCCTTCCCCCAGTAGGTCCATCCTGGGTCACTGGTTTCTAAAGTTTGAATTTTTTATTGTTACTTTCTTTTTCATTTACCTGCACAGCACAACAGGGTTGTTTGTTAGGTTTGCTTGGTTGTTGTTTTGTTCAATTGGATTTTTTTCATGGAAGTTCAGTTGTACTGATGAAAGCATGCATAATACCACTCTAGGAAGGGAATTGGTCATAAAATACTCCCTTTTCCAACAGCTGAGAGTCAATGTTACTTGGTTTGAGGTTGCAAATGTTAAAAAAATATCATTAAGATAGGGTCAGCTGACAAACAATGCATTCAAATGAATGACTCTGTTTGCTGGAGAAGGAGAAAAGTTTTCCACATATCTGTTTGCAGGTCAAGGGCTTCTAAAAGCATAGAAGGAACAGAAAGTAATTTGTGCATTAAAATTAAGAAAGGGCATATTTTTCTTTCCTTAATCAGCTCTCTCGTGACTGTATCTTATCTGACATTTTTTCACTGCATGCTGATGAAAAGATGTGCACACTGCGCAGGAGTTTACTTCCTTATCTCAGAGTCTTCTGTCATCGAAGGATTGCAATCCCTGCATAGTATACATTGTACTGCTATTTGTCAGCAACTTATCAAAAAATATGAACACTGTTTTTTTAGATAAAAATTCTAGTTCATTGCCATTACACTCTGTCTCCTCTGCATTACAAGGATTTCCAAGACAAGACAAGGACTCACTGTTTCCAGGGGTCTCCATGAGGTAAAACTTCCATATACAATTAAATAAATATTTATTTGAAGATATACAGTGTGTTAAGTGGGGATGCCTTATAGTGCCTTGGTTTTTAGAGACAACATGGTGATTGAACTCGTCATTGTATTCAGCAACTAAGGAATATTTCAGTAGTATAACAAAAACAAGATCTTTTATAAACCCCTTGATTGAACAAATTACACAGGGGATCTACTAGTGCCAACCCATAAAATGAGCCAAAGCGTGCTGTAGTCAGGGTTTGACAAATGAAAAGAAATTAAGCAAATAAGAATTCATAGTTAATGAACTTTATATTCTGAGCTAGACTAATTCTACAAGGAAACAAGTTTTCCAACTTTCCTAACAGAGTGTGAGGGATAATAAGGCATTGGGGCATTATGTGTTACTCTTTATATGATCCACCTCTAAAGAGTACAAAACCAGAATGCAATCTTAAACTTGAGATGCTATCTGTTCTTGGGGCATGCTTATCATTAATTTTAATGGAAATTGCACATAGGCATTAAGAGAAATATAGACCCTATCTCCTTCAGTTCCTCATTTGGTAACACAGTAAATGCTGAGCCATATGGTATTTTTTAATGGAATACGTTTGATCATCTCTGTTCATTTATATAGCTTTCCTAAGATGTAGTTTAAAAGTGAACACATCAGAATGCATTTGTTAAAGAGGAAATTCACTACTAGTTCTAGGCATAAATTTAAGGAAGGGTTTTAATGACTAAAATATTTGTAAACTGTGCTACACTTATTTTAGATAGTGAAACTGTGTTTGTTGCTGGATTCCTAATATTAGAAGGACCTCATTTGCATTTTAGTAAAAACACTTAAACCACTTTTTAATATTTCAAGTTTATTCTAAACTGCTGTTTTGGACTGCCTTTCTACAGACATGGACTAAAAAAGTCTTAGAAATATAGATATAATCTTTGAGAAATTGCTTTTAGACAGATAGGATGTGTCATCAGGATGAAGTGCCACATGCCATTAATTATACATGGTTCAAGTCCTAAAATCTAATCAGATACAGATTCAAACTCATGTCCTGGTATGTTGTCACAAGAGGGTACTTAGGTGAATATGCACCTTTCTTGTGCTCTTAGAGATATGCTTTACACAGTTGCCTTCACTGTGGGAGTCTTTGTGACTATTCAATGGCAATCATTTCTGGTTCACAGCAGAGTGAAAAAACATAGGGAAAGCTCGAAAGATCCTTCAGAAACAGTCTCTGTTGCTGCTCACAGAGATCACAGCACAAGCTATTTGCTGCAGAAAGAAACAATAATAAGACTATTATTCTCATAACAGTCATAAAGTGCCTTTAGCACTGGAGACTACTGAAGCCATTGTAAATGGCCCAAGAAAACATAGCTAATGGAAACTTCCACAGAAATGTAGAGTCAGAACCCATGTTGCATTCCTAGTAAATCAAAATCTCTCAAAAATGTTCCAAAATTGTTTTGAAACTTCACCTAACATGGTTATGAATTATGTAATAAGATTTTAGATGTGAAATACCTTATCAAAATTCCTGTGTGTAAATTGTGTACTGTAAGCAAGCTAGTACTTTTTATTCAGGTACTCTGATTTCTGTCTGATTCAATAAACCTTATTGAGATAAATGGATTCTGTCTAATGTCCCAAAGACAATGCCAGAGAAAACAAAACTGCACAACCTCTAAAAAGATATGCTGAGGAATAGAGCCCCAACACTGAATTGCACACCCCTCTTGGGCTTTGTCAATGATTAGGGACAGAGATATCTGCTCCCTAGTAATTGTGCTTCTCTCAGGATGTAAATATTAATGATGCACATTTATTTTGGAATACAAGGAGCCCTTTTCACTATCAAAACTGAGTCATCAACATTTTTAAAAATAGGATTTTCACTGTGGTCCATTACATTGAAATACTGGACAAAACTCAAATTTGGCATTATCTTATTATCATAACAATTGTAGCTGTACTTTATTTAAAGATAATAAATATTTATGAGAGAAAAAATTGCTGTGGTTAATTGAAAACAGCAGATTTATGATATATGCCCCTTAGGGCTACCTCATTTCTAGCACAGAAATTAAAATTTTTTGGCAAACTACTGAACTAAAATCATCATCAAAACGTCATTCAGAAGACAAGGTTTTCTGTGAAATAGGTGGAGTCATTTGGCACACAGCCATCTACAAAACCATGATCTCAAGACCAAAACATGCAGAGAGCAAACTCAGACAACAATTTATAGGAATTCTTTTTAGTGCCTCACATATGAATGATATATATATAATTCTGCATCTTACAAACACATTGGTATTTTTCAATATTGAAAACAATCTAAGATTTTAAGAACACCTGCACAGTGAGGATTATGCATAATAAGGGAACAACAGTGGTGGCATCTGTAATGGATCACCTGAAGAATGGTAAGAGAAGACAAGTAAAAGAAGTCATTTTAAAAAGGCATGGCCACAACCTTATTCTTAAAAAGGCCTTCCAAATCGAACAATTTAACAGTTTCTACTCCTCATTTTATTGTAACATTAATACAGTCACAGAATCATTTAGGTTAAAAAAAACCCCTTCAAATCATCAATGGCAACCATAAATCCTATATTGCAGATTCACCTCTAAACCATGTCCTGACCATCATGTCCACATGTCCCTTAAATACCTCCAGGGATGGTGACCCAGCCATCTCCCTGGCAGCTTTTTCCAATGCTTGATACACCTTTCAATGAAGAAACTTTTCCTAATATCCAATCTTTACCTACCCTGGTGCAACTTGAGGATACTTGCTCCTTGGAAGACACTCATATGACTACAACTTAAAAAATATTAGCAGAAAACACCACACAGAGTTAGGTCATGAATCTCTGCCTCAGTTTTCCATTTGTGTGACTGAAATGGAGTCAAATTCCTTGCTAAGAAAAATGCTTCCAAATTCCATATTAATGAATTTTTCAGTCAAAATATACTGAAAAACACAGATGAAAATCTGACCCACAGCTTTCCTGACTAATAAGAAGTGTTCAGAAACCTGCAGTATATCTCCTCCACAGCACATAAAAAAGTGACTAAGAGCATGAAAAGCCATTGGAAAACATTAAGGTAGTTAAAAAGTCTCAGACAGTCATGTGAATTAGAGAAAGCTCTAAGGGAGTTGTACTAGTAAAGATAAAATCCAATCAAAGTCCAAGTAAGAGTTTCAGCTATGGTTATAAATGGACTTTCAGGTGTGGACTAGAGAGAAAAAAAACCCCACATAATGGGTAATCTGAGATTAGGAAGGACAGGAAAATAAAACAGGAGGTACAAAAAAAATACATGGAGAAGGACACTGAAGAAAAGTTTAGAAATAGTCTATTTATGAAACTATCACATTGAGTAAGGAAAGTGGTGAAAGTGACAGTGCTTGCTGCTGTGTATTTCTTGGCTGAATTTAACAGGCAACTCTCTGATTAACAGCAGTTTGACAATGGGATTTCTCTGGTATGACAATATTTTCAGTAAAACAACAGATTTATGTTCTAAAAAAACTGCTATTCAAAGCAAGCTATCATATATGAAAAAGAGAAAGCAATTTTATTATGGGAGTGCTTTTTTATTGTCTTGCTGGATGCTTAATCATAAAAAGCACAGTCCAAGTGTAAATCTATCCCTTTTCTTCTTTTTTGAGTTAACATTCTAATCTTCTATCTCACAATTTCATGTGTTGTAAAACATTATTGTGATCAATCAGATGTATGAGCATTCACTATTTAACATTACACAAACTACTTTATATTTGTAATTCTTAAGACAAATTTAAGGAATCCAGGAATAGACTATAATGAAACAAAATGCTTAGTGAAAACTAGGAGTGTTTTACTTCTTGATTTACAGGTTTTGGTACAGGCCTGCAAATGCTAGACATCTGTACTATATTATTTTCCCAAGAAGTAACTAAAATTGTTGATGAAGTTGAACTTCACATTCACTTTAAATTTCCCAAAGCAGTGAAACTCTGCCAGTTTCTGAATTTTAGCCAGATGTGATATGTGGCTTGCCCCCCAGGATCTGATGGATTTCCCACTGGCTGGTTTAATATAGCCAAGAACCTATTTCTGTTATGTGTTTGGAGAATCCAACATGTTCCAATCCAGAATTTCAACTGTACTGAGCAATTTATTGCTTGTGATATCTTTATCCCTCTCCTCACTGAGATACAAGAATGACTGGGACAAGAAGAATGCCCTCTCTTCTTACTTAAGGCAAAAAAGGGAGGTGAAAAAGTGGGAGTAGGTTAGGTCAGAACACACTTGGTACACCATCTCATTCATGGCTAAAATATTCTCAAGCAGTTCATTATTGTGTCACATTTTAACAGCAAAACGCCTCAACATTTCTACTTAAAAGTACCTTGCAGTGCTGAAAGATTGACAACCCAAAACACTCAGTGCTTTCTGAGGGCTTAAGGACGTGAGGGAACTCTGTGTGACGGCTTGAGGAACAAAAAATCTATTGTCTCTTTAAAATGTTGTATATGGTAAAGCTACTGGCCTGATAGTGGAGTTGTTCAAAACTTTTCTGATAATCCTATAGGTCATGGTAAGAGCTGGCCTGACACATTTATGTTTTATTTGTTTTAAGGACAGTAATCAATGAAAAGGATTTTATTTTCCTAGACATCATTCTAGCACGGAACAAATATGCAAAATGTTCTTTTCCAGACTGTGATTCCTTTTGTTCCAAATCATACACTGGCAAGTGATAACAAATCAACACAAACATACCACAGCCCTCATTACCATATAACATTTCATTTTCAGTATGATCCACAGCCCTAAAATGGAATAAGAAGGACTTCCACAGAAGTCCTACATGCATTTTAAAAAGAGCCAAACCATACATACCAGTTTGAACATGTTACTATTAACATCGTTTCTAGAGTCAAACCTATTGCGGAAGCCTTAAAATGTTTTCATGCATGTCATGAGGTTACAGCCCAAAGATAATATTATACTGGGACCCAGAAGGCAGAGGTTCTGTGGCTAGGTGTTATCCTTCTGAGGCCTTTTGTCAGAGGGAGAAATTGGCTAGAGTGATCCTGTGATAGATAATGTCATCCCAAACTGAGAGATGGCTTCTTGGGAAAGAAGGCAGTTTTTCTAAGAGCTGTTAGAGGGGCACAAAGGGGTTAAAAAGGAAAGTAACAGTGCATTCATGACTGCTGTGTGCTTAGTAAAGAGAGGTTTAGTCAGCCATTGTGGTGTCTGCTGAAGGTGAACTTCATGGTCCTTCCTTGCATCATTCTTCCAGCTTGCAACAACAACTTTTCCCAGAAAAGGAGAGACACAGAGTTCAGGCAACATACTGATGACAAAACAGACCAAGTGAAGAGGCAGGCTCAGTTATAGCTCATCAAGAGTGTTCTCTGTTTTCTCCTTTTCCTCTTAATATCATTTTGAAAGTAGACCACAGACATGGTAGTTTGCATGGTTTAGCTCTGCATGAGAAATTGTAGACTCTTTGATTCTGTTACATAAAACAAACCATATGTTAGAGAAAGTAGTAAGAAAGGGAGGGAAGGCACCATAGAAAGCAGACCAGACTGGCTCAGCAGTGTGCATTCCCTAAAAGACTTGCATCAGAAATGACAGAAATATATACATTAATCTGTAAACTTCTCTCACTATGAGGTCTAAAAAGCAACTTATTCTGTCTCAAAATAACATAATTCAAGGTCTAAAAGAAATAGATTTGGTAGATTATCAACCACAAATATTTATGTACACAAAAGTCTGGTCTGCAAAAATATCATGGAAATTGTATATAATGAAAAACATTTTATAGGTAGACAAAATTAGTTTTGTGGTGCAGTGATTACCCTTTATGACAATTACCCTTTATGGCAGTGGAAGTGCTGCTTAGGTAATGGGCAGTAAGGACTAAATACTTAAATGCTTAAGCTAAAAACAAGTTGTTCAAAGAGAAATGCCTCAGTGGATACTGCCTATGCCAGTAACATTTGCTAAAATATTAAAATAATCTCTGCCAGACAGAAAGATCATCTAATGGAAAGCCTGCTTGGACATAATACAAGAGCTGCAATTCATATCTTGAATAAGAATCAGAAATTAATTTTCATTCTGAGGCATTTTGAGAATTAGGCTTTAGCTGTTCAGCTAGAAAACACCAAATGTTCTCTTCCTTGACATAAATAACTTCATATTATTTCAATTTACTTATATCAACTGTTACCTTAATAACCAGTAACTTAAAAAAATAACAAAATTGTTAAAACTAAGGGACAAATTCTGTTTATGCAGTGATGGGTAAATAAGAAACAGGACACTGAATATAAGAACCACACTGGCCTTTGGAAGTGGAAGATATTTAAGTCACAGAATCACAGGAAAACACAGGTTGGAAGGGATTTCAGAAGATCTTCTGGTCTAACCTTTGACAGGAAACGGAGTCTAGATGAGATCACCTTGAGAACCTCTTGTGTTGGGAGCTCTACTATGTCCCTAGGGTTGATGTTGCAGGGGATGACAGTTATCACTAAAAAATCTTTTCTTAAATTGAGATGTAACCTCTCCCCACACAACTTGTAGCCATTGTGCCTTGTCTTCTCCTCTGTCCTCTTTGTAGCTGTCTTTACATCCTGTGATGAGGTGTCCCCAACTTTCTCCCCACCAGGGTGACACGATGTAGGCCCTTCAGTCTTTCCTCAGAGGAAAGGTTCTCTGGCCCCTTGGCGATCTTCATGGACTCTTTTGGACCCTTTCCAGTCTGTCCATGTCTGTCTTGAATGTTGGGGACCAAGACTGAATGCAGAACTCCCAGCATGGCATGACAAGCAGAGTGAGAACATGAAGTTGGCAATTTTAGAAATTTGCATCATCATTCCAGAGGATGGAACTTGGACACAAAATGCATAGAGATCTGTACAGAGGTGGACAAATCCACAGCTCCTAGTTTCCTTCATTTCTTCTCAAAGTCAGAGGGTCCATGAACAGACTTAGTTGAATGGTAATTAAAATACATTCTTTTTCATATAAAGGACAACTCCTGCTTGGTGGAGTTTGAATGAACCTATTTCCCAAAATGCAACTTCACAGTGTAGGGAAGTAAAGCCATTGCACAGGTACCTTCATGACAGACACCAATAGATTACCTGTGTTGCCTGACACACAATTTGCACTTGCTTGATTTGCTTATAAATTTTAAAACTTTTAAAAATTTATTGTACTTTACCAGTAAGAGTAAAATCAATTACCCATGGTATGTTTTCCTGAAATGTAATTTTCTAATTAGGACTTTGGAATATTAGGGCTTTTTAAAATTATCTCTTGTTTTTACTAGCTTTAAAATGCTGCCATTCACCAAACTTGGAAATTATCACAACAATCTAAACTTTCACATAGTAAAAATATTTATGCCCTGAGGCACAAAATATTTTGTCATTTGTTCAAAATCTCATTTAAATGATAAATATGATCAGCATTTAATCATTTCTTTAGAAAATAACATTAAGACGTGCCAAATTTTCAATGAACTTATTCATACTGATTCTAATAAGCTGAACAACTTGTTTTGGCTGCAGCTATCTTTTTTCCATATGGAAGTGCTTCTACTCGCTTTCTTCCAGATTATGTGGTTGAGAGGAGGATGTGGAGAAAAGTCCTGTGTTGTTTTTTGTGGCACAAATTCATTTTGAGGACTGAAACATGCAATGTAAATTGCTCTCACAAGCCTGCCCCCCGAGGGCGTGTTTTGGCACTATCGCAGCTGTACCTTAACCATCTGTGTCAAAATTCATGAGGTATCACAGCAGGTCTGAGGATGCAGACAGTTTGCACTAAGCATGTGTCTGCAGAGGCAGCATGCACCTCCTCTTGAGTGCAATGCACTACTGCCTCTTCACTGGCGAGCACAGAGGCAATTTTAGCATGTTTAGGATGGAAGATAAAGATGATGCTACAGCAAAGAGACCACGCAGAGCAGTGCAATGGAAAGAAAAATTACTATCAATGAAAGAAAAGGCTTGTTTTCTAATTACCTGAATAAAGGTGGGAAATAGCTTTTACATCAAGTAAAAATGAAATCATTAGCAAGAAAGATCCATAGGTAAGGTGCAACATCACGAGAACAATTTAAGTCCTTCTAAGGTTCAACTCTAGAAAAAGAATATTCCTTATTTCCCCATAGCTTTAAATACAAATTTCTGCAATCCATTTTTTACTAAACCAATTATATTATCGTGCACTCAGCTGTCAGCTTGAATGAGGACCATGTTACTGTCTCTGTTCCCACCTTCCATCCAGGATATTTGTCCTTCCTTCACAGACTCAGTGCATGATGGAGAAATTAGAAATTCCACTAAGAAAAATTTATTGTTGAGCAAAGACTTTTCTGTCCTATATGATGATGTTTATACAGACATCAGAAGAAATTGAGATTTGAGTTGATAAGACAAAAGGGAAATAATTTGCTTCCATAGCCATCCTGGAATATGGCTTTACTGTGTCACCTCCTTACTCTCTTCTTTAGATATTGAATTATCAACTGTCACACTATGGGGAGCAGAATAAGCATCAGTGAATGAAGGAGATCATCTGGAAAAGGCCAATGCTAGTTGTAACAAATCTTTGTGGAACAGAGATCTGTAAGGAATAGAGTATCTTCCAGATAACCATGCTATATCTGGTATGCACAAAATTTCTGACACATACATGGCAAAAATAGTTGTGGAACTAGATAAGAGAAGAAAGCAATGAAAAAGTGAAAATAATTTCCTAAATGTCCCAAGGTATCTCAGCAAATATTGCCATTGTGTTAATAGTTATCTCAATGTATGGAATCATTCTGATTACACTGTATAACTGTTTTAACACAATGAATACAAAAATGAAGTAATCTTCAAGAACTGGAACAGACTTATTAAAACTTTATATGTATTGAGCCACAAAATGGAATATGAAAGAAGTAGGAAAAATTAATAGTAGACACAAAACCCAGAAGGAATAAACTTTTAAAGACAAGAAGAAAAAGCAAAGAAAAAGCAAAGAAAAAAAGGACAATCCACCCTTGCTAAAACTAATTCTTTTAAGTATTTTTCATGTGCATCATATCAAATTATACTTAATAGAATAGCATTCATATGTGTATACGGAAAAGACATAGCTCTGTAACTAATGGTGGTAGAAGTGCAAAATCTTCAAAGACTAAGAACAATTTATTAAGCATTTGAATACTAGCAAAAGCTAACTGAGCTATTTTGAGTTGCTTTCAGATCTGTAACGTTGATCATCAAACTTCTGAAGAACTTCCTCTCTTGTGACAATGTCATACTCCTTTTTTGGTCAGCATAAAACACTGGGATGGTTTTTCAAATGTCTTAGTTTCTGTCCTGAGCTCATGAACCTGGAAAGGTCAATGGAAAAAAGCTCTCCTATTGACTTCAGTAGGAGGGACTGAGCTCCTGTAACAAACATGTTAGAAAAGTTCTATGCATTGCAAGAAGGTTTTTAATGTATTTTGGCACTCTTTATAGCATTGGTCTTGTCTCTTCAAGTTTGAGGTGTTTTCCAAAGACACAAGAGGCACAGAACTTTTCACTTGATGTAGGTGCCAGTCTACTGAAAGTTGGCCAGCATCTTTCAGTCTCAACAACTTCAACAACTGGCAAAATTATGGGAGATATTGATAAACACCTGAAGGACAATGCAGTTTCCTGTCACAGCCAGCACATCTTCATGAGGAGAAAGTCCTGCTCGTCAGACCTGATTTTCTTTTACAGTAACCCACATAAGTAACCCATGTAGGGTTACCATAGGACAGCCAGTAGATGTAATCTTTCTGGATTTCAGTAAAGCTGTTGATACTGTCCCTCACATTATCCTTCTGGAAGAAATGTCCTGCACACAGCCGCACGAACATGTCATGGGATGGGTGAGCAGCTGGTCCACGGGTCAGGTGCAAAGGGTCCTAGTGAAGGGGGGCACATCAGGCTGGTGACCTGTCACTAGTGGGGTTCTGCAGGGCTCTGTCCTAGCCCCTGTGCTCTCCAGCATCTTCATTAACGACTTGGACACAGGACTGGAAAGGATGCTAAGTTTTCAGGTACTAAATTGGGAGGAGCTGTTGACTAACTCAATGGCAGAGAGCCCCTGCAATGAGCCCTAAAAAAATTAGAGGGTTGGGCAATCATGAACCATAGGAAATTTAACAAGCAACTGCCACATTCTGGTCCTGGAATGGGACAACACTGAATGTACATACAGACTGGGGAATGAAACTCAGGAAATCAGTGCCGTGGCAAAGGACTGGGGGTCCTGGTCGATGGCAAGTTGAACATGAGTCAGCAGTGCCCTGGCAGCCAGGAGGGCCAAGCATGTGCTGGGGGGCATCAGGCACAGCTTGACCAGCCAGGCAAGGGAGGGGATTGTCCCACTCTGCTCTGCTCACCTTGAATCCTGTATTCTTTCCCCTTTCTCTTTAAGGCCAGAAAAATAGCCCAGAAACATCTGTTGGTTTATAGCGTTCGTGCAAAAAAGTACATCCACTAGAACCCACAAGTAAATAGATTATTTAGGAAAAAAGTTCCAAATATCATGGTCAAATATACTAAGTTCCTAAAGCCATTTCTCTATCAGCATTTCTCTGTTTCCTTTTACAACCTTTCATTCAGTAAAACATGGGATGAATTTCATGTAGGGAACTTGGCAAATACATGAGTATTATATGCCATTTTATGGCATAGGTCTTACTTTCTTCAAATAGGATATCAGATACAGCTTAGACTGTATTAGCTGAGCTGTCCTCAGCTATGATACAGAAGCAGATTCAGGCAGAATATGCACAGCTGAACCAGTATGTATTTCCAATCCAGCAGAGCTGTGGCTGAATGCCAAAGAGGAAAATAGCATCAAAGCATTTTACAAGTATAGTGAGGTGAATGATAATGATTTACAACAGTGCTTTCCCCATTATAGTCCAGGAGACAGCCCAGTCTCTACAAGCATCAGGAATCAGCAAGGCCCAAGAAACCCCTCAGGTGGTGGTGCCTCCTGTTGGCTATTTTGGAATGGGTTGTGCTGGTGACAGATGCATCAGAGATGACCTTTTATGGGTCAACCCCAGCAGGCAGCTAAGGAACACACAGCTGCTTGCTTGTTCATCCCAAGAGTGGCGGGGAGAGACCTGGAAGGGCAAAAGTGAGAAAACTCCTGGGTCGAGATAAAAACAGCTTCATAGGAACAGCAAAAACCATGCATGCAAGCAAAGCAAAACAAGGAACTAATTAATTGCTTCTCAAGTCCAGCCTTTCCTAGGAAAGCAGAGCTCCAGGAAATGTAACCACCACTTGAAAAAACAAACACCATCACTTCAAACTTTCTGCCTTGTTTCTGCCAGATTCTATTGTGCATCATGTCACAAAGTACAGAACATGCTTTTGGTCACGTGGGGTCAGTGGTCCTGGCTTGTCCCCTCCCAAATTCTTGTGCATCCCCAGTCTACTCATTGGCAGGGAAGTATGAGAAACACAAAGGACCTCGGTGCTGTGCAAATGCTGCTCAATGATAGCTAAAACATCCCCATCTTATCAATACTGTTTTGGTCACAAATCCAAAGCATAGAAATATATGATCTATTACAAGTAACATTGAAACTAATTTACTAAAACTAAATTAACATATTTAATTAAACTTAACTCTATCTATCTAAACTTATCTCCTGACTATCCCAGCCCAAACCAGCACAGTTTTCAAAGGTAATGCACCCAGAGGAGTTTTCTTGTGGGTCCAAATAAAGGCAAGATCACTTGCCAACTACAGTTTAAAGTAAGGAAAATTTTTGAAAACTTTATTTATTGCAAATTAATACAATATATTTCTGGGCTGGGTCTTCGGAAACAAAATAAAACAAAACAAAACAAATCCAAAACCAATAGCAAAAGAAAATAAACACTTACTCATTTAGTGAAAACACCTTTACTCCCTCTTTCCCTGTCTCAACTCTACTAGCATGCTCAGCTTATCTCCAAGTATCTGTCCTCCCCGTTCATAGTTTCAGCCTCACTTTTTTGTCATAGGCACCTATCTTCCACCCCTGGATCCCACCACAGGTTACACTCAGTCCCTTCAGCAGAACAGTGAGCAGTGTGTACAACTGGGACGTAGTAGTTTCATTCTGCTGCTGCTTCCATCCCACTTTTTTCTCATGCTTCAGTGTGGGTCCTGCACAGTCTGCATTCCCTTCAGGCAATTCTGTGTTCTGGTGTGCTCACTCATGGGCCTCGGTCCCTTTGGAGCTCTATCTGTGCCAAAACCTTGGATGATGCACTCAGCCTCAGCTTGCAGTGGGCTTGCTTGTGGAGCTGTCTGGATCCCTCCCACAGCAGCTAGCCCTGAAATCCCCACTGCCTCCCAAAAACTTGCCATCTACACCCACTACTGTCATGTGTCACAATGCTATGTGGTTTGTCCATTCCTGTTTGCTGCTTTCCCTTAGCCCAAATAAACAGGGGAAAGAGAAATGCTCTTCAACACTTCTGAACCCTATCAGGAGCTGGACAGTCCAGAACCAGGTATATTCAGTGTTGGAGTCCATGTTTCCTCCACAGAGAGTGAAATATGAAAAGATAGGATTAAAATGTTTAGAAAAATTAGAATATATAAAGCTTTAGATGTATAAAGTAGAAATCTAACCCTCAGCTTTAAGTTTTACATGCCCTAAGTCCTAGTTGTTAGTGTAGAAGGACACAGCTTCAGGTCTAGTGATAGAGTATAGAGATAACAAAAATAGGGTGAAGTGCTGCTTGTAATTTTGTATGAACTCTGTGTAGGGAAAACAAGTTTTTCATGTATGCTAAGATAGAAGTTTTCTACATAACAAGATAGAACTTTATGCTAGAAAGATAGAGTTTTACGTTAATAGATATGCTATGTGTGTAGGTTTTGATGCTGTTTTTCGTAGCTTTAGGAACTTTAGAATTGTACCTAGATTGGTTAGTGTGTAGATAAAATATATGAATATGCATTTTGCAATTTGGGATAAAAAACCTCTGGGTTGGAAGTGAAGGTATCGGTCGGTCGGCTGATTGATCAATCCGATCTATCGATCCAACCTCCACCTTCTGCAGCCTGAGGAAGGAGCCCTGCCAGGGAGCTGAATGGGATTCTAAAGGTCCCATCGAGTGTTGCCTGGGATCTGGGCCCTGGGGTCCCGTCCCTTTTCCCTGCGAGGGTTCAGGACCCTGGGACCCGTCCTTGCCCCTGCAATCCCGTCCTTTCCCTTTCCCTCTCCAGCGTTTGCCCCGGAACTCTGTTCGGGGCTGCTGGGGAGTCTGTGAGGGTTCGGGACCCTGGGACCTCCTTCCTGTCTCTGCAACTGGGAACTGCGTGGGTTTGGGACCCCGGGACCCCTCCTTGTCCCTGTGACCCCCCTGGACGGGAACTCTGTGCGGTTCGGGATTCCCCATCACCATCGCGATTCCCCGAACGAGGGCTCTGCGTGGGTTCGGAATCTCAGGAGCCCTTTCTGTTGTTGTAATCCCCATGGCCGGGACCCCTGTCTGGGATCTGGGATCTGTGATCTTGTGATCCCTTTCTGTTATTGTGACCCCCCGGTTTGAAAAACCCTGCTTGGGGTCAGGAGAAAGGAGGCTGATTTACTGGGAGGCTGTAATGTCAGATTTATGCTTTGCTTTTAGTCTTACTAGAGTTTTGCTTGTTAGGAATTCTATGCTTTGCTTGTTGTTTCGTTAGAGTTTTGTTTGTTAAGATTTCTATGCTTCAGCTACTGTTTTATTTAGACTTTGCTTGTTTATGTTTATAACTGGTTGTATTGCAAGACCACTCTTGGAAATCTTGCACCTTCACATACATGCTTTTATGCAATAAACCGCTCTGCTTAGATACTAAAATGTTGTAAGACTTTAAGAGACTTTTACCCATACCACAACTTCAGCAATTCAGTTTCACAATTTCCAAATATAATAGACATGTATGGAGATTCCACCTAGAAATCACAGTGCTCCTGCAGGGAAAATTCCAACCCATCTGACATACCACTCTATTTTCTCATATCTTTAACCTGTCATAACTGCAATAAAAACCAGTTTTCTCTGGAGGTTTCGAGGCTTCCCTGCACCATTAGTCTAATGCTGTAAAACTCTGCTTAGTTTTACTATTGGCATTACCATAAACAATGTCACATCTCAGAGAATTCCAAATTCAAATCAGGCACTTTTAGGAATGTTCTTATAACATGAAGTGGTAGAAAAAGTTTTCCAAACAACCCTAAGTTTAACAAGCTGAATCACAATTATCCAAATCTCTGGACTTTTGAGATTTTGAGCTTATTTCTGTAACATCTCTGGTGATGATTCTTGGTTATTTAAATATATGTCTAAATTGCTACTGAGTTGCAGCTTTGTATTAAATTTATTTTTTAGAGGAATATACTTTTTTAATATAGGTAAATGCCAATCAAAATCTTTAAGGACAGTGAATATTATTCCCATTCAAATACAGTTTCTTGATTCAAAATATTAGCAACATCCCACTCTGCATTTTCGTTCATGTCTGACTTTTCTAGGGAATTGGAGGATACTTCATAACCTTCCAATCAAACTGTGATCTAACAATTTTTTGTGTTATTGCCAGAACAAGTTTCCTCTGAGAATAATGTTCATAATCTGTAGACAGTCCTGTCTGACAAGGTCATAAATAGAGAAGTTCTACTTTATACAAATAAGGAAGAACTCCATTTCATTGTTGACTCTGATATTTAAAATACAAGGAAGGATAAGTACTCAAGAATTCTGTTTCTATACTGATCAAATTCTCAAACACATGTAATTTATGCCACAATTAGATTTAATATGCAGACACAGTTTTAGTTTAATATAAGCACCCAGTTTGGCAAGGCAGAAAAGAATGCACCATTTTTTAGTAACTAGTGTTTGCTGTTGAGAAAGTGATACAACTTATTGTTGGATGACATTATACAAGTACACAGATATATGGACTTGCATATTACTAAAAAACAATTGATAAAATGGACAAAACACAATGTCATTTTCTAATATAGGCTTCCAGTCTCAGAAGGAAGACACAATTCACAAGTAGGCTTGTGGTTAACTTAGGTCTAGAAATAACAGGGCAGAGTTCTGCTCTTTCCTTACAGTTCTTTTAAGATTACAGGGCAGTTGCAAAAGGCAGAATTTTCAAAACTAACTGGTGAGTTTTCCCTGTACAACTAGAGTTTCCTGATTTTATCAGGCTTCATATAGCAGTGATGTCAGAAGTCCCTGAGAAGTATCTCAGCTACTGGCATACTCCATATCTGTCAATGGAGAATACATACTTCAGATCATTATCATGTGAATAGTATTAATTCTGTTTTTCCTGCTTGTCAGTGCCATTTTCCTAGTCTATAAGCTCCTTGGAGAAGAGTTATTTCTTACTGTATATTTTGCACAGTTCTCGACACAGTGGGACCCTGACCTTGCCTAGGTTTTGGCTTTCTTCAATATGATTAATTACAATTAACAGTTGGAACAATAATAGAAGCACTTTGATGCTCCATTTAAGACAGATAGGCATTTTCATTTGGATTTGTAATGTGGGGTTTGATCAGTTAAAAAGTAATCTACAAAAACCCATCTGGAGAGTAAAATAAATTGGTTCCACATTTCTCCTGTCACATAAAACTGCTGTTGTATGAAAAACAGTCCACATTTGTGTTAATTTCTGATCTGGCATAAGGCACAATTGGTTAGTCTTGATGATGGCATCTGAGAATTTTACACTATGAGATCACTAATTTAAGATATTTGTAAGCTCTGAACCATGGAAAGGAACTCAGAAATTAATGTCATTTTATGCAGTTCATATCCTGGATCCCTTTAAAATAACCATTCAAAAATATATACTTTTATACAATAATAACCAAAGCCATTGTAAGGTGTATATTTTATCATCTATTAAAATGGCAATAAAATCTGCATTAGTCTGAGGAAATATATATACTACTAAGAATTTCCTATGAATCATGGCATCTGCTCTGACTTCCTACAAATATATTTTGTATGAAAAATCTGAAATATTTTTAGACAGAATAGGACAAAATACGCAAATATAACAGTCTGTTCACCTATATATACACTGTATTTAATAGAGATAAAATTTAATTTTGCCTCATGGGATTTTGTACCACTGACTTCAATGAGAACAACTTCGTATTATCATGAGGATATATCATTGTATAAGTTTTCTTGATTAACTAATTAGCTTAGTAATAGCTTTGACATCAACATTGAGGAGAAGGAAAAAAGTCAGAGGCATTGAGAAATATTCATACAAAGAAATTCCTTCCATGTTACATTCTGTACTGTGTCAGTAAAGTGCAGTAATTATAAACAGGAGTATTTCAATCTCCAATGTAATTTCTTTTAAAATTAAAAGTGTAGGTAAACAAGATAAACTGGTCTTTTATGTTACTTTCCAGGAACATTTATTACAAATAATTAGGCTTCAAAAAATAATCAAATACCCTAATGAAGATCACAGATTTATTTGGCAAAGTATACATGTTAAATTAGAGAATGTTTTTCCTATGTAAGAAACAAGTTCCAAGTGTTGCTTACAGTAGCCTGTAAAAGGTCATGATCCTTAACATGTGTTTTTGGTGAGTTACCTCTAATAAAATATTAACATTGCACCTCATTGTAGCATCTTGTCATCATCCATTACAATATTCCTGTCAACATTTTAAATCCATGTTTTTTGAGCAATCTTCTACAGAGGGTTTTGCTATGATGTCTCATCAAAACCAAAAAAGAAAGGGCTAAATACATGTTATGGTTTCTCTGCATGACTCCAGCTCAAATAAAATGTCATTGTAGATTGTACAAATCACTGTGAACAAATGCAGTCTGCAAGCCTGGTGTAAAACATCCCCAGATAAGACTCTAAGACTATCAAATGCAGCTTTGGGACACGCTTTTGTTCCCTTCATCTTTAAGCTCATAGCTCAATCCAATTATCCACAATTTAGACTCTGCCAGTGATTTGTGTACACTTGTGTTGCAGAGCAGGATTTTTTTTTGTATGACTCAAGTGTAAAACTTCATCTTACAAACCGAAAACATCTTCAAAAGAAACCCATTAAAATGAAACAGTAAAAGCATGAGACAGGACTATGATACAAAGAAAATTACAATTCCTCACTTTCTAATCATATATTAAATATCACCTTAATATCCTCTTTTAAATTCAATCTTCAAAATACGTTTTCCTTATTTTGTTCATCAAAGAAAAAAAAGAAAAAAAATGATTGTATGTAATTTTTTTCTTCCAAATATAACATGACCAAGGTATATTTTGGGTGGAATTACATAAAGTTTGGAATTCCAAGAAATAAAAAACACTAGGACTTAAAACAAGTCAGCATTTTTCCAGAAGTCAATTACTTGTTTGTGTGCTATTTTTTGACATTATTTCCACATGCAGGGGAGCTAGAAACACAGAATCGGATCTTTGGTTCTATCCCACTAAAGCTTTCTAGAATATTGATCTTGTCCTCTGGATATAAATATTTTCAGGTTTTCATTAAACATATTATAACAAGAAATTATTCTGGCAAGAACATTTCTCTAGCCCTCTGTATATTGCATATGTCCATACAAAGTGAGAAGGCCTAATGAGTTCCTGTCTGCTAGATTCTGTGTGAAGATTCCTCAAAATACACTGGCCTTAAATATCTCCAGAGCTCCATTAGAGCAAGACTGTCTTGTTTAGCTGTTGGAATCCTTTTGTAATTAATTTCAAGTTCTGAGTTGCCATGTGGTTTTAGTCACACAGTACCCTAAGACTTTTGAAGTAACATTTATTCTAATAATTTATTTGATGGAAAAAATATCCTAAGAAATATCAGAGTATTTTCTACTAGCAATTATTCTACTTTTCAGTGTAATGTGCCTGAGCAGAGGTTGGAACTTAATTTTGAGACAGAAATTATGTATAACATTTTATTAATAACATTTAATCTTGCATAAGATGTGAATACATAGGCAGCAAAAGGAGATTGTTACTAAAAATTCAGATTTCAATTCAAGTACTAAGTTATTTGATAAGACAACACTTGAGGGGTAAAATAATTTTGTTAGGATCACCTATGCAAAAGAAGTAAAATTGGTGGACTTCAACAGTAATATCTTAGCATTCTATTACTACTTCAGGGAAAAAATGCAACTCTGTCTAGGAAAAGGGACCCAACAAAGATTACAGTGACAACTAACTTCTGGCTGAGGTCAGGGAATACCAAAGCTATTAAAAACATTGTATATTAGAGTATACAAGTATACAGTATATCAAATGGCCTTAACCTGGCACTGGACACCACAAGAAAGACACCTTATGGAAAAATGTTTAAATCACAGTTCACAGTGAAAAATCCCAGCACTCATCATGTGACACCTGAACGTCTTCTTTTTCACTGATCTGTTTGTATGGAATAACAGGTCTGCTTCTATTCAAATCAGTTTGAGAATTTAACTTCTAACAATGCATGACAATCCCACAGTGATTTAGAGAAACAATTAGGAGTAATACTTATTTAAGTAAAAATAATTGCGTTTAGTGTGACATCTATTCAAATGATAGGTTGTTGTCATCCATTAAATTACATATCCTATTCCAGAATTAAAGAACTCATACTCGTAAATCCTAAAAATCTAACAAGCAAACATAATACATGCACAGCATTCAGACCCAAGATAAAATGTAGTACCTAAACATAACAGAAATATTCCTACCATTCTCCTAGCTGAGTGCCTCCCTGTTATACTTTTACCATCTCTGAGTCACCACTGAAGTGAAATGATTTCATGACTTATCAATTCATGATCATGCATGTTTGCCAGCTTTCAGATATGTAGTACAAATGGTAATTATAACAATTGCAAATGATTCATCTTCTCAGTGCATCAAATCCAGTGAGTTGACCTTAAATGCAAGGCAGATTTAAAGATGAACAATTTACTTAGATAAAGGAAAACCGAAAATATAATTAATCATTTGCCTATCCTTCAACCCTAGTTTACAAAACCATGGTGCAACTTTATTGAGCTCAAAATTGAAGGGTGACAAGGTTAATGCATAGCTTTAGACCTCATGGTTTCATTAGCAAACACATTACAGACTGCAAAGCTGAACTGACAGTAATGCTAGGCCCAAACAAAGTAAATAATTATTGGCTTGGCAAATGAGGAAGCACTTGCAGAGTTTGTTTACGTTTAGGTTTTGGAAAATTCATGTTGGCAACAAGTCAAATACAGTTTGACTAGTAACTGTGACAATTGCTCACAGATGCAGCTGGAAGAACAACAAAAGAATGAATTTATGTTTTTTTTCTCCCCTGCATTTCCCCCCTTTGTTGTCTTTTTTCTTGTACTGTTTCTTCTTTCTCTTTTTCTCTCTCCTTTTTTTTTTTTTTCCCCTTTTTTTTCCCTTACCATTTTGGATCAATAACAAACTTGTAGCCGCAAAGATAAGTGGGTTTTCATGGCAGATGGGCCTTGGAATGTATAAAAATCTCATGTTGCATTTTGTCTTTTGGCCACATATTGGAAAAGACACAGCTGTGCTCAAGCTGTACTCATAAAAGCCTTGCTCCCTGACAAAACATATGAGTGCCTTCCATTCTTGTGGATCTGCACTGGATTTTCAGGAGAAATTCATCACTTTGGTGCTCGTGCACTGTTAACAAACTTCATCCCATGCCAGTGGTATGGAATTATGCCTCACCTCAGTTCCTTTTATGCAATTCATTGTTTGGTTACAGAGAAGAACACATTGCTGAAATTCAACTAATAAGGCGACCTATGAAAATTATAATAATTCAATATCCTGCAGCTAATGTAGACAAATTGTGAAACTGCAGTTCCCTTTACAATATTTTATACAGAATGCAACGATGCTAAACAATTAATATTTTCAACATCCTAATATACAGTAGGATAAAGAATCAGTAAGAATCAAGAATTAAAAGAGAAAGTTCACATAGAATCAGACAATTATGTAAGATATAGTCAACAAATTATACACAGGAGAGGATTATTCATTTAAACTCAAGAAAATTTTGGAGCAGAAAACAGCAGTAATTGCTACAGCTCACTTTCAGTCAAAGTGAGCTAAAAGAGATCAATTCTTGTCAGATCATCTAATTTAAGTGTATTTCATGTAGGAAAATTTAGATTTCTAGGCTGATCAACAGAAACCCATTTTATCTTTCCCAGCTTAGTGAACTACCAAACTCAAGTCTCATTAATCCACCCTTCTGAAAGCTAGTAGCACAACCAAAATATTTTGGAAATAATAATCCAAACTAGAAACTGAAACTTTAGTGATCACTTGAGTATTTTGCAGTTATTTGCAATGCACTGTTTATATTACGCTAATGTCCAAACATTTTTATTAGTCTGAAGAGAATTAAAATACAAACTGTGATAAATTACATTTTTGCATTTCACAGAGCAACTTTAAAATAACATAATAGTTTGAAATGCTCATTGCATTTGTCTCAGGAAAGTAGAATGAGCAGGAACTGTCCTCCCTGAAGAATTATCAGGCCGGGATATACTAGGCATAAATACTCCTCCAAGATCTTGGGTAAATGACAAGATTTTCTCAGCTTGCTGACTTTCACTGATTAAGGATCAAAAAGGGCCATATGTGCTGTCTTTCCAAGCTATAGATGCATTGACACAGCAATATTGCATAAGAGATTGTGCTGCGCTGAAGATACAGGGATATTTTTGCTTAACTGATCTTTATTCTTTGTGCAGGAGAGAGTGTGTATGAGCAGAGACAAAATATCTGTTGAAAGCCACAACAGATAGTATTCTCAATTGAAATAAATGAAGTTATTCAGTAAAATTGACCACTGTTAATTGATATCATTGTCACAGACTTTTCTGGTGAAATTTTGGAAATGAGTTAAAAAAGGTTTAGAGAGATTAAATTCTCAATAGATGCAGAAAAAAGAATATTTGTAAATACAAATCTAACTGGAGAAAAATCCATAACAAGAAAAAACAGTGTGAAAATGGCATGGTGGAAAGTACTTCCAGTGGGTGTATAAACAGAGAGCAATATTGATTAAGGTGTATTCTGATCAATACGCAGATACTTCAATGCTTTAAATGCAGTGGCTTTGATGACCTGAAGAGAACATTGTTCCACTGAGTGCAAAGGTTACATACCTATGCTCTAACAGCAGTGGAGATGTGATACTGTCTAATTATTACAGGGAATCAGGTTCTTACACAAAATACCAAAAGTTCTAAGCATCAAGGAGGTAGGCAACACTGGCAGAAATGTATTATTTGTTTGATTTTTGCATAAACATTTGAGTAAACCTCACAATGACACTTCTACTGTAGGGCATATAACACCTTGATCTAAGGAAGAGTCCTCTAAATCAATCTCTGCTAATATCAGTGAACAGTAGAGAACACTGGATAACTACATGGAAGTCTGAAATTCTTTGCACCATCTTTTTTTTACACCATAATTATATTCTGTGCATTTTATTAAAAATACTTTGTTTTCCTTATCTTTTGTCCAAAACCCATCATTATTGTTTGGCTGTCAAAAGGTTTGCCTTATTATGAGCACTTTTTTGAGGATCAAAAGCTCCTTCAGTGTTCTGCTGATGCCCAACAGAAGATTTCTGCACAGAATAAGTGACTGACTCAGTGAACGACACCTGCTTCAGCTTCACCTTTCCTCTTCCTTGGCATAGGAAATGCATTTGAAACATTTCTGAACATTTCTTCAAAAACGTCTGCCATGAGCAAAATAACCTTTGATAGTCTGCAACTGCCACACCAGGTTTGACAGCAGTCTTAGCAATTTGGCAGAATGGTGATGCCAGTTTTCACAACCAGGGTCAATGTTCAGGAATTTGCAGCCCCCCTACTCTCTACAGACCAAAACTTGTTTGATCTCAGTCTCTACCATCTGCTGCTGCTGTCTCATAACCAAACCAGAGGAGTCATTTCCCAAACCAAGTAATTGTCATCTACAACAATACAGGTTTGAATTGGTACACCCCAAGAGCATTTAAATCTTCCCAAAGATCCAAGATATACTATAGTATTTTTAAAACCGGTTTTGTAGCTTATTCTTCTACACTGGTTTTATTTTCAGGAAGATGAAAATTGAAATGTCTTGGTTTAAACAAAAGTCTCTAGAGCTTTATCTGCTCTCTATATAATGTGAACAGAGTTTTTTAAATGGTCATCAACATCACTACTGTATCACTTTGTGATGTGCAGACTTCCTTGGTTGAATTCTGTGGTAACTACAGATGCTCAACAGTTCTTACTATCAGGCACATAAAAATACATCTTCTGAGCAGGCTGTGCATACAAGTGCATATACCTGATAGAAGTAAAAGATTGCCTCAATAATGTGCAATGTGTTACACTAATCCCTTCATGCGGTACGTCTCAGCAAACATTAACAAACAACCTTGGGTATACGTCACGACATAATTTTTCATTTTTAGAAGAGTTGTTAGCTTTTTTTTTTCCCAAACTGAAAAATATTCACAAGAAATGCTTTTGAGTAAATCTGAGCAGTTATGTGTTCATCAGCAATTGATATTTGCAACTACATGGGAAACAGTTTTTCAGGACTGGCATCTGATTTTGTAGACTTACCTGGCGATGTCAGATAAATACACTATTAGAAGATCAAAATTCAAGTTGCAAGCTCAAAAAGAAAAATGCTAATTAAGAATGACTAAAAGCAGCTGATCTGTCTTTGTTAATACAATGCACCAGTCGAGTGTAACAAAATAGTAACAAAAACATTGTCGTGGCACTGAGACAAATTTCACATTTACCCTAGGATTACACTAACAATTATCACCAAGGTCCAGGCTGAACATGCTCTGAATAATCTGGAATGCCTGGCTGTTAGAAGTTCTAATATACCAGAAGACTTCTCTAACTGGAATAAAGAAAATAATTTAGTATGGTAAGAGGCTGTTAATTGCTTTAATACATCAGGATGGTCATAGAGCTATTCTGCCTCACACTCTGGGGTTGACTATATACAGAGTATTGACCCTTGGAGTAAAGCCCACTGATCTAAGAGAAGTGCAGTGGAAATAAATGCTTTGCTCAGGGGGAAAAAGAATGACATTTGATCCTACTTCTGTGTTTTGAGGACCTCACAAGGGGCATTTCCAAAAGAGAGCAAGTAACAAGTGTACTTTTTGCGCCTTGGTGAAATCTTAGTAGAGTGTATCTGAGATTAGTTCATTTTAATAGGAGTGGAAATGAAAATAATCTTCAAGTACACAAAATATCCATGTACTACATACTGCTTGGAGACAGAATTAAAAGTGCTGTTGTCTGTATCTGTCTTGTAGATTGGTTGGTTGCTTTAAATATTTTTAATGGATTTAAGAAAATAGGTCTGAGCTTAATCAAATTTAGCACTAACTACTTTTTAAAAAAGAGAACACATGAATTAAAATTAAGATTTGAGAATTCTATACAGTTGTAGCTAACTACCAAACCACAAAAAGCCTAAAAATTTGAGCAAATAATTAGGATTTAGACTGCTGAATTTTACAGCACTGAAATTTAAATCTGCAGCCTATGACACTGGTAGTCAAAGCAGGAAACACCCTGAAAAAGAAAGCAAATTATTCAATTTGTCCATTCTTTTAACTTAAAATGTAGTTTAATATGCCTCTATAATGGGATTGCCGAGGTCGTGATATGGGTAAAAGTCTCTTAAAGTCTTACAACATTTTAGTATCTAAGCAGAGCGGTTTATTGTATAAAAGCATGTATGTGAAGGTGCAAGAGTTCTAAGAGTGGCCTTACAATACAACCAATTATAAACATAAACAAGCAAAGTCCAAGTAAAACAATAACCAAAACATAGAGATCTTAACACACAAAGTTCTAATGAAACAGCAAGCAAAGCATAGAATTCCTAACAAGCAAAACTCTAGTAAGACTATAAGCAAAGCATAAATCTGACATTACAGCCTCCCAGTAAATCAGCCTCCTTTCTCCTGACCCCAAGCAGG
>VXBR01011644.1:514918-555699 GCA_013400215.1 Cisticola juncidis
GGTTAGATTTCTACTTTATGCATCTAAAGCTTTATATATTCTAATTTTTCTAAAGGCTCAAATTCCATCTCTGTACTTCTCACTCTCTGTGGAGGATCCATGGAAACATGGGTTCCAACAGGATCACATCTTTGCACATTTATAGTACTCATCAGGATTTTGAAGTCTATTGTATATTTAAATAATACAAAAAATCAAGCAATGCGAACTTAAAATACTAATTTCTGTTTCAAATACATTTTCCAAGTCAAAAACATAAAAACAACAATTTTCTTTCTTCTTGCTAGGGAAATACACCAAATGGCATAAGTTCAAACAGCTATTTTATACCAAAATATAGATTAAAAATATCCTGACACATCAAAAACTAAACCAATTCTCTGCTATCAAGATAGACTTTTTGGTGACTATTGCATGTCCTCACTGAGCCAATAATCTTGCTTTACCATCACCACCACTCTCTCTTCTTTGGCTTTAGTTTTCCTGTTGTTTCTGCATTTTCCTATGGAGGATTAGACAGAAGTATCTTTGAGACAGGGACCTCACTCTGCTTTTGAGTACAACAAGCTGCCTTGGCCAAACAGGGGGAAGTGTGAAACAATAAACAAGCCAGCCAACCAGCCCTCACACTTCATCATCTCACAGTGGCTTACAATATGTGAATGCATTGTTCTATCTCATAAAATCTGGCCATGATACAGGACTTTGGGGAATCAGAAAATAATGAAATTTCTGTCACTGTTGGCTCTCCCTACATTATACAAGGGCTGAGTCTGATGTGGCTAATGGACACAGATACCATGACTACTGTGTTTCCTCAAATAAAAGCAGAAAAGGCAGGTCACAGCTGATATTTCTCACAGACCTCTGTGATCTTACCTCTTACCCTTCACTAAAGACTAAAGACTAAAGACTACCTAGCCAGTCAATCAGACTATTACATTCTCTTTCTTTTCTTGTCAGAATAGAAAAAAGCAAACTAAGCAGAAATTCTGATTTCTAGGGCATTTCAGTGAACAGCTAAGAGGTAGCAAGGAATAATATTGGGCATAGGTTTAGAGCACCTGTAGCATGGTCCCATGCTGCTGGTCATTGAACTGGGACAAACCCATGGAGAAATTATAAGTTACAAATTGGTGGACAGGTTTTATTAATTCAGCTGTTAACTTGGGGAATTTTTTACATATCCCTGGGCAGAGAGCTGGTAGATGCCCTGTCCCTGGAACTGTTCAAAGTCAGGTTAGACAAGGCTCTGAGCAACTTCACCTATTGAAGATGTCTCTGCTTGCCTGTGTTTAAAGGTCCCTTCCAAACCAAACTATTACATGATTCTATAATTCTACAAAAATGAAAAACGTATCCGAAGCGTATCATTCATGGCAGAATATACAGTCTTATAGAAAACATACACACTGGAAGGTCTGTGGGTGGAATAGTAATAACCTGTCAATAGTATTTTTAGAAAAGATGCAATGTTTTTCCAAGCTTTAAAAGCCATAGTCTTTCCTTCATGTAATTAAATGTTGCTCAAGAACACTGGCAAATCTATAGCAGGGATTACAGTATTTCAATTAGGAAAAAAAAAAGTAAAAAACTAACAAAATTTCTACTCAGCTGGTCTTTCTCCCCCTCTCTCAAGCTCTCCCTCAATAATTTTTCTTTATTTCTTCTGTAGTAAGCTCCTCCTTCTTTCTTAAAGCAGTAATAAACCACAATATTTATTGTTTTATTTTCCTCACATAGAGGAGTTTCTGAGCACACTTTTAGGTGCCAATTTTTTTAAAAAAACTATCTTCACAATCTTGTGTTTTCCTAACCACCTCAGAGGTAGAGGTAACAAGTAGAGTTACTTGTTTCTTAAGAGCCCAGTTTGGGTTACACTAGACAAGAGGGGAAACTTCATTTCAGCTATACCATGTTTCCTTTTCTCTTTGCAGTCCCTCTGGGCTGTTTAGAGACACAACAGAACCCTACACTGCCTCTTTACCCTCACTCTCTTCTACCCAAAGGGCCAAAATACACAGATATATAAATGACACACACTTTGACCTCCTAATGAGCAAATTCATCTACTAGAAATGACTGCACACACAAAATTAAAGAAACAAGAGCACCTAATGCATGAATAAACAATTGGTTTCAGTTTATATAAACTTTATAATATTATATTAATATTTTGTTGTATTTAAACTAAAATTTTATGTATTTAAAATAATTTTATATTAATAAGTTAAATATAATTTATATATTTATGCATGGAGGAATCAAAATGAAAATATACAAAAGTTGACAAAACATGAATAAAAACATGTCATCAAAATTTTCCCATTCCACTGCCCCCACCCCCCACCTGAGTTTTTTAAATATAGGCAAACCTAATTTATGACCAAAAGCTTTTCCATAGTATTTAATGCTACTTGAATTGGAAACCAGATCTTAGTTTGTATTTCAGTGTTTCTGGCTCATATTTTGGTTTTAATATGACAACATATCCAATTTTCCATAGAATTGATAGCCTCAACTTGTTACACAGATTACAGTATTTTGCATGTTTTACCTACATGACTAAGTAAGTCTGTTTTTCAAAGTCTTGTGATTTATATTTTAAATTGTTGGAAGCACATAATTTAAATGTTTATATGTAGTTCTACATATACATATGGATTCTGTGTACCTCTGGATTCCATCTGCAGATGTGCTGAGACTAGCCATTTATTATGAAAACTTTCACTGAGCATAATATTAGAAGCCCTAAATCATACATCAAAAACAAGACTGTACTTGCTTGCTATCTATTTCTTTATATACAGACAAGAGTTTTAATGTCTTCTTATAGGCATTCACCTAGATGATCACATTTTGCCAAAATCAGTAGATTTTTTTCTCAGTTCTATAAAGAAGGTAAGGAATTGCAAATAATCTTAGTGCATATTTTAAGCACACTGCTATCAACAATTCTGAAGATGAGAAGCCAAAACTTCAGTCTTGATTAATCTCTCTTATCCATTGTGACAGGTCACTCCTACAGAAAAATCTACTTTTCTTGATAAAAGTACCCAAAGCCATGTCACAATATGATACACCACTAGTCATATTTGGATTTAAGATTAGGCATAGCTAGAAACTAATACTGTGTAACTCTGCCACACCTGAGTTATGTTGATGGTCAGCCACGATCTCTTCATAAGGAAGAAAATCAGTTGTAGACTCTTGTTTCTTAATATGTGGAGCTATGAACTTTCAGCCAGACAGGATTGAAGCATGGCTCTGTTCTACAGGTACAAAGCAGCCTTGTACAGAACACTGGTATGATTCACATCTTTCTTAAAATACAACATGAACACTTTAGCAAGCTTCTAATCTGTTTACTGGACTCCACATGCAGAGGTTTTATTTAACATTTGCCTTCAAGCTGACCTGACTTATAATGATACATCATATTGCAGGAAATTTAAAAATTGTATTCTCCTGATTTTCCTGTGAAAATAGAAATTTATGTTCAAAGATTCTACTTTTCTCTACTTGCTAGATGTAAATATGTCAGAGATACATTAAAATTGCATTCAATATGGACTACTATTTTAAAAACAAACTTGTCATTCTTCTCCTGCTGAATTGCTCATAAATTCAAGTATGAATAAAGATATCATATTACATTAAATGCATTTTGGTATCTGTAACTTTCTGCAATGAATTAGAACTGGCTGATCATGTCTCAAGTGCATTTCATTTTCTGTTGATTCATGCACTGCAATATAACCTTCAAAATTCCCTTATGCCAACAAACTCATTCAGATATGCTGAGTGTAGGAGCAGGTTAAAGTGGCTATAAGATTGAAGACTGCATCAAGACGTCAGAGAATACTGTAGAGCTATAATGAAAGTGTAAACAAAACCTGCAAATATAGAAATTACCTTCCATATAATCCACTACTGAATTCAGTGGAGAGTTTTGGTGTAAGAAGACATATTAAACCACAACAAATTGGTACCATCATTATATTGAGACTGTTTCATTCTGCTCCATTTAAGCATTTTTGCTTCAGGACTCATTTACTCTCCTACTCTCTGAAAATAAACTTTATCCCCCCAAAAAATTTAAAGGTAAGGTTTTTTAAAGGCAGAACTAAGAGAGCATTGCACCTCTGTCACCTGATTGTTTTTGAAATTACTTTGAAAAATAACCTTTCTTACTTTCCTTGTACATGAGCTTTTTGCTGCTGAGTTGTGAAATCCAATCTATCCTTTAAACACTTTTTAAGCAAGAGTGCATTATTACTGGCTTAGTAGCTTCTATTTTTTCAGTGGTAGCTATGGTTATGGATGAATGCTTTCAACAGAAGTTAAAAGAGAAAATGAGTCGTTAATGATACCAAATCAGAGCCTTGTATGCTTAGTGAAGCCTGACATAATCTTCAGGTTTCAGTTTCCACAGAGAGTTTACACAGTGTCTTAGTTTTCCACAATGAAAATATCCACAGAAATGTTTCCTTGCATATCTTTTATCTCCAAGATTCTATCAGCAGAAGCTACCTATGACATTAAACATTTAAATTACATGAATGGGGGAACGGGTGGCAAAGATAAGGAAAAAAGAAACAAAAAGACACATCTGGCAACAAGCAAAATAAAACAGTTTTTGTAATTCAGTATCTTTGTTTATGGACCTTTTGTTGTTATGCTCCTCATTTCCCGTGGACTCTCCTCCCCGAAGATTGCACTCATCAAACACACCCAGATAGCAGCACTTACACACCTTGTAAAGGATGTGTTTAAAGAACTGTTTGCTCTTAATCTGTGCATTCATTGTAAACTGTGATAAAATCCCTTTGCCTTGAAGCTGTGTGAATCCTTTGATTTTGAACTAGATTGGTTTTGCATGCATGGCAATGATTTGCAAGTGAGATATTGGGTGTACAGAGCAATGCATTTGCAACTGCTGGGTCGGGGCAACTCCAATTCCCATGCATTTGACCAGCTTCATGCCACTGTATTTCTGAATTGAAATTGAAGTAATCTCTTGAATCAAATCCACCATGAAAGGCACAGGATCAAAGGAGAAATACTTGTACCACTCACCCAAGTGCCTGCCCTTTGTATAGCTTACCTCTTGCACCAAGTAGATTAGTGCTGATAAATAGCTGGAGTGCAGTTTCAGTCCTAGTAACATGCTATGAAAACATCTTGCATTCAGTGGCTAATCCAGACTTCTCTATTCTCTGCCAGACCACAAACCTTTCATCATAAACTTCTCCATTCATCTTACACTGGCGTGAAGAGGAGACCCATATTGGATACATCTACAGATGTTTTATTAGTAGCACATGTTTTGGATGCTGGAATTATATGAGAACATACTGTGATCCAGCTGCAGGTGTTTACTAAATAGGAAATAAGTAAAAATATCATGGAGGCACTCTAGGAATGAAGCAATTCAATATTAATTTAATTTACTCAGTGTTTATGTTAGCTGATTTAAATCTAAACATGCTGCACTTCTGAGTTTATTCCTATTCCCAAGACACAAATTTCCCTAGACATGGTCACCTCAGTCCCTCTTCTGAACCATCATGGTAAGCAAGGAAATGCCAGCTCCACAAGGAAGGGGTCCTAGGAGCCCCAGGGGAGGCCAGACAGCAACAATGGTGGCTGTGCACGTCCTCAGAGGCATGGCAGATGTGCAAAAGTTTAGATGATTCTATATTTAGATTTATGTAAGTAATATCTGTTTCCTGATTTTTTTTTTCTTATAAATGGTCTCTACATGCTACACAGAACGATAAAATTAGGCAAGGTGATGTGGGGAGAGAGGGAAGTGAAAATAAGTGTTTTAATGCCATTAACAGCTTATTGAGTTATGGTTGTTTCTGTTTTAAATACCCAGGTAGTAGAAAGGGCTTTTCAAGTGAATTGTCAGGTAATTAGAACAGAGAAGTATTCATTTCCTCTTATCACTCATAGTTGTGATAGCTTTATCCTTTCTCCATGTAACTTTTGTCTTCTAAAACACAGCTGTTATCCTGAAGGAAGAATAAAACAGAACCCTTGTAAATTTAATAACAAAAAGCCATGAATAAATATCACATCCTTTCTGGAATGGATACTTTAATTTAAGAAAGGCAACTATAAACTCTTTAATAGCTGGTACCTTAGGTAACCACATAGGATATTGGGAAGCATCAAATACCATGTTCAGACTCAGAGCCATGTTCAGATACAGCACAAGAAAACCCAGACAAGAAACCAAAGCATGAAAGACAGCATTTCCTTTTATTTTATACTCTTGAACTTGAAAATCGCGTTATTTGAAACAACTAAAAGTTTTTGGCCCTAAACTGTTAGCAAAAGGAAAACTTTTGTTTAATATGCTCATAATAAAGAGTTTATTTTTTCATTCACTAACAACATAGTTAAACACAATTTCTGTCACACTGCAGATTCAAGGAACATATAATAAGAAAAACAGGCAATATAAAATTAGACTTACTCTTATTAGAAAGTGCATCCTGTAAGCTGTCAAGACTTGTAAAAATGTGACAAAACATACATCAGTGCAGGGAGATATGTCAGAAGTTTAACAAAAACAATTTTCCTAGGGTTAAGAAGTGCCTAAACTGCTGTTATTAATAATAACTTCTGATTGTTTTATGAACACATAACCAACATCTGTACTATGATTCCTGAGATTGTATTATCCTAAGATAATTTACATCTGTTTACCTTTTTCACACCATGAATTGAGCTGAAAAACAACTCCAGAACATCTAGAGGTGCAACAAGTATTTTATAGTCTATCACTTTCATCTATAATTAGATTATATATTTTTATGTGAACTGTGTCTCACACAATTATTTTGAAATTCTTCAGCAGTTCTTTGAAGATTTATCAAGAAATGTCTGGCATGCTTAAGTAGATATCCATTTCTCTTTTTTATCATACTTTTTTCTTAGTTCTATACAAAAAAATTAAACACAGTAAAGCTTGGGAAACCTCTTTTCCTTTCGAAGTGCTAATGAATTCCTAGTCTCTGCTTCCTAAATTTAGTATGTTGTTAATCTGGAAGATGACCTTCCTTCTTATGGAAACTTATTTTCTGCAAATCTTGTAGTGAGAGATTTTATCTAAAGATTTAAAAAAAAAAAAAAAAAACAAAACACAAAAACAAAAACAAAACTTTAACAGTCTTATTATTCTTAACTGCTTTCTTGTTATTTCTTCAAACATTTAATGACAGCCTAAGGTGTGACATCTCTTTACAAAAGCAATATTGGCCTTTTAGTGGCACATATTGGTTAATGTATTTTAATCCTTTTGTAATTGTCAGTATCTCACCCCATTGTCTTGTAATGCTGTTAAATATAATTTGCCATCTTCTATTCCTCTCATAAGGTACATTGTTTCTGTGAGACCAGAACAAAATTACACTTCATCACATTGCAACTTTAACCTAACAACACCTCGGCTTTAGGATGCAAAAGAAATACTCAGTTCTCATTGTTCTCTAGGCAGAAACATATTTATCTATTCAGCAAGGTAGTTACATATTGCTCTTTTCAGGACATTACCTATATGTATTTTCAGAAATACAGAACATTATCTTCCAAAACTATTTTGTAAATCTCACTTCACCTGCAGTTCAAGAGTGAACAAAGAATGTTTAATGTCCAAGACACTCTGTATCTATTTCAGGTGGGCTTCTCTTGTCTTTATTTTCAGGTGACAAATTAAAAACTATTTCTAAAGTATCAGGATTTCTGGTTGATGAACATCATGTAACCTTTTATTTATAAAAAAGTGTGTCAACTTCTAAGTGATATTTCTTACACTAATTGAGATCTATAATGTATTACACAAGAGTGTTCACACAGGATAATTTCATGAGTCTAGTGTCTAGTAAATATACACAGCAGATTGGTGCACACTGGCAGCCTCATGTTAGACAAAAACTCTCAGATAAAATGCAGAAGATGAGAGTTTCTAGATTCTAGAAACCAAATGTGTCAAACAAACCCTTTCTTCTATGACCAGTAAGACTCTTGACTTTGTTCTTCCATATGATTCGCACTTCATTTTATGGTTTTAATTTCATTATTTCTAATAAATCAAAGAAGAGACTGACTCATCACAGAAAATTGTGTAAAAGTAGGACAAAGATAGAGATAAATCCAGGAGATGTGGATGGAGGAAACAAAATTGATTTATCTGCAGAAAGTTTTCTGTGGAGTAAGCCTGGAAATGAGAATGTGTTGTGAAATGTGGAGGGCATTAAATCATGTCTAAACCTAAGTTAAAACAGCCAGTACACTGAACTGTTTTAAGTTAATCACAAAACTTACAGATGTAATTACAGTGCTAAAAAATACAGGCAAAATTAATGTCTTAAGACCAAAGATATGGTATCTGCACTAGAGTAGGAATGGTACTACTTCAATCTCTTTTGTCTTTAATTAATTCCCAGGTTTTACAGTTGAGTTGTACAGCTTGAAAAAATGCTGACATCCTGCAAATGTCTACTGCAGTCTGTAGGCTGAATACAAGGAAAATATGTATTGTGCCAGAGGTCATTTAAGAAAATTTGATAAAGTCAATATTTGGGGGTAAAGATCCTCTAAAATCTTCCTGTCCAGGATGGATAGATAGATAGATAGATAGATAGATAGATGGATAATTGGAACAGATTGGATAATTGGTAAGCTTTGCTTACCTTCTGATATCCCTATTGTATTGAAATTGGAAAAGTGTGTGTGAAAATAAGCATGAAGAATATTTAATTTAAAAATAAAAATATCTTAAGAAATTATGTGAATTAGTACTGGCCTTTTATCCACCAATACTAGCTTTCTTTTTCTGTTGCATTTTTTACATTTATATTTTTCACGTTCCAAAGTATTTCACTTGCACTCTCAGACGCAAACTCTAAAGCTAATTACATTGGCATATTTCATTTAATATTGAAGAAAACAAGAGCAATATTATAACATGAGGAAAAACAATGTTTATTTTTCAGTTTGGAATACCTTTTAGCTGGCAATGAGGGCAGTTAAAACAGCTGCCTGTGTTGAAGGTGTCTATGCATCCTCTGTTCTGTTGATTGGTCAAACACCCAGGCTGGCAGTGTCTGCCCATTCCCAGGGAGATGTTTGCAGTGCACTTGACTGAACTGTCAGTCCTAATCTGGAGAAATCACTTTTGGGGGCATGTGAGCCTAAACAGTAGAGCTCTAGATCAGGCAATTACTTGGAAAAGAGTAAAAAGTGGAATCTTGTCTAACTTGCATTGAAAATAAATTAAATAAATCAGTTTTATTCACAATGAAGATTAATTAGTACCATAGTAAAATCATAAAGTATTTTACAATTCAAATCTCAAATGAAAAACAATTCTTTCAGTGTGTCATTCTAACCTTTCACCCTCTTTGGGCAATAGAACAAAATCCCTATCTCTTCAATCTGAATAAATACAGATTATGCATAGAATAGAATGAACCTAAAAGCCAATACTTGCATAAATTAATTCAATATCTTTGCTTTCAATGTGACTAGTAGAAAATATTTATCAATATATGTATTTTTGTACTGTGATGGACTTGGAAAACTGGCAGAAATTTATGCTGGCTCTGGTTCATGTCTTTAGATATTATTCTGTGGAAGAGAAGTTTGAATTTACTTCCCTGAACATCCAAGATTCAGAAGTGGCTGCAGAAAAAGCTACGGATTTTTCTTTTTCATAAATGTTTAAGGTTTTTTACTAGGAAAAATTCCAGGTTCTCCTTGCATTTTCTGTCAAAGGCATGATTCATAGCATGTCTGGTTTTGAATAAAGAAGAATCTTAGGAATGTTAAGAATATTAGCCCAGGAATTTAAAATCCTTTGTTCATCCCTACAAAGATCTAACACCTTTTTCTCCTTGCTCTCCCTCTTTCCTGTCTAGTGGAAAGCAATCTCAGCTTTGTAACAATGAGTTAATAGCCCCGTAGGTGGTTTTGGGGTTTATTTTTTGTTTTCCATTTCCCTGTTATGTCTTACTTCAAGCCAGAGCCAGTGGTATAATGCAGTTGATACAAAGACAGTAAAAACAACACAGAGCTCCTAGTTTAGTCACTTAAACAGTGAGGAGGTAGAATACAAAGCATATTCCTCCCAAATTAAATGTGTATCCAAAAGAAACAAATAATTCTAATAACATCAAAAGACTTATCTATTCTGTCTAAATTAGCTGGGTATGTGATACAAAATAAACTTTTTGTTCTCATTTTAATGCTGCTCCAGATATCTCCATTCCAACTATATCTAAATTTAAATGGGGAAACAACATAACGACTTCAGGCTCAGTAACTGAGAAAAAAACCTTATGCAGTGATAGATATTAATTAATCAATGGTCATGGAAGATAGCAGAAGTGATTCAAACAGGGTGGAAGCCAAGCCTCAGCTGACTTCATTTGCATTAAAAAACCAAATTGAGCAAATTATGCAATTGAGGCAAATTATACTATTGTAGAGAGACTTAGATTAAGGACACCATGATGCATGGAAACTGAAATTAAACACCAAGGGTCAAGAAAAAAGTGCAACTTTAAAATAATCCAGTCCTGGATTATTTTGGAATCAGACCTCTTTATCCTAGACATGTGCAGAAAACCTGTGGATCTATGTTGATATGTGGTTTGAAAGCTCCAGGCTTTTTTTTTTTTTTTTTTTTTTACTTTAAAGAAAGTCAAACTCTGCTTTTGAAAAATGATCCTGGCCTATTATAAGAGGACCCTAAAAGGAGTGGACTTCTGGGCTTTTTTACAATATTGACCTAAATATTTCCCATGTTGCATTAAGACATATTACAGTGCCTAGCTTTTGTTTTGCAAGAATTATTCTAGAGGCTTTGCCTGATATTAGCTGTAATACTTATTCTTTGTAGAATTTGAACTGCTAATACTTACATGACAAAACAAAACTTGAAATACCTTCTTAGAATAGGTTATTTTTACAAATCTGGCATTGAGGCATTTCCAAATGATACCACAAATTCATAATTGTCAAAGATTTGCCAAATATTTGGAACAAATCTCACCAACAGTATTCATTAACCACTTATGAGTCTTAAAAGAGTAACCATACTGTGACAGTGTGTAGAAGCCTTTTTCGATCTTCAGATTTCCTTTATAAAACTGAAAACACACTTTTAGAGTGTATATGTATAAAAGGGTTTAAATTAAGCTGCAAAAGTATAAGTAACAGACCCATGATATGCAAAGGGACTGTTAGTCACTTCCTGATCTCCACTTAATTTCATAAGCTCTGCAAATTAGTCATACACCTGTATCATTTAACAAGTCATGATGAAACAAATGATATGTAAAGTTAGTCAACAGGCCATGCATTTGTTAAACCTGTCAATGTAACCAGTAATAATATGTGTAAAGTGTGAATCCAGGTGTATGGAAAATTTTCTAGTTCTCTGGATTTTTTTGTGAGTTCAGATCAGCTCAGGAGAGACAATCCTGTGACCAAAAAGCAGCAGAGTCTGACAAAGGAGGTTGACTAGGACTAGGCTAGCTCCCTTTCCAGGTCCCACTGATTTTTTACAGGCTCAGTCTTGTTGGGTGACCCTACTTCTGGTAAAATCCAAAAATCAAAGTAGCAAATCCTCTTTGTCAGTTCTGATTTTTTGAACAGTGAAGAACTAGTTGGTAAAATTTCTGTACTACTGATTACACACAAAATTCTGTGTAAAAGAATACCTCTATACATGCTTGTATAACGCTGGCAGGTGTTATACAAGCAGCAGGTACATTCGTTAGTTCAAAATTTTAGACCTTTTAAGTCTGTTTGAACCATTGAGCCCTGGAGCAGTATCGGACATCTAAATTTAACATGAAATCTAAATTTCCTTTATGATGGCAATTTTTTCCAAAATAGTCATGGTATCAGAAATAATAGGAAACCTTGTAGATGACCTCCCCTTTGACCAAAATGGACAGCATTATACAACAGTTCTTTACACCAGAAAGTCTGCAGATCTCTGAAACTGTAACAGCCATTACATTTGAAGTTTTGTCCATAGCTGTTGACATTATGTATCCAGATAAAATGGTATCACTTGACCTCAAGGAAACAGCAAATTCTGAAATTGTAAATGTACAAGGTACAGGGAGAGAATCATATCACTTCCTTCTTTCTTAAATATCCCACCTTAGCTTAGGTTAGGCAATATTCAAATTAAAACAACATCCTTGCTCAGTAAAAACTGTTTTCCTGTGAAACAATTGAGATTCCTTGCGATGGAAAACCCCAAAATTTTGCACCAGTGGTACCCAAAGGCTTTGCACTTTGAATGCCATACATCCTCATGGCACATCCACAAAATACAGGCAATGCATCCTACAGTACTCTTGTACACTCTGTCATCCTCTTACATTATTTCAAGCATTTTCAAGTGTGTGAAAAAAATTGCATTACTTCTCCTGCAAATCATTTAGATGCAAAGAACATATAGAATCAGAAATCATGTATCAGTGATGTGCTCTTTTCAGTTCATAGGGTTAATTTTTTGCCTATTTTTGATTTTGAAAACAAAATATATCCTACTAGCATCACATATATTCACTTAAATCTTGTCATGTACTCTCCACACTGTTCTTAATCATCAGCAATTAAGTTTGCAATTGTTTCTGCTGGAGGAAGATTTGTAACAAACTGAATGAAGTTTTTTATTCAAGGAGCAGCGTTTTTACTGGTTTTATCTAAACAGAGTAAGAGCTCTCAGTGTCTTTTAAGGGAATGAAATGTGAAGTGAAAATGTCGGATTTTTGTCACACATTTATTGGACCTGCTTATCTAGAACCATTACTGTAATTATTAGCATAACTGAAAGCCTTTCCTTTTAGGTTCATGTTTCTCCATGTGTAGCAGCTGTAAACCACAAGTGAAGTTTCTTATGTTAGACAAGGTGTAGCCATTAGTTCCGCTATAAAGCTCTAGCCACCAGTGCTCATTGATTTCTAGTTTCATATATCTTTAATGAGGAGATTAAATACTTGTTTAGGAAGCACAGCCTGGCTTAAGTGGTGTTTGCTCATATAGCATGGACAGTCAAAGACCTCCCTAATATTTCCCTTTGGTAATAGGAATGAAAAAAACCTTTATTGCCCAAAATATAAACCATTTAGCTCATTCTGCAGCAGCAAGGAATGTCTTATTATGGAAAAAATAATTAGAGATTAAATGTGCAGAAAAAAACCCCCACTTTCTAATTGATAATAGACTTTTTCTCCCTGTTCCTTTAATTCTTTATGAACACCAGAGAGTATGCTAAATTACCATTTCAAATCAATAAAAGTAAAAAAAAATCTCAGGTAAGTTTTATTTTCTGGTCAGTAATTAAAAAGCATAAAGGCTCTGTCCCAGAAAATGAAGTTTAATGCAGTTAAAGAAGTGTGGAGAAGCATCAACTAGTTCTCACTGAGGACTTAGAGTGAGAAGAATAAGGAAAAGTGGGACAGACACTGCCATAGCAAATACTTCCGTAATGAATGTCAAATGATAAGACTTGAGAAAAGCACAGAATCTCACTCTGTGGAAAAAAGCAGTGAAAACATTCAGAATCTGATAGGGATTCATGGAGAAAAAAAGGTAGGGCTGTCTTTCTGATTGGTTTGCCTCACTAAATTCACATCAAGTTCCTTTGCTAAGGGTATCAAAAAGCTTTGGTAGTGACAAAAAAAAACCCATGAAAATATACCAGAATCAAAATATTTCTTTTGTCTGCATTATTTGCCCCATATCACAGCAATTTTCAAATAGGATCAAGAGGTAGAAAATTGGTAGGGGAGAGGATGAATCTTGGAGATCAGCATGCCACTAAATTGATACCATGTAAACACCATATAGTATTGGAAAACCACTGCTGGGGGTAAATGAAATGAATTCACTGGGGCATCTAATCCTATTTCTGGAACACTTTAAGTGTTTAAATGCACTGGAAAGCAAACAAACTTCAAAGTGATCATTATACCCCTGACACTAGTACTTGTGTGGCTGAAATCTTTATGAGATTAAACCCCTACAGAGAAAGGAGTTGAACACAGTCAAAACCACTTTGAAATTGTCAGGAGGATACCAGTTTGAAAGCTCAGGGTAAGTCAGAAATGCAGCTAAATGCTGAATATTAAAGACAGTTCAATATGCTCTACAGAACTCCCTAATACACCTACAAAAGCCACAGACATAAAGTGAGTCACCTCCATGTCCGCATTTTGTTCCTTACTGATTCTGTAAGTGCTAACATCAACAAAGGCTGATATAACATCAACAATTTCCTGCTAAGTGAGAAAGCTGGGTGACTCAATCACAGCTCAGACTGAACACATACATAAGTTACCCGATTGCATTTCAACACTCTTTCTGTGATGAAAAACTAAAAAATGTACGGCCACCCCAGCTGAAAAGAAACTACTAAAACACTTCAAAATCTTTCCACAACATTAAAATTTCAATGCTAAAAACATTTCCACTGAAGGCATAAATAAATTTAAATATGGAGTGTGTGGATTATATGTTTTTAGCACGTGTGCATATGTGTGTATGTGCTAAAAATATCTAACACAGTTGTGAATAAAAGATTTGTTTGTACCTTGAAAAACAACTAAACACTAGAAATCACACTTCACACATTTTCCCAGCCTTTTAATGAACTGCACTTAATGTTCCTGTTTGAAGAGAGTGCTGGTTTTTTGCTTTTCAGTCTGAAATCTTATCAATATTTGCCACTCCAGCAAAAAGTTTTACACAAATGAACTGGTGAAATGGAATGTTAGCCTATAATAAAAGTCTGTCACAAAACAGTCACACTGGAGGAGACCTGCCATTGATTTTTCAATAAATACAGCGAACAGTGAAAAATACAGCACACATTCCTCAGCAGTAAATATCTTGGTGACTATTTTTCTTTTCTGCTATTTTCAGTTCTTTTGTCTTCTGGCAATACTTAATAAAATATGGTTTCTTTAAATATAACTTCTGCAATGTGACAACCAGTTGGGAGCTGTATGGCAAGAGGATAATTACCAAGCTACTCATACTGCAGGGATTTTTTGCACTTTCATTCATTGGCAAAGCAAAAAATAACAGATTGTCAGTGATGTGGATGGAATGTAAAAACAGAAAAATCATATTAACTACTCTAAAAAGGTAATTTAATTATGAATAAGGATTGAAAATTTTTAACTGATATAGCAGATTTATACTTTTGAAAACTGCATATATGTATTTTTAAACATTTGGGACTATCTTCACCGATATACTATAGTAAGAATTATATGTGTGGTTTTTCATTTCCTATGAAATTCAAAGTACTGACTGCTGAGATTTTGGTGTCCAGATCCAAAACTCATTGAATCAATGAAAGATGGACTTAGACATCTCAGTGAGCTGCATATGTTGCTGCAGGCAGCCCCAGTCCAGCCCCCAATGCTTGGCCCCAAAACACGTCCGACAGCCGCTGGCCTTTTAGGGTCTCCTACAGCCTTTAAGAGTTCAGGAGCTCTAGAGGCCTTCTCTCATCCCTGAAACTCATACTGTCAATGCAAATTCTAAATTTTACAGGATGCCTCTGGCCCTGATTATTTTCAAGGTGTAAACATTTGTGTAGATAAAGTGCAAGGTGGGGCCATAGCAAAACTATTTTAGAGTGACAACTGCATGCCTCTATATGCACACATAACCAGCTGGGTACACACTGCTCTTGTACACACTACTCCATAGATCCTTACTAATAATACAGTTGAAGCCTATTTGAAGGCCTTCTAAAGTGGACAAAAAAGCAATTCTTTAAAAAATATATAAATCTGTAATTAGCGTGTATTATTAAAGGTCCCAGTGTATGCTGTGGTGTAATGCTGCTTGAAGTATAAGAATTTTCTTAGGTAATTTCCCTTAACAAGCAACACTTCTTTAAACTACACTTTAAGTGCATAAAGTGTCAGTAGACGCATTCATTGCACAGGACTTGTTTTTCTATATCAAGAGGAAATATATTCTTTTAACAGGTTTGCTCTTCTGTAGCCCACTTGTTTAAGAGATGTCCCATGGCATTCATTTAGCTACAATGCTTCATCATAAAAACACATGAAAACTGAGCCTCTTATTTACAATGAGGCCCTGGAGAGAGAAAACAAAACACAAGGGAACTACCATTAAGAACACTTCTTATCACCATGGCACAAATAAACATTAAGGGTTGACATCTCTTGGCAGACTTTGAAAATTAGGAGATGATTGATCAGAAGCTATGTGTGTTGTCTGCAATTTAATTTCCTCAATATTCACTGTATCTTCAAATTCAGTTGTGCATCATGTGTTTGTAGTGATTAATTAAGATGACTAAGTGGCAGTAACTGACAAGACACAGAAACCTAATTAATGAAATGGAAAAAATGCACTTCTTTCAAAATTTCTGTAGTTGACCTTTTCTTGGAAAAACACTGATATATACAGGATACATTTCTTCAAATGCAGTGGCCACAGTCATTAATTCATCTCTTGAATTGATTTAATCTACATAGTAAATACTATGGTAGTCTATGCCAAGCACTCTTCCATTGCTTTACAGTTGGATTATGCTGTAGTCTATTTTGTAATATATAATATTTGTAATATATAATATATCTTGTGTAATATGTTTAGGGAAAGGCTAAATTGACATAACTTGTTTTGAAGTGATCCTCACTGCTGTGACTATTCCCAAAGGCTAACCTCAGCCTAGAAAGGACAACGTCTCCAGGCTCGCTCTAGTATAAATAGGGAGAGATCACTTGCCTGAGAAGAAATAGTACAGGAGCTTATATTTTAAATCATTTTCTAGAATAACCTGTCTGTCACTGCTGACTGGAGGCTGAGGCTAGGCAGACTAGCAGCAGCACGCTGACTTGCGTCAGTATGATCATTTTAGCACTTGTGAATATGACTTCCTTTCTGCTGCCTCCAAAAGGGTAATTAAAAAAATATGAAACCTATCTTTATGTAAACTGGCAAACCTTCACACACTTGTAGGCTTCAGAAGATAAGAACTTAGTGCTGACAGAAAGCTTCACTGTTCAAAATCATGTGAAATTTTCCTTGCCTGGAGCATCCATCACTATTAGAGTGGAAATCATGGGCAAGCTACCTGTCTGCTAAAAAACAAGAAATCCAGTTTGTCCTAACTCATTGTTCCATATCTGAATGTAGAAGAAATGAAAGACTGGCTTTTATTGGGGTACTTTCCTCTAGTTTATTTGGGTAGAGGGGACCTGGAAGCAGACAGTATTGGATGACCACAACTCTTCAGCATAAAATCATGCTTGGAACTAACTGTCTAAGCTCAAAAGCTTTTAATTGGAAGAACTGTGTTACAAGATAACACTGTTACAAATGGTGGGTGGCAAAGGGAGGCACATGCTCTATTTCATCTCTGGCTGTGCAGCATGATGTTCAAGTGTCCAGTTCAAGCTCACAGCCAGATAACCTGGTCACTGGTTTTCACTACTGTCATGCCTCACACACCACACAAGTCATCTTCTCTGCTATGCTGTCAAACTACCTGCAGGTTTATTGTATGCCTTTTAATGCTGCAGAATCATTTCCAGAAGGTAGGCTCAAGCCCAGACGCCCAAGGTAGGAAGATGTGGTATTAATCAGAAAAAGAATACCTCCAGCTTGGTGTTCTGCTTCTCCAGTAGTCACAATCGTCTATTAATTCTGTGAAATTACTTTTATAGAAAAACCTCTTTTTCAAAATCTGACAGTAGAATTAGTTCTGTGAACTCATTCTGAAACCTTCTATTACTACATTATCTATGCATATACAGCATAAGAATCCTACTAAGTGAAAGATTGTTCCTCATGAAAATGAGGTCCACAGAGCTTAGCATTTCATTATGTTCAGAAAAGAACTTCCATAAAAATTATTAAACTTATAAGTTTATGAAACAAAAACTGAGAAACTGAATATTTTTAAAGGTTTTTCAAATCTTCTTGTTACTGGTTTTAAGCAGTGTCTGATATATCTTCCCAATTCCGTTCATTTCTGTACATCTTTGTCTTTACAGAATTTTGTTGCATTTTAATAATACACTGTGAAATGTTTCCTGCTTTTTTATCTTTTAGGAGGGATGGTATCCAGACGCAGGTATTTGGCATGAAGCTTTGCCATTTATTTATTTATTTATTTATTTGAGTATTTCTGTTCCAATTTTTTCTCTCTTCTGAAATATAGTTCTTCATAAATTGCTTGCTTTTAAAAATTTCACTGTATAAAGAATGTTTTCAATCAGTTATTAAAATGATTGAACAGAGCATTCACTGCTGGTTCAAAAGCTCACTAAGCCCAGCACTTGTTACATTTTTCAGTATGTTTTACATTTATGTTACAGCACAGCACTGCCCCAACCATGACATTATCTTTTGAAGATCTTTTCTAGTGTATTAAATTTTCTTTCCTTTTTTGATCCATTTAAACATTGTGTCAAATAAAAAACTTCCTGCTTCACTGGCAGTCCTTTCCCATTTTCATCAGTCCTGAGATATGATTTTAATATTTTCACATTTCAACTGTTTGTTGCAACTCATACTCTATTTCTCCACTTACTCACTTTTCTGAATCATTTACCTATGAGATTTTATCATAGGAAATTAAAAACTCCAAATAATCTACTTTTTATCCTATTCTCTTTTGAGAAGTAGTTTTTCTTTATTAATTTTGCTTGCTCGTCTTTGTATTCTAAAAGCTTATTTTGTTCATTTTCCCGGTACTGAAAAAGATGTTGATCTGTATTGTCCTGCATGATTCATCCTTCATCTACAGGAGGAAAAAAAAAGCTGTTACTCTCTAGTCCTCTGGCATGATGACCAGTTTAAATTAAAGACTGTGTATTTATGTTAGCAGTTCAACCACTCTGTCCTAAAATACTTTGGAATTCCTTCACATACAATATTCCACTGAAGTACTTTTCTTCCTTTAATTTATCTGCTTGATCCAGTACATTCCCAACTAAAAATTTAAATCCCTGGCAGGTCTTAATTTTTCTTTAATGGAAACATTATTCTTTATATACTCTATCAAAAAATAAAGTTTATCATTTTCAATACTTTAATACTTCTTAAAATTGTTGTTATTCAATTTGCAGATCACCAACTCCTAGTTTTAACTTTGTTGGTTTTCATGGAGGTATTCTATAGTAAATGCAGAATCTACAGAGAATATACAAATGATTTTCTAATTTACATATATATTCAAATTTTTATTTTGATCCAATTGTGTCACTGGTATTACAGAGTTTCTGCATCAAGGGAATTATTATTTAGTTCCCCCACTTTTAAGTGTTTTGTGTTAAGAAAGTGGAGGAACAACCTAAATATGAGTCTGGACTTCTAAAAGAAAATTAGTTTGTGTTTTGCAATCCATAACATTCAGTATCTTTTGAATTTTCCAACTGCAATGAAGGATGTATTCACCTAGCAAAACAAAATGTCATTCTAGCAGGTCAATCATATTTCATGTGTCCTTGGACAAAAAACGGACCCGCAAGTTTTTGTGGACACATCAAGTTTTTCTTTTGTCCAAAGGAGTTGCAGAAGCTCAGTATGCTTCTGGTTTGGGGCAAAAGAGAAAACAGCCAGGGTGAAAACAGTGAGTTATGTTCAAAACAATTGCTCACAGCAGAGAAAAAACAATTGCTGGTTTACTGGTTCCTGGTGACTTACACATTCATCATGGCTTCCTTGTGTTGTTACTGGTTTCCACAAAACAAGTCAAATTAGAGAAATTACCAGATACCAGAGTCCTCTAAACGACAGCATGACATTGAAATGATGTCTGTAATGGCACGCTAAAACTTTCACCCAGCTGAAATTCTCTATACACTTGTCTAAAGTTAGTTTGCAGCATCAAAAAGATTCAGGAGTTCAGAAGTATCGCCAAGAAAAGCTTAGTTTTTAAGGAGACATCATATGGAAGAATGCTGTATGCTGTTTTTACTCCACATTTTGGTAATGTGGCTTTAGATACAGTGGCAGTTTTGCATTCTTTGCATTTCATCTCCATTGTTTACTATCTAGAGAAAATTAGACAAGTCACTCATCATTTCCAGGGCAGGTGACAAGGGAGACTGAGAGAGGTTTATTAATATTTGTTTGTAGAGAGATGTTATTTGGATTAACTCCTATCTTCCAATTTAAATAGGATTAAAAGGATTAGCTTGAATAATGGAAGCATACACCACATTATAAATACTTATCCTCCTTTTAATTAATAGGTTTGGATATGAACATAAGATACATCAAATTATTCCAGAATAGTTCATAATTACACTATTTTTAAATAACAGAAAAGAAACTCATGAGTCATTAATAAGAAGATGACTTTGGAAAAAGGCAAACATTTTATAAGTCATATTTTCTATTTATATGTGGAGTTAATAGCATCTATTATGAAGTCTTCAACTTAGAAGCCTGTGTTTGCTGAGAAAAGTACTTTAAAACAGAGATTTAATTACATGGTGTGAGACTCCTCTTGGCAATATCGAGAGAGGAAGTAATTTTTGTTTTAATTAAATGTTCTGAAGGAAAGAAACAACTTTAGTTAAATACTCCACAAGTTTCAAGCTGTAGAAAAAGCATTTGGTTTTCCGTTTGTTCTTCCTGACATACACCAGCATAAAAATGACTAAAAGCAATGCTATATTTATCATATTATGTAGGATGATAGGATGACTGCACAATTTTTGTCTTCTTTATTCTTCAATTCTCTTTTTTTTTTTTCATAATGGAAAGAGTAATGGCATCTTGAAAGTGTGCTAGAGGGAGGAAAATGTTAATTTTAAACAATCTCTACAATGCTCTTACAGAGAGTTTGTTAAACGAAGCTAGTGTAAGAAGAATATAGGAGTGTGAGACATACTACCCGTCTGTATTTTACTTTTTGTTAAAAAATTGTCACAGCTCCCCATAAAGCATATTGAGAACAACAGTGTCTGCATTCCTGTCTTGACATTAATTATATCTGTTTTACAGACATAAGACTGATGCTGTCGATACATTGTTATCTTCGCTAAGGTCATCCTAATCTTGGTTCCTCAGGTTACTACCTTACATACTGCATTTGAAAGTTTGGCATTTGAAAATAGTGTGATGGCTATAATATGAAAGACTACAGTAAATTTCCTATGGTAGTGTGCATGCAGGATTCTATTCTCTCTTTTTCTGCTTACAGGAGAAATAAGAACTCTTGACAAATCATATTGCAGGGTGCTTCTCATTTATAGCAGTCCTTTGCCAGAGTATCACTTTGAATGGTAAACACCTATATTAATGAACTTATGAAAGTAAAACACATGTAAAAAACTGCATCTGGTTTAGCATGGTAGGAATTTCCTCCTCCTCACCACACCATCTTTCTTTTACTTTATATCAGCTTTAATTATCTTAAGAGATGTTGGAATAAGAGGCCTACTGCGAGTTAAGTGGGAGCAGCAGCAATATAAATTTTTTACACTATCCAAACCATCTGTTTCAATTCGGCTTGCACAACACCAGGGGATCAAGAGGAGGATTAGTCCATTCTTCATGTCCTCATATCTTCTGAAATTTCAAAGTTGTCACTTAGTGTTAGCTCTGGAGGAAGCTCATGGTGTGGTGAACTGTGCAGTAGTAAACGCATCAACATCATCAGAAGATTTCAGGACACAATCAGAACAGATGGAAACAATTTTCAGTCACTACTGATCTATGCTGGTTTTGAACCTCTGAGCTAAAAATAGAAGGAACACCGTTTCCTTGAATATTTAGCCCCCTTTTGGAATCTGTGGCCTGGTAAGACCGGAGAGGGCGAGAGACGAGAGGTCCAATCAATATGATTAATAACTCACGTTCCGCTTTATTCTCTAAGATGGCGGCTTATATACAGTGCACATAGTTTACAGCTACACAGCACATCTCATTGGTGAGCCCGTGGACAAGTATGTAAACTATTTACAATTAAAACAGCAATGCCATGTCCACTGTCAGTGCCCTATTCCACTAGCAGACCTGCTTTAAGAGCCAAGGTTACAGATAAGCAGCCTTATCTAGCTGCACGTAGCTGGAATATACTGAGGCCTAGTTCTCCAGGCCCAGGCCTATCAGGCCCTGATTCAAAGCCCAGTGAGAATAGCTCATCTTCTATTCTCTAAGTTCTTCTGTTCTGCTACACCCTTTAACATCTTTTTTCCCCTTTTTGTCTGTATTTTTATTATGAAGAATAACTTGTTTTAAAAATATGATGACTACAGCTGCTGATAAAATTAATTTAAAGAGCCGGCTTACCCTTTTGTTCTTCTTCCACCATTACTTCTTTCTCCACTCATGTGCTGTGTAGCCCTTCGTAAGGACCTTGAGAGAGAATCGTGGAATGGTTTGAAAGTATCTTTGTCATCCAGTTTCAATCCCTTTGCCATGGGCAGGGCCACCTTTCACTAGAACAGGTTGCTGAGAGCTCCATCCATCCCTGAACATTTCCAGGGATGAGGCTGCTCTCAATCTGTCCATTACCAGCCTGTGTTGATAGCAGGGGTTGTCCCAGGCCAGGTGCAGCACCTTGCACTTGGTCTTGTTAAACCTCATGAGATCCCCATGGTCACACTGCCTGAGCTTTTCCAGATCAGGAGACCCATATGCTCACATATGGCAGTAACAGCTGCTGAGGGGAGCCACAGGCTTCCCCAGCATGGGCAGAAGGCATCAGCATCCAGCTCTCACTGGCCTCCTGTACAGCCCCAAAATTGGCCCTGCCTGTGGCACTCACCTCCCATCCCAGAGCCCACCCTCAAGGGATTGCAGCAGTTCAGTCTCTCCAAAGAGGGGCAGCAGCTCACATAAACCAACCCTACTCTGCCCACGGACCGTCAGCTGTGGCAAGCAGAGCTTACTGATATTTATCAAATAATGACATCCTGGCTGCCCCAGCACATTATTCATTTCACTATTCAGCAGCTGACCTTTTACTGAGTTTTTTAAAAAATATACCAAGTCTTAACATAAGAAAGAGGCAAACCAATTAATCTATGTGCTCAATTTAATATTTTTCCTTACTTCTGGGTAATTTTGGACTCGTTGCTTTCAGTTGAATCTTGAGAAAAATGTCTTGCGAAGCAATTTACACAGCCACCTCAGTTTCTTTTTTGTTGTTGTTGGTCTGTGAGATTTTAAATGGTTTTAAATTGAGAATATCCACTTTAAATTCATAGGTGTAGATTGCTAAATGTAGTCAAACATCCTGTGTGCAATAGTTATTGAATATCATGTGTATATGCAATAATGTGCAATTAATTTCACTAAGAGTTTGTTAGCTGTTGAGTCTTCATTTGAAACACAGCCCTCATTTAAATGTTGTGGAAAAATGCAAGACTGTGTGGGCATGCACATATGCTCATGTGCACACATGTTCGTGTATACACACACTCAGAGTGACCATTTTGCATTTCTAGTGTTGCATTGATTCTCAGATCACATTGCCATGCATTTAAGTAATAAATACTTCTTGAAATTCCTTGGATTTAGGTAAAATTATAAGCAAATGGTTGTGGCATTCCCATTTGCTTTAAACATAGACTAAAAAGTGGAGAGTGTATGGTGGAAAAATTCTTTGCTGCAAAAAATGCCTACTACAATTTTGCCAAGTTTTAACCCAGAGGGAATTTCTAGCCCTAAGTTATAAATTCCAGAAAATAGGGGCCTATAATAGAAACACTGACAGAACCTTAACTATAGCATTGCTAAAGGCAACACTGCAATAAAATGGAATGACCTGTGAGATAAAATGTTTAATCTTTTGAGTGAGATGTGGCCTAATAACTCAGAAGCAGAGATGGGGGAGGATTCAGGCTCTTCCTTGAAGCCTCTTATATGCCCTTTATGAAATTCACTGTCACTCTCAGCTGCTTTTCCCTTTCAGGCTGAACCTTGTTTCACTCCATAACCAAATGGACTAGAAAAGTCATAAAGAAGCAATTTATAGTCCCTAACTTTTCAGCAAAAACTATTTTTCAGAATATAAATTAATGGCAACAGAAGCGGAAGGATCAGCAAAAAACATCTTTGCACATGACACAAATAATAGAGAGAGAGAGAAATGGAAGGTGCAGGTATGGGTTTATGTTTCTCTACTATTTCTCAGTAATGCCTTTCCAAGACAGAAAATCAGCATTTGCAGCTTTACTTCAATGAAAGAGTTCTCCGAAACTTTTGTCTCAAGATCTAACTCTTGGGTTTGTGCCATTTTTATATTCCAGGAAGGGCAAATAAAACCCCTGCATATTAAAAGAGTTTTGAATAACATGATTGATATTAATTTTATATGACATATTTGCCTGTGCTAGCAGTGGAACTGGGCATAATTACTTAGGAGGTCTTTGAAAATGCTATGTCTCATCAAATAAAGAAAGATGTAATCACTAGGCCTGTAGTGATCTCTGCCTGGTCAAAAATTTCAAATTAGTTAGAATTTTGCTTATTCAATCTGTGCCCTAGGGCAGGATAGCAGAATGCCACCAACATTACAGTGGCAGATTTAGAATTTTTTTTTTTNTCTTGGTTACTTCTAATTCATTAAACATTTCTACCTGAAGAAGCAAGATCATATGAAAGTAGATTCTTTGAAAGTTTGTGGGCAATTTTTCAACCGGGTACATAAGGAATCATTACTATAATCATGATTCCATCCCATTAAGAACAGCTGGAATTATATATGTAATTCCTCGCATACCACCCAGAAAATTTACCCATAGCCTCTAGTCACTTCTGTTCCCCAAACTTCCCTCAGGCTAAAATCACTATGAAGAACATCTGGCCTCTGTTCTTTGGGGGTTTCTATTTTATTCTATCAATATTTTCCCTTGTTTTAACAAATGAAAATTGTAATTAGATATTCCCATATTAGGTACATAAGAACATCCATTGCAGATGATGCTCCCAGGAAAAACTGGTTTGCGAATCTCCTGTGTTGGCCATTATTATATCTGTCATTTCTGATTCAGTAGCATTTTGCACCTGTCAGTCATAGCTAAATGAAGCACTACATATTGAGGATGCATTTGGTTACTGTCCCAATGCTTCTATTTTGCTGGAGTGCACTGGACTGCAGACTCACAAACTCCCAAAATATTTAACTGTCCAAATGCTCCCAAGTGTTAAAAGCAAAAAAACAAACAACTAAACAAAAATAACAACAAAAAAATCACTCAATGGTATCTGTAAATGGGGAAGAGAGTAAGGTTAAAAGTTAAGATTACACTCGTGGTTTTGTATTAACTACAAGAATAAATTTAGAAAAAGTATTACAAAGAATTGAAAAAATGGAGGATGCATAAGTAGTCAATCAGTGTTCCTAAATATACATATACATGGAAGAATATTTTTAATATGTATTTGCAGATATATATGCATATATGTTAAAACACATTTTCTTTATCTGAACTCCTTTACTATAACTGACCTGTAATTAACTCTGGAGGTTTCTTTACTCTTATTATACTAATTTCTTCTGCTCTTTGTTTAGAAGACTCTGGTAGGCAGAATGTCAGTGGAAAGGAAGGAGTCCAGTTTTTCCCCTAAGCTCACTCCGAAAACAGACTTGGGTCTTATTATACATAAGTAAAAGTAAACTTTTAGCTGTCTGAAAAGGAATTTTTTTCTAAAGGGAACAGACACATTGCAGCTGAATGTATGCTAACATTTACCATTCCCTCATACTTGAGTAAGATAGTTTTCAATGTTGGAATTATGATTCAAAAGATGGAGATGGACCGGTTTTGGTCAGTATTCTGTGTTTTCTTGCTTTGTGTACTTAAAAATGAAACAATGCCAAAAGCCAGTCCTAATTAATGTCAATGATTTTACTTCTCAGTTATGCAGACCAGTGTGCTATTCATCTGTGAAGATCTGATTGGAAGTGATTTCTGATTTTACCTGATGCAAAAGAAAAAAATACATAATTTATTTACTTTCAGATTACAACTTTCAGATCAGTTGTTGTTTTGCCTCTTGTTTTCAAATTTTTAAAAAAATGTATGTTTTGAACTTGTGATTTAAAAGTACTCAAAAATTATATTTAGAATTTTATCATAGTTGACCTTGGAACAAAATTGAATAATTTTAAAACCAGATGGTTTGCACTAATGGACATCTAATAAAAAATTTCATTGTTGTGAGGAATAAGATAGTGTGTTTTCAGCCAATCAGTGTTGAGTTATCATACTTGAACCTCAAAGTTCACCCCCAATCTGATATCCAAATTCTATCCAAATTCTCTTAAAGTCTTGTACAGGTAAGTATAACATGCAGACCTATTGGTGTTATGTGGAAAAAGTTTATTAATATTGACTTCTACATCGAGTGACACTTTATTTGATACGCATGATTCTAAATAGAATACAAATAATCTTGAACTACGGAAATAGATCATAACCATGGCAGTCACAGCAGACAATTTTGTAACTATATTTTGTAAAATTCCTCTGTTCAGCAAAGAGCTTGTGCAAGTGCAGCTCAATATATTCTCTGCTTCAGAAAGCAGTTTTTATTAAGGTTACATAGAATCTTCTGAAATGAATGGTGTATGTGTGTTTGTATGCACACATTTGTGTGCTACACAGACAGGTTTGTGTACGAGGTTGGCATATTGCTTGTGGCAAGCTGCTGAAACATGAATAAAGACAGTAGGAAAAAGGCAATGCACATACTGCTGGTAATCTAAGGAGGGGATTGCTGCACACTTACCTTGTGCCAAATCTCGATGTTCACCCAGAAACTCCCAAGATCATTTCTCAGCCTAGATTTTCATGTTGAATTATCTGTGTTGTTTGCTAAATGAACCTGCTTCTTATTTTATTTAAACAACACGAGGTAGGTGTATTTGACTTCCTAGTAGGGAATGTAATATTTAAGTAATTTTAGTATGCACAGCTGTGAAAAGGTGAAGTATATTTTGTGAACATAATTCGGGGTTAATTTTAAATGGCATACCTTTTCCTCCAACTGCTTTCCACAGCCTGAAGCTGGAAACATAAAGTGTAGCTCATGTGCTCTTAACAATTTACTCCTGAGAAACACTGACCACAAAAGTCAGTAAACATTCATCATGAGCTTTAGGCTACTTTCCTTGGATTTGGCCTCAGGCTAAGCTGAGGGCTAAAAACATTTCATGAGGGGGTTATGGTTTTAAGAAAAATAAATATATTCTTAGTACAGCATGGTTACTCAGCTTGGTCTCATGCCGTAAAAATTCTTTCTCCCAATAAATACACAAGATTTTATGTTATCCATCCACCACTTTGTAACTGATACTGTGGTTTTAAATCACCAGTATGCTAATCAACAGAGCTGTTGTGACCTACTTACCACATATTTCTGCCAGAGCTTCCCATAACATGTCACATTGAATCCTCTCTGAGAAGTACAAACCAAATCTACTTCAACCCATTTAGCACAAATATTCTGGGGAAGGGAAAAACAGAAACAAAACAAAACAAAATAAAACAAACAAACAAACAAACAAACAAAAAAACGGAAAAAAAAAGAGGAGCAAAGCAAAAAAAGCTAGGTCAAGTTCTCTTGTTTATCCTGGGCCTCTGTAACATAGAGCCATGTTTGTCACCATCTACTGTCATAAATAATGACATGATTTCTCGTGAAAAGAGCTACAAATTGAGAGGACAAAAATCCTATCTAATACCATTTCCTGTATGGCAGAGCAGACTTGGAAAATTCTTCACTAAATGGTTGGTTGTCTTTGTGCAGTTACTGATCTCTCAGCTAAACAATTCTTGTAATAATTTAATTAAAGGATTGATGTTTTAAAAATATCATCTTGCAAATTTTCTTTAGTAAAAAAAAAAAAAAAATCAAACCTATCTATGGAAGGTCTCTTTTACTTAAATGAAAAAAAAACCAGAAAGAATGATGTGAAAATATATCCTTTTTCACTTTTCTAGAGATTTTAATAAAGTGTCCATAAAGTATTTTAATTGTTTGGGGGGACTTTTGCTTTTTTTATTTTTAGGTCTAATATATTTTTTTCTTTCATAATGTGTTACTAACATAAGAAAATAATATGTCATGGAATACACTGAGCAATAATTATTTTACTGTTAATATTCAGTTTCCTGTTAATATACAGTTTAGACAGTAACATCAGTAGAGTGACCTTACATCATGAGGAAAATGAACTAAAATAAATTATAAAACCATGTGTTACATCAGATCACCCAATGATGATGCTGGAGATACTCACATTGTTCTGTTTTCAATCACTGTCTAGAATATTACAGATGTCTTGGATGGAATATGATTATCCTAGATGAAATGAAAGAAGAATTTGAAGGTTTCTATCAGCAGGGAAGATTGTCTAGACTATTTTCACAGGACATGTCTTTAAACCTGCTTCCCTAGACAAATTCTAGCCAAGAGAGCTACAGCCTCCTTTCCTGAGTTTGAGTTTCCACTGCACTCAGGTAAGAACTGTAGAATAGAATGTTGGACAAAATTTCAAAATTTTATAGAATTGGAAATGCTGTTATTGGGTAAAGACTGCAAAAGAATATCTGAAAATACTACTCACAGCTTAAAGCTCACTATGTCTTGAAAAAGAGAAATAACTGATGAACAGTTGCTCTCCAAGTAATCTCTTGTTCTGGCCCTGATGGTCAGCCTCAATGTTGTGGGGTCAAATACTGTTTCCCACTGCAGACATATGACTTTTAGTGAAAAGAAAGAGAGTTTTACTTAGGCAGCCAAGAGCAGAACTTATCTCTCTGATTCAAATTGAGTGCTTTAAACTACATTGCAATAATCACAGATGCTCTGCTCTTGGCACAATGAGAAAAGCTTGATACAGATTCACAAAATAGCTCCATTAAGTAAAGATGCCATCAGTCTTTATTACCACTATTATCATAAAGCAAATTTCACCTAACACAATATTGAATTAAACTTACAAAAAGAATGAGGAGGAAGCTATGAATTAATACAAAATTACTAAGAACTGAGGCCCAGAGAGCTTAAACTCTTTTCAACACCGAAGCAAAGACAGGAATCAAATATGCAGAGCACCATGGTAATTTTTTCCTGTGTTGACTAGAGCAGCAAAAGTAACAGTCTATCATGTCAGCATCTGCTAGTGAGTTTAAATGCCTGTAAGCATAGTTTATAGTTGACATTTGTTCAAAGTAGCTTTTTTTAAGGAGATAGTTTAATACTTCAGCTTTGCCTTCCTAGCTCTATTTAATTTCACGGGTTATGTCCAACTTCATCAGACTTTTTTCCCCTCTGCTTTAAAGACAAAGCTGTATGGCATATTACTTTCAAAAACTCCAGTTATTTTTACAGTTAAATAAAATTGCTGGTTTTTCAGAAAGACAAATTTTTTCACTCCAGTGGTCATTAGCATGAGATAATTTCCCATCCTAAAAGAATGTTCTAGGATTTTCTGAGCTATGGGACAAAACTTATTTGTCTTGCCTTATTTTCTGAAAAGCAAGTAGCATGCCTTACATGTAGTTTGATGGGGAATGGAAGATCCTTTGAAAGTGGAGGCAACACAAAATCATTTGTGAAACATTGCCTTAAGATTGCATCATTTTCAGCTGCCATTAGAGAACCTCAATTTAAAAAAGTAAGTCATTGTAAGAATACAAGTCTTCCCTCAAGACTTAGAATCCTAAATAACACTCATAATTTTTTAAACTTATTATTTAAAACAGAGAAAAGTAATTAACTTTTTTTCCCCTGGAAACAAAGAAAATATCACTTACACACTCCAATAGGAGCAAATAGACAAAAAGAATCCATATTCTACTCCATGTCTTCCCAGAAATCCTACTTTTTCTGTATCTCTGAAAGCTGCTATCATGCTAGCATAACCAAAAGATGCAACCTAAAAGATACTTTAAATTCTCTTTTCTACTTATAGCTCAAATGATGTGCCAACATCTTGAAAGTGTTAGTCCTCCATCACAGGAAACTTTCACAAAGAGGAAAAAATACAGTTTGGCTTGAACAGCTCAGAATAGAGTCCACTGTTCTACATCAGCTCCTGTTTCATGTTACACCCTGGCTGTGTGCTAACCAAGTCACAATTACTTAATCAGGTCTTATTGCTGAATTCGCAATCATGAAAAATAAGATGAAGCAAATTTTCAAGTGGTGGTAATTAACGGGTTAACTTCCATCAGTGTAAATGGTGCAAAGTTTATTTATGCTAGCTGAGGCTGCAAGGACCTGAGGAGTAGTACTTGCTTTGCAGACTCCAGTAGCTGATTGAAAATTTTCTGACATCAAGTCATTGGGCAAATTCAAACAAGGGCCAGTGAAGAACATATTCGTGGAATCTATCACACATTTTATATTTTGAACAGTGCACATAATCATACCAAAGCTCACACACAGGGTTCTTGAGTCTGTGTATGTGATAGAGTACCATTACTCTCATGGCAAAACAGCTCTACTGATACCTAGATTGCTCAGTCTTACTAGACATATGGTATAATAGAATGTCTCTGCGCCTTGGGGTATGATTTTACTTATTCCTGCCTCCATTACTAAGAATGAACTCTGGCAATCTTCCTTTGAATATGAACAGATATTGCAGGGAACATACTACATGCCAGACAAATAGGCTTAGCTTAAAATCCTGCCAGATGAATATGTTGCCTTTTATGGATCTGAAATGCATTTTAAACCCACAGCAAGATATTACAATCTCATGAAGGTAACTGTGGATTGGGACCACATAAGTAGCATTACCACTATGTCTCGTGAACAATAAGCTACCATGACCGAGATAGACATGTAAAGGATTGCAGAGTCTTAAAATACTATATTGAAAAGCTTTACTGTACTGTCCAAAATTCAGACCTTCAGTAGAAAGAATGATGAAGGTTAAGAAAAAGATATCAAGGTATTTTCCTTAGGTAATAAATTATAAACATGAATGTCTATTTATATAACAAGAATGCTATAGGGATGCAAACCTTGACCTTCACTTGCTTAACTGAATTTGAATATTCCAGTGGCTTTTTTTCATTTGTTCTGTTTTTTGAAAATGAAAAAGGAGAGACAGAAGGACAAAAACATCCTTTATCCAAATATTTTGAAATTATACAGTTTAAGACACATCTTCAAGATAAATTAAATGCCTTATGTGGCAGGTGTGAAAGTCTGAATAAGAGTTAGTATAGCATCCTGAAGTTTACTAAAATAAGACATTTTGTGTACATCCCATAAAAGAACTCAGTCCTTATATATGAACACATATCTGAACTTCATTTTAATGAAAGTAATAACGTAATAAACTCTGATATAAATAAAGAAACATCATCAAAGTACCATTTTACAGAGCATCAGCTGGGTCATACTTTGTATGGAGAGCAAGAAAATATTTGAAATGTTGGATTATCATAGCCCGAGGACCACCATGTTATGTGGAGTTCTTTCACTACAGGCAATCTAGCCCAAGACAGTGAAACCTTCTGTCCTAAATCTGTGGCAGCCCCTTTGGCAAAGTCAACCCAGTGCTGCAGATCCTGGAAACCTGACATCCTGGCTTTGGTTAAACCACAACAACTGCAAATCATGACAGGCAAACTCTGTAAAATCTAGATGTGACCGGACACCTTGAGGCTACAATACATTATTAAACCAAACTCTTAAATAACTGTTCTCTGACTTTTAAACCAAACACCATCGCACGGTGCGTGTTTATGAAACCAAACTCCCTCTCTTCTGCCACAATAATTTTTCATCCACTGCAATGCCCAACATACTCTCTGTTCCCTGGCCTAATGTGATTCCTGAACCTTGCCCAGATCCTGACTGGGAAACTGCAGTTTTTTTGGACTAAAACCATGCCAGGGATCCTGTCTACAATTAAACAGTCTAAATGATTGCTAAATAATGCCCAAACACATGTCCCAGCCTTGTTTAATTTATTAGTATATGGAAGGTTGCAGCTACAGAGACATCAGGGTTTCCAAAGCCATAAGTCTACAAGTGCTGCCTTGAGTCAGGGCTCTACAGATTTCCATGCTTCTTGCTATGTAGCAAGAAATTTGCCAGCAAGAAAGCCAAAAGTGTCTGAGCAATGTGAGTGGTAAGTGTGCCCCAAGAGCTCAGACTTTTGACTCAAAACATCATGGGATAAAAAGTAACTCACGGACTACAAACTTGCCTGTACTACTCATTCCAAGGAGTTCCAAGAGTCCTAGCTTGGGTGTTCTTACTTCTTACCATTTTTTGGCTCCCAGCAGTGGAAATAAAAATTCAGTTAATCAGTTGTTACCAATTAGCTTTTACTCTTTTTCCTTTTTTTTTTTTTTTTTTTGTCAGAAAATAAAAACAAACAGCCCACAAATAAAACAATAAAGCAGCATTTCCTTGCAGGTTCTGTTGCTAGCTCATTTCCTAGGATGAAATATGGTTGTTCCTCCTGATTGAAAATGAATGCGTGAATTGTTAATCATGAAAAGTAAAACTTTTTCAAAAGACTGATGCAAGTCTGGAAAGCTAGCAAGAACACAGTTTTAAAGTAGGATGTTAATATTAGACAGATGGCCACAACAACAAAATTGGACCTGTGTCTGGATGTGAAGAATAGCTTTATTTAAAACCAGATCTCTTACAAAGAAAGGATGTACCTCTGTTCAGTGATGGATCCAACAGACCTAAAGACTTACTTCAAAACAGCTATTTTGGTTTGTACTCAACTTCACAAATATATTTACATTTAGCACACCAGCGAATACCAAAAGAATTCCTTCAATCACCGCACCATAATCCTCATAATTTTCAACCAAAAAACCACCTCACCACCCCAAAATGGCTGTAGCCAAATTGCAGTACTTTATTAACTATTCTCTTTGTAAGCACATTGCTCCATTTAACCACTTGCACTCTCCCAAGACCCAATTCTGCACTCTTCAATTGAGAAAAACTTCTATTAGCACCAGTATACTTTTTGTGGGCAGCGGATTGGCCATATATTCTACCTGTGGAAGGAATGTTGGCTGCTGTCTCCTCCTTTCCTTGGCTTAAAATGCAATTTCTGAAACTCTCTCTTCAAGCTGGTATTACCTCAGTCTTGGATATATCTCCAAAGATACCAGTCTTTTTCTATCACTTGACTGCAAACAACCCTTTTTTTCACGGAACATAAACAACACAGACTACACTGCTTTGCCCTTGAACTGCACTAGAGCCATGTGTCTTGATTTCAGCCAGGATAAAGTTAATTTTTTTGCAGTAGCTGTGAGGGAATATCTGGGTTGCTGCTCTCTACCACTTCATCTCATTGCAGTTAGGTTGAAGGAAGGGACTCTCATTTCTGAGAAGCAGGTGGACATGGCTCATGGTCAGGGGAAACCATGGCATGCAGAGGAGCTGGCCACCATTCTTTATCATTGTCTTGGGCTTGGTGAGCATTTTTGAATGTAAATCACGCTCTCTTTGTACACTTTTGTTATTAATAGTGTTGCTGTTTCTTATTTTCTTGCCGTTTCCAGCAAATTGTTCTTATCTCAACCCATATTTTCTTCCTGTTTTGCACAATAAAGATGGGGGCAGGGAACAGGCTTGTGGTTTTCCATTTAAATTGGGCAGTACTGTTCTAAACCATGACAGCCTTAATTGGAGCCCAGAGTAGGGGAAAGAACTTGGTCAGAGGTGAGACTCGCACTGGAGGTGCCCACTGCCCCAGATTATTGCCCATACTATCTCATACACCTCACCACTGAGCACTATCCAATATTTGGTCAGAGCTCTGGATTATGTTCTTAATTATCTGACCTTAAATAAGACCTAAACCATATGCAGCAATGTGCTGGCTCCCAGTAAAAGGGCCAGGCTGGTTTCAAACAAAAAGTTGTGATTAATTGTTCCCAGTACATCACTCCAAGAGAACAGAGGTGCCTGCAATACTGAATAGATACAACAGATTGGTTTCCCAACCAGCAATGCTGTCAGATCATAATTCAATGCTAGAAAGTACCTACAGTGATAGTCTTAGCCCAGACCCCAAGGGCAATAAACATCACCACAGGGAAAACATACTGCACGTAATGCATTATGGGTGTTCCAGGACACAAGTGGGAGAGCAAAGAAATCAACACTGTAACCAACACTGGTCTTTAAACCAATACAATGAATGGTTATAACAAATTTCATTTAATACACTCTGGCCAGAAAAGTAGTTATTTCAACCCTTCTTCCACCTAAGCACTACACAGCTGCTGACTAAATCCTGACTCTACATCTCCTTTAGCAGAATGGGGCGGAGAAGCAAAAGGGAAACTTCTAGGTTGAGATAACAGTTAAATAATTGAAATGAAAAAAAACTATAATAGCAGTAAAGTACAAGAGAGGTAGCATTCAAGAAAAACAACTTATCAAGTGATGCACAGTGTAATTGCTCACTACCTGCTGACCAATGGCAAACGCTGATTGATTTATTACTCATTTCCATGCACCAATGCTTTAAATAGACAACTTCCATAGAGTATAAAAATTTTCCTAAGGTTTTGAAGGAGATCTCGGCTTTTGGAAAGAAGGTTGGACAGACAGCAGTTCCATGGTGCCTGTCAATCAAAGAGGCAAACACCTCTATTTTAGAAACCCTTCAACATTTTCACTGTCCAGTTATAACAGGGAACTGAAGCTGTTGTCTGTGAGTGATTTGTGACAAATAACTGAAGTACTGCTGTGTTCTTTGGTTGTGACAATTGTTATTTTTAGGGCTAAAGGAAGGAAGAGAAGGCGTTGCAGTTATTTTAGGAAAGATTTAGTTTAAACAGTGAAGCTATAATTGTATATGGGTAATCCATTTTGCAGGTCTAAAAATAGCAAGGTCACACTAACCAGATATTTTTAATTAATGTACTTCAGTACAAAGAACAGAAATTTATGGACAATCCCATTCTTTGCAGGATGAAGAGGTCATTCAAATAATGTGTGCATATGTGGGCACACACTTTTTTTTTAAGATGTTCCCAAACTGGCCTAGGATTGCAGCACAGTCTTTAGAAATTTGAAAAATGTGTGTTTTGTTAGCCAAGATTTAAAGACTGTTTTGAGATTTTTACACTATGGTACTGTGACACTTGATGTTGAATTTTCCTCCTTTAGGGATGCTAAAAAACAGGAGGAAGAACACAGGTGTACTTTTTTTGTTTGGTTTGGTTTTCTTTAAAGGTGCTCTTTTATGTAACAGCCCAGCTGCAGAAATTCCCTGACTATGATCTGTTACCTACTGTAATTCTGCCTTTCAAGGAAGAAGATTTTGCAGGAAGAAATGTCAGGTGTTCTAAGGATGATTTTTTTAATATGTATCTTCATTCAGAAGAAATGCTCTTCAAAAAAATTAAAACCATTACCGGCTTTTGAAGTAAAAAAAGATGGAAAAACTAAACAGCTTCTCTGAAAGCAAATAATTAGTGTTTTTCCTCACTGTACATCATTTACTCATCTTTGAAAGCAAATAATTCATGGGAACATTAATAACAAAAATTAATTGGAGATATGGGTCAAGAAATTCCTATGGAATTTCAACACACCTGACAACAAGGGTGTATTATATGCCTGTGTTTGTAGCTTAAGGCAGGGAAAAATCAGCTCCTTCTAGTAAGAGCTGAATTTAATAGGAATTCCTATTTTGCTTTTGGATAACATCTTTCATTGATTTAATCCCTTCCTCTATGTACTTGCATCATATGAGGTAGTTGTGGTTTTCATTTTACCTTCAACTCTACAGTATGATGAATAGCTATTGTCAGCTTTACTTCACCCTGACCAGTGGTTGCACCAGTGGAGGTAGACTAGGGTCAAGGAGATGGCCTCAAATAATCTACAATTTTCCTAACCTTATCCCTATCCTCCTTTCCTTAGAGCCTTCCTTTATTTATCTTTTTTTTTTCTTTCTCTTTTAGTGCCCCATCTATCTTGCAGCTTACTGAGGCTGGAACTCTGACTAGAAATGACAGATCACTTCATATGTCACACTTTATTGTTTGTTGCACTTTTATCACATTTCCAGCATCTTCTTTCAAAACCAGCCTAACTCAGAGGTATATGTTTCTAATTTGTATTACAGAAAAATTCTGCCTCTTTTATTCACTCGGGTATTTCCTTTTGTTTCAAAGGATTATTTACAATGTAGTGGAATCTAGCACTTCAGGCATGGACTTCATATGATTTACTACACAGTGGTGTTATTACTGTATTAATAAACTTGTAAAACTTGGCCTTGATAGTATTTGATTGAAGGTGATTTTTTCTGGAAGTTCTTGACCAAGAAAGTTGCAGCTCTTCTCAGAATAAAAGTAGGGATAAATTCACTGCATATAGCTACTGACAATTTTCAATGAAAAACCAGGAATAAAAGCAGAAATATAACATAAAGACAGGTAGGAATGGGAAGGGGAGAGAATATTAATTAAGGCACATGACTTGTTAGAGGAGCTATATACTGGGAATTTGAGACTGAAAATTCAGATGGGGAAGTCTTGGACTTTGTTTGATGGGAAGGCTGTGAGGAAATGAACAAGCTATTTAGAGTGGGCTGTACAGATAGGACAAGAATGCAAAGGGCTGCAGTGGGGGAAAGCCTGAGCCAGGTGAACAGCAGATTTCTTTTTATGAAGCTCAGGGTAAAATTTACCTTCTGGGCTGCATGCACACATTGCTGGCTCATATCTAATTTTACATCCACAGGTATACTTAAGTCCTTCTCTGCAGGGCTGCTCTCAATCCATTCACCACCCAGCCTGTACTGAAAATGATGATTGCTACTATCCAGGTGTGTGATGTTTCACTTGGCCTTGTTGAACTCCAGGAAGTTCACACTGGCCCACTTCTCGAGCCTGTGAAGCTATCTCTTCCCTCAAGTGTGTGCCAGTTAGATGAGAAGTGATGCCTCATGAGATAAAAAAGGAGCTCTTCAACTTCAGACCATTAGAACTCATTAGAGACAGACCTAAAGCAGACTTAGAGACTTCTTGACATTGTCAGAACTGGGATTTAAAGATAGACCATAAACATAACAAGAAATAATTTGCATATACACTGAAAAGATAATATTTTTCTATACATATGTGAAGTGTGCCTAACCAGTGAGCATCCTTGTCAAGCTCAACCAACCTATGTAAAAATGCTGAATATTAGATGAGAAGTAAAAGGATTACTGAGAAATAAAAGAAAGATAACTGGCTAATCATACTCCTGAGACTGCACCATAAGCATCACTATTTTATTGGATAAGTAAAATACCAGACTTTGTTAATTTTGAGCTACCTGACAAACTAGCTGCAGTTCTAGCTGATAATCACTGGCTTTAAAACTAATGGTTTTGATACAGATTCTCTCCTGCAGCCAATTGTTACAGATATAGGAACTGTTGAGCAGCTAGCCACATTTTCTGATTCTGAGGAACTTATTTGCAGCTTTGGCCCAGACATGGGCAAAACAAGGCAAGGAGCTGCTTTAATTTATGCCACTGTCAGACTCTCTCACGGTCTCTCTACCACTGGAGCTCCTATCTGCCACAACCTTTCATGCTCTGACTAGGGATTTCCCATGCAAAAATATACATATGTGCAATGCACAGATGGTTTGCATATGCGCAGTAGGCTTAACATAGCTGATTTACTGTGTATGCACAGACCATCTGTGCAGCACATGTGCAGCAGGTCTGATGTGTACTGGACACATTGGACTTACTGTGCATGTGCTACACAGTTAATCTGCACACACACAGTAGCCACAGCTCTGACTGAGTTGCCAGACATCCAGATGGCCAGAGTCCTCAAATCCCTTCCAGAGAAAAAGGGAAGATGGAATGAGGATGTTTGGTTTTGTTTGGTTTTTTTCCCGGTGTATAACAGCTTATCCTTTATTCTCAAATATAGGAACACATTAAAGTGAATACACCACACATTTTAGTCTTAAAAAGAATTTCGCCCAGACAGAGAGAAACTCCCTCTGGTCATGCATGTCCAAAAACAACTACAGAAAACAAAACAGAGCTGTGATAAAAATTCTCTGTAAACTTTTACAGAACAGGTAAATCTACAACAAGTGAACTGCACAGGCTTCTCTTAAAGAGGATTGGAAGCCACTTCATATTTTCTGACTATAAAAAGCTTTTCAGTCTGGAAATATTTAAATTATTCAGGTTAATTCTCAGAAAACTCAGCAACCTAGATCAGTCACAAGTCACAGTCTCAGGAAGAGAGTTAATTGTCTTGGGCCTTGCCTTTTGGGTGGTTGAGCTCCAATGTCTAAGAGTGTACATGCTTCTTCCTTTCCCATCATTAAGACTGTGAGCTAATAACACTGTCACTAATGTTTTTGACAAATTTCCCATCAATAACTCTTCCCTAAACCTTAAACATGAAAATACCTTACTAGACCCACCAGTATTTTTGATAATAGCTAAGCACACTGGCAGTTCCCATTTATAGAGAATTTATCTAAATTTACGTACTGGGGAAAAGTCTGAAAACACTCTGCATCTGTGGCTGACATCCAGCTTTTTTGCATGACCTGAAAATGCAAACCAGAGTCTGCTCACTTTCTTCTGCACTCTGGGGAAAGGCCTCCCTTGAATTTGTTTGCATGATCAGGCTGTCAGACTCTCAAAAGTGGCAGCACAGAGGTGTTCTTAAACATTGTCTTCAGCAGAAAATTCTGCTTACAAACACCAGACCCAAATCACTGTCTTCAGGAAAAAACATAAATTAAGGGACCACTGAAAAACAAGACATGAAACAGAAGTCTGAGGTGTTCAAATACACATTCATATTATGTGACTCAAAACTACAAGAACATACAGCTTTTAGATTATATTTTTTCTCTCATTGCATGTTTCTGTCTTACAGACATCATCAAGGTTTGCTTGTTTTCGAGAAGAAAACATATTCGGTGCCTTACCCATAGGCATCAGGTTGTGAGGTGCACCAAGGCCTTCTCTACTCCTTTCTGAACCAGTCCCATCCACACAGACCTTCCTTGCCTCCCCTGGGCCTCCAAATTTTGCCAGCCAGGAACCCAAAGCAGATATAATGAGGCCTATGATGAGTACTGAGCAGAGGGGATCACCCTTGACCTTCTGGCAATAAAAGAATCAGAGCAAGCTCCGGTGCGGCACTGGGCCTGGCGGTCCCAGGCTCCTACTCTTGCCATAGACTTTGCGGCCACCAAGATGGATGGAGCCTGGGTGGGCACCTGGATGATCCATCAGCCATTTGTCCCCCTCATGGCAGAGTTCACCACCCTGGAATTCACGTACACAATCCCTGAGAAGACAGGTAAACCTGGAATCATGATGGGACATGAGCAGAGGGGGGAGGGGAACAGCTGGGGGATCACAGCACATCTGCTGCTTCCACTTAACAAACTGTGTAAGTTTAACACATTGCAAGGAGCTGAGCATCCCATCGCAGACAGCTGCTCTGCAGGTACTCAGTACTGCACTCATCCCTGTACACCATGAATGGGAAAGACTCAGCTCCCGCACTGCACATCTGTGGATGTCCCAGTATGAAGATCAAGGTCACCCCGAGTACCATTTCTCCAGCCCTTCTTCCCGGCAAGACAAGCACACCTTACTCACAGGGCCACAAAACCTGTCCAGAACTAAATCTGTCCACTGCTGCCTCAGCACTGTTCCCACAGAGCACATCACTGACCTCATCTGTGAATGCTGGCAGACAAGATTTCTTTTGTAGATCAAAAAACTCGGTTTTAAAATTTTCCCGCAGCACAAAGGACTGAATATCCAGTCTGTTAAACAAAGCTTCATTTGCCTTTGTCCCTCCCTTGCAACAGAAACTTTTAACAAATCTTTTCCTATTCTTTGTGTTCTCCTGGAATCTTTCTGTCTCACTTGGATCTTCGTCTAAGTTTAGTTAAAACATTTCCCATTAACCACAGGTGTTTCAAAATAAAGAGAAGGGTATCTGAAGCCCTGACAAGGAAGATGCCTGCTCGGGGTTCGATAGAGAGGAGCCGGAGGCAACGCAGGTCCCACAGCCGCTCCTCAGCAGGAAACCAGGAACGGAGAACTAGATGTAAAGGCTCGTGAATGGAGATAACGACGCGTGAAACGGATTCGGCTGGAGGAAATTAGTGTAATTTGCTGCTATTTATTCAGATAGTGAGGAAATTAAACCTCACTATCACCCACCCCTTGCTCCCCTTTCGCCGTCGGAGCTGCCCCCCACAGCTGTCAGCTGCGGCCCGGAGCCGCGCTCGGCAGCGCCTAGGCCCGCTCTGCCTGAGCTCCCGGCGCTGCAGGCTCCGGATACGGCCTGTGCCTGCCGGCACCGCCGGGGCGGGGTAACACGGGACGGCTGTCCGCCGAGCGAGCGGCGGGACTGTGTGTGGCGGTGGCGAGAATGTGCCCTCCGCCTGCTTCCCCGCAGTCTGTCAGGCCCAGCCTACCCCTCGGGTTAACCAGCACCCGGACGCTGCCGCCGGCATGTCCGGGCCAGCCGCGGCTCTGTCCGTGCTGCGGCGCTGCCGCGTTGCTGGCGGGGCTTCTCTGGGGCTGGGCATGGGCTGCCACAGACCCGGCTCACACCGCCCTGGGGCAACCCCAGTGTGTCCTCACACAGACCTGCTGCTTCCCGGCAGAGACACCCAGCACAGGCCTTTCTAAGGACACGGTGCCTGATCACAGGGCTTTTGTAAAATGGATAGAGAGTCTGACTGAAGTGCTGGCCTCAGAGCTG
>VXBR01011645.1:0-78952 GCA_013400215.1 Cisticola juncidis
TTAAATGGAATTCCCACCAGGCACGAAGACAGGGGGCTGGTGACTGAGCCCATTTGACAAGCACAGATTGTCCTGCTGTAACGTTTTTGCTAATGTCACCCATACATTCTCCGGGGGTTGTCCAACTTGCCAGGCTTTGGCTCCTATGATCAGATAGAATATGAAGAGCATTGGCATCCTTTTCACACTGCTGTTGAACTCCATCTGATATGGTTCCTTTTGGGTTTGCTGCTAAATAATCATAAAACACAGATTAGAATTTTTTCCTAATTTTAACTCAGGCACGACAATAACTGGGATATGTGTAAGTGGGAAGGTGGGTTAAGGAGCATGGGGTTTAGGGAGGTAGCTTCTAAATAGGTTGGCTCGAACTTAAGTGTCTTCCAAAGGAAGGGTATTATCAGCCCTTTCACTCTGGCCTTCTCCCTCATCTCCTCCCATTTGAAAAACTGAAAATACTGCATTGATCCCACGTCTGCAATATAAATAAACAATATAAAAAACGAAAGGCAGAGAAACTCCTACAATAATGACAGCAAAGAAATAAGGAGAAAGGAAACTATGTCATATTTGCGGGTTGAGAGGAGCTTCTACATTAAAAACCAAAAAAGATAATTTTAGTAAAATCAAATAACTTTTGCAGATAGGGTATTTGATGTTGGGAGTCAAAGGGAAAATATTAGGATAAATAAGGAGGGGATAAAAGGGGGAAATCTGTGCCCTGAATGGTTACTATTTTCTTCAGCGGGTTTGATGTGTTTTGAGCATCGAACGGGTTACTGGTTGACGCCCTGCTTCTTTTTGTTGTCTTTCTTTTTTCTTCCTTTTCTTCCAGACGATAGTGCTTTGGTCTTTTTCTTGTCCTGCGTTGGGCTCAGGAGAAACAACATTAGAATCAAGGGGCTCTACATATGGTTTAATACATTTCGCTGGGACCCATTTCGGTCCTGAGGGCATGGACACGCACGCGTATCCTCGTCCCCAGGTTACTAACTGGTGAGGGCCTGTGATCTGCTGTGTCTGTGGATCTTTCACTAACACTGGTGGCTTTTCTTCTAATTTGGCCTGAGTTGTATTGGCAAAATCCTCATAACAGGAGGATTTGGCTCTGCTTCTGAGCAATTTAAGAAATTGATTACATAAAGGGCTTTGCAGAGTCTCTCTACAGGGGAAAGTGTTTTCACTCCTTCCTGTTGCTGGTGGAGGACTCTCTTTATGTTTTGGTGCATTCTTTCTAAAATTGATTGTCCCGTAGGCGAATGTGGGATTCCTGTTGTATGTGTGATTCCCCATTCTTGAAAGAATGTCTCTGTTTAGATACATAAGCAGGTCCATTATCAGGTTTTATTTTTTGCAGGACTCCTGGTGTTGCAAAAGCCATTATGAAGTGTCTTTTGACAAATCTCGTGCTCTCGCCTGAATGTGCTGAGGCGAAAACTGCTCCTGAAAACATCTCTACTGACACATGTACATACTTAAGTCTTCCAAAGGATGCAACATGTGTTACTTCGGTCTGCCATAATTCATTACTATTAAGTCCTCTTGGATTCACTCTTCTATCTAAAAAAAGTAATCAGTATGATTGGCAGTGTGGGCATGTCCCAACTATGGCTTTGGCTTGTTCTTTGGTTAAATGAAACCTTTTCATCAGGGCAGGGGTGTTCTGATGATAAAATTGGTGAGATAATTTAGCTTGTTGAAACATGTTAGGTAACGTGGATATCTGTGCTGCCATAGCTAGTGTGTCTGCTCTCTTGTTACCCTCCGTGATGGCTCCTGGAAAGTCAGTGTGTGACCTAACGTGCACAACATGGTAGGGTTGCTTTCTGTGGGAGATGAGAAATATCAGTTGAGAAAGCAACTCAAAAAGTTTTCTGTTTGACACTTCTCTTAGAACAGCATGTTTTGCCCTCATAGCTACCCCGGCTACATACGCCAAATCAGTGACCAGATTGAAAGGTTGATTTTTGAATTTCTCGAAGGCTCTGATGACGGCTGCAAGTTCAGCAATTTGTGGAGAACCTTCCACAATCTGGACATCGGACTTCCACTTCTGCATCCTGGGGTCTTCCCAAGTCATAACGGACTTGTGAGAGGACCCTGAGCCATCTGTAAACACTGTCACAGCCTCGAGGGGGGTTCTACTTTGAATGAATTTTGGAACTAAATGTAATTCTGCTTTGAACAATCTGTGGCCAGGATAATGAATTGAAATTTTCCCTGGGTAGCTATCGAGTGTGAACTGAAGGTTGTCATTGCTCTGGAGCAAGAATTCAACTCTGCAACAGAAAGATCCCCATCTAGTTGAACAACATTTAACTTCTTTCCCACTTTGTCCCAGAATGAATCAACAAAAAAATCTAACTGAGTGTTAGGAAAATACTTAAAAATCCAAGGAACAAATCTTTTCAAAAGTCCCAAACTGAACTTAAATCGGGCCCCAACAAGGAATTTCTTAACTTGGGAATAAAACTCTCGCTCAGATGGAGTGAGCGATGGGCAGCTGATGTTGTTGCCCATCTTCCTTCCTGAATCTCACCCAGTGAGAAAACAGAAAACTGAAGTAAAAAGACCAAATGCATTTACAATTTACAATCTCTCTTCACCCGACGGCGTTGGTCAAAAGAAACTCTCTGGGTGGTGACCGCTTGGACCTATTGGCTGCCGTCCGCTGGTGTTGGCAGGTCCCGGTCGGTGCCTCTCCAGTACCCTCTGCTAAAACGCAGGGGGATCCTGCCGAGGAAGCGGCTGCCCAAGGTTGTACAGAACCTCCAGTGGCCGGAGCCGACTGGACACAACTCACCGCAGGGTGGCCGGAGCCGGCCCCATGTTGGGCACCACTTGACGCGGCCTGGTGACGTCCGGTGAAGCCCACTGACCACTCGTGATCAGCCTCGTTGGGTCTTCCCCGGGCCGTGCCCTTCTGCGGCGAGTCGTCCTTAACAGGACGCTCTCTGCCTCAGAGGCACAGGCTCGCCCAAGCACTGTTCAGCTCTCTTGTGAAGCCCTCTCGGCAGCTCACAGGGCGAGGCCCTGCAGCCCTGTGCCCTCGGAGGAGGCGAGAGCCGGGTGGGCAGCTCTGCCTGCAGGCTTCTTTCCCAAGCAGTGCAGGAANCTTCTTATTTCTTAAAAGTAAAAAACCCCAAGCAGTTACTAATTTTTTCTTTAGGTATCTATTTCCTACATGCAGGATTTGTTAAAGTTGTCAATGCTCAAGAGTGAAAACAACCCTTAAACACTGTTAAAATCATGGAAGCTATCAACTACAAATCTCCCCTTAAAAGTATCTTTTGAAGTGACATTGGAGTTCATTGGCAGATAACTTATGGGAAAAGGATCTCTAAGATTGTTCGTAAGAATTTTTAAGTAACAGCATAGTTCTAAAGCTTGCAATTACTATATGTTTCAACATCTTCATAAACCTAAGTAGAATAAGCATTTAGTAAGCAGAATTTCCATTCTTAATTGCTTGAATCAACTGATTTATGCTATAAGATTTATATATATATATATCTTTATTCCTAGTCTTCACTCAAACGGAAGACACGAGGTATGGTTAAATCATATTTTACAAAAGCATAATTCTTCTTTCCTAGAAAAACTCAGACAACTTACTGACTCAAGCAGAATCTTTGATTTAATTTTTTTATTTAGACTTTGGATTGCATATGTTCTACCCTTCTCGGCCAGACAACACTGTAGCTGGGTCTCTCAGACAAAAGCTGCTCAGGCTTGAAAGTCACAACCTACTCATTTGCTCTCGCATACTTCAGGAAGTTCAGGGAGAATGAACATCCTTCATGCTGCTGGGTTTTCTTAGACATCACATAACAGCTAAAGCAAGTACATGAAGATTTTTTTTCCAATAAATAGTCATCTTGCTTTTTTAATGGATATTAATGAAAAAATAAACCAAAAAGCTACCTGAGAAGCCCTGACAACGTTTCATCATCATGCAGATTTCTTTAGGTTGCTATATACACAACAGTCCCTAATGACTTTGTACCCTGTCTTTTCTATGCCTTCTAAAATGATTGATTAAAAAAATCCTCACTTTGTTCAGTCCAAATCTTGGCCCCAGAACTGAAAGAAAATGTTTTTACAAAGGCAGCAGACACATTGCCTTTCTGTTCAACTCACTGATACTGATACTACTGACATTTCGTCACAGTATCATTTATGCTAAATGGTTTTTAAGAAACAGTAAAATTACTATAAAACCATCAAAACTAGCATTCCTCGCCTGCTCACTGAGTATTATTCAAGCCTCCAAAAAACAAGTGTCATGTCACAAAGCATTAGTTGCTAAGCATTATGCTGTAGAAAGTTTCTATTTCCTGCATTTTAAACAAAGCATTCAGCTACCCATCTAAAACTGTCTCTAAGCAGAGGAGGGCTGACTATGAACCATACCTCTCAAGTACAGGAACAGCTGACAACCTAAAATATATGAATGGAAATTGATGGAGCAGCACTGAGAGAAGCCTGATGTGATTCCACAGATATTGTCTAAAACTCTAAAATCTAACATCTGAAGAATAGTACATAAATGAGTCAAGACATAAAATCCCATTAGATAAGTTATACTCCAGAAAATCCTGCACAGCTTTTATCTGTTATCCTCAGCTATATAGAATCACAGCACAGAACCACTGAATCCCATTCAGGCACTACCCTTTCAGCTTTGAAAAAAGACCAGGCTACAGTTTTTGTATGTAGACAGGTTTATTGAAAGATTAATGTAAGATCTCTGCAAGCAACACCATCATTACACTGATTTCTCTAATGGTGAACAAGTTGTAAGGTCAGATGATTCGTGTGCCCTCAGGGAAATCAGATTCACATTTCCTTTCTTCTGTGCTTTTTCCTAGATGCCATGCACACCAGTCTCACAGACAATAGTGTTCTACACCTGTCAATAAGCACATGCCAAAGTAGCACATGTTCCCACTTTCAAAACTCTCTCGTGTTGTCTGAGCACACATATTCATCAATCACATCTGAAGAGCTGTTGGGAGTCCACTAGTGCCCATTCTAAATCAAAATTAGAAGAAATGTCTGAACTACTCTGAAATCCAGTTGACCAGAAAACACTCACGCCCACTGATAGCTCTATTCACAGTCAACCATTAACTGTTGTCTGGTACTGGGCCAGTTTACCACTTGTTTAGGGTCACTAACTTAACATTTTTTCGATTTCATAATTCCTTAACATAAATAGCCCATGACTATGCTACCCATGCCCTCTTGCGTATGTATCTAGAGATGACTGAAAAATAGACACACATCCCAGTTGTGTCTCACAGGTCTCTTTAGAAAGGAGCTCTCACTCAGCCAGTTGCAAGGCCCTCTATTTCAAACTGTCCTGAGATTAGAACAGAGGCTGAAATACTTTGCAGCATGTTTGTACTTCAGTGCTATCTGCTCCCAGATTCTGGCCTTTTTACTTATGTTCGGCTTCATCTGTTGACTTCACCTTCTTGCTTAGTACCTTGAAGTTTTATTAGGAACAGTAGTAAACGATATAACATCTTGCAGTTATTTTACAGAAGACAAGTTCAAAAAGTTTGAGAAAAATCGATAGAAATTAAAAAGCAGTTTGTTTCTTGCTTTGGTTGTCTTGTTTTAACAGCACCTCCAGCATTTGCAGGTTTCATTTCTCTTTCAAGATAGAGGCACGAAGCAAAATGCCAAGGAAAAATATTTTGTCCAGACTCAGCTAGTAATTTTGAGGTAATTACAGTGCTGAATGTTCAGCCTGAAGTTTTCCAGATAATTAGGGGTTTAGGTTAGCTGCTAGTAAGTATTTCAATTCTAACTCGTCTCTGTTAAAATAACCCCCCAAACCACACAGAGAACAATATTCCCTGGGTCAGAGTAAACAGATTTTTTTCCACAAAGTTTAGTACTCGTATAGTATATTACCTAGAAATCTAGGTAAATAAACTAAACTAGTTATTCTGAGTTAGAGAACAGCTGCCTATGATAAAGCATGGCATTAAAATATTTGAAGCCAAAGAAATCAGTTATTCTATGTACTTATTTTACAGAGTATCATCAGCATCAGAGAGGCAGTCACTGTTTATCTTATCAGGTGCTTCTACATTAACAACTGGCCTACAATGGCCACAGTTAATTTTGTTCTGATGTGCTACAGCCCAAGGCTCCACCACACTTCTATTAACCAGCAGCCAGGTCTGCACCACCTTCTAGTCCGAGGTCACTGACACAAGTGCCCAGAGAGAGCAGCCCTTGGAGAACCTGGCAGCCCTTCCACACAGAATGGAAATCCCAGTGCCCCATTCAGATGTAGTGCGAAAGGCAGCACCTCGCTGATACATTGGAGTGCACACTGCATGAATCCAGGTACAAAGATCAGGGCAATTTGTTCCTTAAAAGATCCTTTCCAAAGCTCTGAACCCATGCACTCACTCTGCCTGCTAGCGAGCCAACGTTTAATATCATTCCAGAGTGAGATTGATGGCACAAGCAGAACTTTTAACTCCGGGTCTCCATGCAGATACTTTCATTTTCCATTCATTTAGTAAGAATCCTATACTGGTATGCATACAGATATAAATAATCTTCCACATACTCAAACTTTAGCAGTGTTTTAGTGCAAAGCAACAGGGAGAATATGTGTAGATCAGCATAGTATAGGGAGAATGGTGATATAAGTGGTATTGCATAAAAGGAAAAATAACCTAAGTCCCTCGCTCAGTCAAAATTAATAACTTTGGTAGGCTTTGAGCTCTCAAATAAATATTTTGCATAACACTGAAATAAAAATTTTCAACTATATGTTTTTTGTGAGTTTTGAAAAACAGCAACTAAATATTTCAAATATTTCAGTTATTATGGACTTTAAATGAACCAGCTAAGCAGAAACAAACTTTCACACTGCTTCAGGTTACTTAAATGTACACTTCCACTTTCTAAAAGAGCTATTAAAAATTTCAACTAAACCTAAATAAGAGCAATGCCAAAAAGTGTATGGTTGATATATACCAACTATATAGAATAGATGGAATCAAAACAGTAATTTTAGAAATCCAATCATACATTGTGAAACAATAGGAATATTATTAAACTTTAGTAACTGCCTTTTTAATATCTAACCTTGAACACTGAGAAGGCCCAAAAATTCTTAACCACCAACTACACTAAAATCTACACTTTAGCTATGGATTGAGTGCTATTTGTCACTTTCATATAGTACTTAAAGCAAGGAATATGCCTTAAAGGATTATGATTTGCACTTTGTCAAAATACTGAACTCACTATTGAAATATCACCACCACAACCAGCAGAGTGTTAAAAAAGGCAGAAGTGCAGCAGTTACCTCGTTCTAAGTCTCATTTTATCAAATTAAGATCCTGGTGCTGCACCACTGATTTAATGAACACTTTCACCTTTTACATTAATGGCATTTCTTCAACTCCCTGAAGAAACAATAATATATTATGGATTCACAATCAAGAAATGCATTGTGACTACAAATTCTATTTCATATAGTTCTCTGCACATAATTAAGATTTAAATTCCTTGCACTATTTGAACTATAAGCAACCCTCTAATGGTTTTTAAATGAGCATTAATGATTAACCCACATGAGGATTTTGAATACTAACATTATCAATAAAAATGGTTCTATAAAACATGCCAGCTCCACAGATCTATATCTCATAATATTACTGTTATCATTGCAAAGAGCTATATCCTCCTATAGCAGAGGTAGGTATGATAGTATCTGTTAGAAAAAGCAAACATTATATTGAAAACAGAATTGCAAGGCTCATTAGTATTTTCTGCTAATACACCACTAAGGCTGGAGTCCAGCAGACCTTTTCTTGTTTACTTCATCTTAAAAACATTCACCCCAGGAGATGCATATCAAACACCACTGAACATCCAAGTACCATTTCCATCGCACTCTAGCCTGCCCACGCTGAAGCACAGCTATTCCTTTTACACCTACTGGCATATCACCCATGAGAAGTGTTCCCTGCAGTAGTAACAGCCTGCACTAGTTAGGCATCAGCACCCAGTTTCTCACTGCTTCACTCAGGTAATAGTGCTCCCCTTCTCAAAAATAACATCAAAACAACACAAAAACTAAATCTCAATCTCCTTTCACAATGGCTATGACAAAACACAAAAATGTATTTGAAGTAAAAGCTTGTGAAAATAAAAAATGGGCGCACACTGGAATAAATTTAATTCACTATTACATTTATACAATTCAGCTCTACCGTAAGCAGTGGTCATACTGCACTTCTCCTCCAAAAGGCAGCAATCAAAGTCCTGGGCATAGATGCCACCTGGAATGCCCCAGAGAAGCTTGTGGAAGGGTACTAAGGGAGGATGTAGTTCAACTAGGGCAAATGCAAGGCCCTGCTCTTGGGAAGGAAGAGCAAGACCAGCCAGGCACCATCTGCCTGGGGAGTAGCCCTTTGGAGAAGTCCCTAGGGGCTGCAACGCCTTCTACATCTCTTGGACATACCCAGGAGTTTACTGACCACCTTGGGCTTCTCCAGTCATCCCAGCCTCCACACATCCCCATCCCTCAGGCTTCAGGGCTGACCAGGCCAGGAATTCCAGCCCTGGCAAAGGCTGCTGTGGGCGCTCCTCCTGCTGCAGCAGCCCTTCTTCACAGCGAGTGCATGCAGACACACCCCAGACCCTGAGGGCCTCCTGGCTGTCCTCCTCACACAGCAGATAGCTGTGAGCTCTGTAACCCTGTTCACGACCTATATCAAACTCCTGAATGAAATTCCTTCTAGGGAGAGGACCATTACAGACCTCTACTGTCCAAAGTTTATGATCAACATACTTGCCCTAGCTTTCCCTCAAAGGGATTGACAACAGAATTGAGTAATGTGAATACAACTTTCACTAGCCCAGCTTTGGATTTTATCATCAAGAACACAACTGATGCAATGATTGATACAAAACAACATCCAAAAGCATGCAATACCCTAAAATGATCTTTATAAAATAAGAGAAACAGAAGTGTGTTACTTTGAATAAAGAATATTCTCATGTATTTAAAATATTACAGAGCTTGCCATTCAAGGAAGGATTTACAGAAAACATATTGAAGTGTTTGTTTAAAAGCAATGTGCCACAAAAAATATGCATGCATGTAGTATAAATAAGGCTTTTTTACCTTTCTTTGCCAGAAAAGGAGATTGCTCCCTAAAGGCACAGTGGAGGCAAGAAAGATGCCATTACAAGTTAAATTGTATTCTTTACAAGCACTGCATCTCTAAAAGATCATTTTGCTTTTTTGCAATACTTTCCTCATTAGCTTTTGTATGTTGGCTATCTAGCACATTTAAAAACAAAAAAATATATGTGGAGTCTTGAGTTGATTTTAAAATCAATAGAGGCCTTCGGTGTCAAGGAAGATGAACACTTTGAGAAAAAGCCAAGCCTTTATCTTTAATCTGACACTCAAAATTTCTAACCAATGTTACTTTTGGTCAGTGCTGACACATTCTGGGCAGCAAAACTTGAAGAACCACAGCTGCCATTGTGTCATACACAGCAGAAAGGCAGGAGCTGGACAGAACATAAGCAGTGGCAACCAGGGTTTATGACCTGGTTTTACCGAAAACCCTGAAACACATCAATATATGAAATTCTCTCCAAAAAGATATATTCTATTTGTGTTTTAATAGCTCTCTATAAGACTTACTCTTCTTTATATAAAATGGGTTTTCTTCTGAGAGCACTTGCATCTAAACATGAGTTCAATTTTCATAGAATCCAAATTGAAGTGTAGGGAATGCAGCTCTCCCAGAAAAATCAATATTCAGTCATTAGCTTTACACTGGGCTGAATGCAATATGAGCTGGGCAAAAGTGCACAACTGGCAAGTTTGCAGGAATATGTATTGCAGGTCAGGTATTAGTTCAGAACAGACTTCATAAACTTGAGCATATTTAGCAAAAGTAATACTGCTTTGATTAAAGTGCTTTAGGTGCATTAGAAAGCATTCTTTGTTTAGAAGGTGATGTTTCTAAGATTTTTCGTCATGCTCTTTATTACACTAAAATTAACAAATACATCTTTTAACTATTTTTCCTCATTAGAAAAGGCACAAAAGCACTTTCCTGCTTCAGCTTTCTCCTAAAACTTTCTTCACAAAGGCATCTGAAATCCACAATAAATTATTTTACAGCATTTCAGATGCAGAATCCAATCTCAAAGATTTAGTCCAGAAAACAGTGCCTAGAGTCACAACAGTTGTTCTTTTACTCCCCCTCCAACAATAATCTTCAGTTTTCTATACTGAAACATACACAAACTCCAGGCTGTGTTCCTGTGTGCTCAGTAGGAACTCAGTAGACTGCAGTCTCCAGTAGTGGGGAAAATAGAAGCAGCAGCTTAACTAGCATTCAAAGTGATGACAAGATTTTCTGCATAATTACACTGGTGCCAATCTCCACTATACTCAGAATTAATAATATTCCCTGCAGGGGAGGAAGGGTGCAACTTCAGTGAAAAATTAATGGGTTTTGCAACATCTGCATTATACAATATATTGTTTCCTATGAAGAAGACTCTAGGAAGATGCACACAATCTTGGGGGGCAGGGGAGGGCAGAAGACTCCAATTTTTGTCATCATACTTTTCTTCCTCCAGCATTTTACTTGGCTTTCTTGTCTATGACAATGGACTACAAGTTACATTTTGTGACTAAAAATAATATAGCAGAAAAACTATGCTATCAACAGTATAATTATTATATATATTTATAATTCAGAATACCCCTTTTGGCACAGAGTATAATAATTATTTTCATGTTCCCCACACTGGATGGAAGCAGGCTTATTTACACAAATGGATATATGTATAATTTGTTACATAAGAATTTACAAATATTCCCTTAAACAGTATGTTATTTTCCTGTAAAGGTAAAACCAAGTAGATCACGTAACTTCAAGACAGTTTCTGCTAATGAAGACCAGGAAAGGCCTTCTAGATCCTGAACGTAATTTCTACACTGCAAAAGTCAATTATGATAAATTCTCTAGATTTATAAAGGCTCTTTTGTAAAAATAAATTGAAACTTATTTTTCTCACAGTCCCATTAAGGTATGCACAAAAAATATTTCCTCTCACAACTAGATTGTATCCTAAAGTGTAGCCTTATTCCATTGTCTCCTTATACAAAAGCTATCTTCATTCTTCCTTCTCTCTTTTCCTTTTATTTAACCCTTCTGTGTACTAACAAAGAGCAATGTCATGCCTAGATAGGCTCAATTTTGCTAATACAAACAAAATCAAAAAATTCTGGGTCCTAAGATACCTTCAGAAATGATGGATGAAAAACAGCTTTGACTACAGTTTCAAGACTGTACACATTACTGGAAAGAGTTACCTTTGTCTTCTTTTTCAACTAGTTGTTGGAGTCTAGAACATCCCTCTGGCCACCCTGGAGGGTTTGGAGACCGGACAGGGGGTCTGGGATCTGTACAAGGGGGTCAACCAGCCTCACACAGAGCCCAGGAGGACACTGCCTCTGATCTCTGTCCATGGGAGTGAATGCCCACATTGTATGAAGAATCACAAGCTGAGAGAATTCAAAATGAGTAGTATTTAGTTTATCATGAATGTAAATGTAGAATCTAGGATTTTTAGTATATGGGGTTGAAGAGACAAGATGGAGGAATTGGGGAGTGGCCCCCGTGCTCCTTGTTCTTGCTCTCGTCCCCCATTTTCTGCTGAGTTGGATCTCAAGGATTGGTTTAGAGTAGAAATGACATGTTAGCATAGGTAGTAGGCATTGGTGAAATTCTGTAAATAAAAAGTACGTTTTGTACAGTGGTTGGGTCAGGGGTACTGTACATAAGGTGCGGGGCTCTCTGATCCGCCCAGTCCTGCCGTGTGCCCTGCTCTGCTGGGGATGCCTCACAGAGCAGAGAAAGAACTGAGATAATGTACCCTGCCAGGGAGACCTGGCAGAGCTGAAAAAGAACTGAGATAATGAAGAATAAACAACCGTGGAACATGCACTGGCAGACTCAGCTTGTCGTCTCTGGCTATGGTGTGAAACACTTGGGGGCAAAGAGAAGATGAAAAAACCTGATTACCTCGGGGAATAGCAACCTCAAGGAAACTCCCAGGGAACAGCAACCTTGGGAGAAAACCTTATTACCTCGGGAAACAGCAACCCCAAGGAAAATCTCAGGGAAAAGCAACCCTGAGAGCTAGTATTTCAATGTCTTCTAGCTGCTGTCTATATTGTTGAATTGCTAATACAGTCCTTCTTCTAAACACCGGTGATCTGCAAACCTAACAGCCCTTCTGGAGACCAACAGCCTTGTGCAAGGAGTAAATGCCCTGCAACTTATCCCATTTTCCAGCTCAGGTCATCTATAATGAAAGGCAAGACCCAAAGTCACCGCAAGACTAGTGTAACAGAACAGACACGATATCAGACTTCCTTAGTCTTTGTGAGTATCCCTCTGCATTATCTATAGGTATATGGTATGACTCTTGAGACTATCCTGTGAAGGGTCAGGAATCAGATTCCGATGATCCCTGCAGGTCACTTCCACGTCAGGATATTCTGTGATTCATGCTTGTCAAAAATTAGACTGAAGCATGAAACATTTCCCAATGCTACTGATTTTTAATTAGCAATCCAAGACTGAACTTTTTTTTTCCTTGTGGCTCTTCTAAATCCCTGGGGTAAAGTCTATTATCCCAAATGGATTTTTCACACTAATGCTAAATTGAGCATCCCAAATTTGTAGTATACTAATTTAGCTCAATTTGATAAGTGTTTTCAATCAGCAAACCTCAAAGTGCTAAAAGAAGAAACACAGGGCTACTTGACATGAGTTTAACTCTGTAGGTTTCAGATTCAAGAACAATTCACGAACTGAATTTCTCCTGTCAGGGTATTGCTCTCATGTAAGAAATGGCATCACTAACAGGAGTGAAGAGAACATGAAAGCTAGTCCAGATCAAACTACAAGCACACATAGGCAGGAACACTGGGTACAAGAGAGTTCCTAGCACAAAGCCCAGAGATTAATCTCTCACACCTCTTAATTTCTTTTGTCATCTGGTGGGAGTGAAAGTTAAAAGCAAATGTGAAATGGAGGTATTGTTAATGAATTAGTCACACTACTTACTGAATCTGTCTGAAGCAAAGTACATTTTACCTAAAATATTTTGAACCAGATCAAAAAGCTACATACTCTTTCTCATTGCAAAATAAAAATAAGGAATTGGTCAGGGATCAAACTAGACCATTCCAAAGCCCTTTCCAGCCTACAACAAGCATGAATTATCAGGAATAGTTGAGTAAAAATCTAGCAACCTGCACACAAAAGGTGGATTCAACATTTCGGGCTCTGATTTCAGCTGTAGCCTTTGACATCACCTGCTTGAAGAAAAAAAAAATCAAAACCAAAAAGAACACCAATTACCTAATACTCAAAATACTAAAACACTCAATAATCATTTCTGTCCTTAGCAAATGCAGTTCCAAATCACATAGAAAGCTTTTACACTCTGTTGCACAATCAACATAGCTTGCTACCACCTACTGGTTTTTAAGGTGACCCAGTGTTCCAGGAGAGTACTTGGAATGCTACAGATGCTATCCTTGTAAGCCCCTTAGATGTCTCACCTGCCAAAGCTGATATTTAAAAATCAGATCCACCTGTTAGGAGTTACATTTTACTATTCACTTGCTGTGGCAGAGTTAGTAAAAAAACCCAACATAATGTTACAGCATAGATTTTGCTTCAAATTCTTTCTAAAACTTGGTCTGAACCAAATTATGTCATCTTCAAGAGACTTTCAGCATGTGCTCTGAAAATAATAGGTGCACAGGACATTATGGAAGGCATGAATGAGGGAAGAGTCATACTGCGAGGCCTTAGGTCTGGCTCCTGTAAACAATTCATTATCTCAGGTGCCTCTAAGAGCTCTTCCTTCACAGTCATTGTCAGGTTTGGTACACAGTGAGGTACTCTTGCTGAAGAGGAGATTTTGGGCTACTTGTCCTAAAGATATAAAAGCCCCACACCTAGATGTCCACAGATTTACATGCTGTACCCTCCCCAACTAAAATTGGCATTTTTCCTCTATATTCACTGTAGTTGAAACTTGTTTCCCTATGTCCATCTTTGTGGAATAACAAATTCTTCTCTGATGGCTTATGTGCATTTAAGAATGAGTCTTCACTATCTAAGAGAATATATAGGCATAGCAAAAGAACAGGATAATTCATCTGATAGCTATCCTGGCTATTTCTCTTTTATACTTCTTTACAACAGCCCTACTTGCTGTCAGTATAAGGACAAAGAGCAGTGTTGTGCAACACACTAGGTTCCTTTCACTTGTGTTTGAAGTTATGCTCAGTAGAAGTTTACTCCACAGTTAATCAGCAATGGCAGCATTCTGAACTTCCATCACTCACCTCCTCAAATATGCATGTACAGAACAGTACACAACAAAGATCGACTTCTATGCACAGCACACTGAAATGCAGAGGGGTTTTTGTTTTTAAGATGACAGTACTCTTTATCACTTCCAGAAGTTGTGAGAAAGCAATTTTCCAAGTCTTTGACATGCCTTCATTGTCAGGAAGGATACTGAGTCTGGGGCCAGGAGGTTACCCAAAAACAGTGAAGAACTCAGGGATGGGCAGCTATGAAAAAGCCCTTGAATTCTGAGGACAGCTGTGTCAGCCAACCCAGCCAACCTGCAACACAGGCCTGTCAGTATTCATTATGGTGTTCCCACAGCAGAAAGGAGCTTAAATGCTCATTAAACCTGGAACTCTTCCAAACATTAAAGCAGTATGCTGACTTCTCTAGCCTTTCAGAACGACAGCAGCATACCACCCTATGTTTTTTTATGAGTGTATCACCTCTTCACTGAGAAGTACCACATCTAGGCCACTTCCTTAACTTTTTAAAAAAATACATAATATCTTTTATGTTATTACTACTCACGGTTACTCACACATAAATATATGTGGCACAAGAATTAAAAAATCTCGATGATAGTGCTGCTTGATCATTTAAACACAGATGTTCTCCAACGACAGTTCTTTGTTCTGACTGATCTTATGATACTAGCTTGTAATAATTTCCAGCAGCTAAATTGCTAAGGAAGACAGGTAAAATTCATTCAGTACTTTTTCAATATTCCTTAGTCATATAAGCAATTGGTGTTTTACCCTATTCACCCAGCATGACAGTAAATGAAAGGAGATTGCAGTCAGATTCTCCAATCTGCTCCTGCTGCGCTGCATCAATATGCTGCAACTTACCCTCAGCAGAGTGCCAAGCCAAGCTCCAGCTCTAAATAACATTGCTCCCCCTGAGTTTAGAGGTTACTTTTTCCTGAATGAATCCCTCCACTCTATAATAAAAAACAATTTTATCATTCTATTTCACCTTATGCAGGGCTTATTTTCTGAGAACTTCACAACAAAATCCACAAACTCTAATCTGTCTTCCTATGCTTTATGTGATTTTTTGATGGCAAACATTTACAAACAGCAGGCAAACGAAACCAAAAAGCAGATACAGGAGAAGGTTTCCTAAATCAGTAGTTAGTTGATGAATTTGAACCACCTACCAAATTTATAGGACACTTAAGAACAACTCTAATCGACTTAATCTGAGTTATTAGTTTACAGACATGGGATGGTGGTACCAAGCTCAAACTGAAGCCTAAAGCAAGAGAGGAATATATAGCGGAAAGAAACATCTACAGCAGAATGCAGACAGTGAAATAAAATTAAAATTCTTATCTTCACAGGTCCTTTAAATCACAGGCACCATCATACATGTAAAACAACCATCAAAAAATGCAAACTACTATCCCTATTTTCTCCTAAAGCAGGCACAAAACTATGATAGACTTTGTTTTCTTCACTGAGGTAAACATAACTTAAAAATAATACATCCAATACCCTACTCTCCTCCCCATCCTTTTAGCGTATTTCAGCAGACATAACTACCTGGCAGTCAGCTAAGATAATTGTTCCTGCTGCCACCTCCTTATGCACTGCAATAGCTTCACCTGTTCGTTTTAACCTTTCCTGGAACACTTGAGATGGTCTCAATCTGGCCTGGAAACTAACACTTTCCAGGTTTTTGATTTGTGTTGCATGTACTCTTGAATTAGCATAATTACATTCTGAGTCTAGAAGAAAACACAGCTATTTGCAAGTGACAAACCCAAGTTCAGACTGTATATGAACAGCATACATTTCTTGGGTAAGGATTTTTAAACAAATTAAAGTACAACCATATGATAAAGTACATGTATAAAATTTAGACATCTTTAGTTTGGTTGGGGTTTTTTTGTTGGTGGTGGTTTCATTACACTCATAGTCAAACATTTAGACAGCATGCTATCTAGACAGGACACTGTCACAAACCAGAATTTTTAAGAGAAGGAATGGTACTGATAACTGAGCACCCATTTGTTCTGGCAGTGTTTCAGTCTAGAGTCCATCTACCTGGCAGGTTGCTGATCTAGAAAGAGCAGTTTCATAAAATCAGGTTAATATTTGATATGAAACTGAAGATTCCTCCCCCATGAATTAGCCTTGAACTCACAGAAATATCCATACATATGTGCCAACACAGACTCAAAGTAATCTTATAACTTTTTTAAAAACAGATACCTATTTTTAAAACAAAGGTGTGAGGAACATTAGTGGGACTGGTTAGCAGCATATACAATTAGTTATGGAATTCTAAAGATTCAGAACTGAAAAATGCACATTGGATAACTACAATGGATTTCTCTCAGTTCACTTTTTACTCAGTATATTAGTGTTATAAAACACTGAAACAGTACAATATAATACTATAGTCTCCTTGAAGACCCTGTGCATTGTAGCAGAGCCATAATACAACGAAATGGCAGCTAACAGAACTGACATGCAAGTGAAGTAGAAATTAATTTCTTTATATTTGTATTTATATATCATAAGCTAGAGAAGCCTGTCATATGTTTATCATTGGTATTTGTTGTTTTCTTCCTAAATTAGTTTTGCCTACATTGCCTACACTCTTTATCTTTTACATCTCTTTTATAGCTGCATAACAAATTTTACTTGTGCTGGTTGCTTTATTCTTAAAAATGGTGTTCTTTTGTACAAACAAACCACAAATTAAAGAGATATAAAACAGTGTCCATTCAGTTGGGTAAGTGACATGAAATGTGCCATTGTACCATATTGGAAGCCTTTACAGAAAAGAGTCCTCAATAGGAACTGGTATAAAAAGGACACAGAGCTTAAGGGGAACCAGAGTAACAGGGCTTCATTTCTCTGTGTGGAGATAGATCCACGTCCAGCTGCCACTGTCCTGCTGTAAATTCTCCTGTAAGAATCACAGAGGTGCAATTCAAGCTTGTTTGAGAGTCAGCATCATAAAATTTTCTCAAGCTACAAGAACGTGAAAAGCAAATTAATTCCAGCAATTGCATATCAGATAATTTTCCTCCCAAATACCTCCCATTTCCCTCCTCAATAGCCAGTATTTTCTGTTGTATAATAGTTTTAAGGTAACACTAATCACTTTTATAAACACATGTTTAGGTAGCGCATGAGTTCAACTCCTGTAAGCTCTTTTAGCAGTAACCAGCTGATGTACTGATTTTTTCATTTTGTGACCAGCAACATATTTGCCCACATTGTCTTAATTAAGGGTTATTTTGCATATGCTAATATGCTTTTACCACAGTAAATGAGAATACCATACCTGGGAACTGGATCCCTCTCCACACTTTGGAATAAGCACTGTGCCTTTCCTCACACTGCTGCAGAGCAGGACACTGACAAGTTGAGCATTTAAGATCAGAAGCTGCATCTGTGTATAGAGTCTCCTGGCTGCCAAAGAGCCAGAACAAAGGTAGAAAAATAGCTTCTCAGATATATGGTTTCTCTTCATACAACAACAGTTTTGCTAGTGGCAAAATAACTTCCTACAACTATGCCTAGATCATCTGCAGACAACCCCTTTATTTGAGCAATTCATGCAGAGGGAATGGGCAATTTTTAGGAAGAGGAAAATTGTAACCAATTGCTATGATGCTTTGGGAACTATTCCTCGGGAATAATAGGTCACAGAATGTAGCTAGAGACAGTGATGACTTTTATAGATATCTCTATAGCAGCTACATTTATTAAAAAAAAAAACAAAAAAAAACCAAAAAACCCAAGAAAACAAGACAGAAGTAAAACCTTTCTGCATCATATAAATAGCAGTGTCTGTCTCCTGCAGGCAGAAGGGATTTTTGTGTTGACTGCTGCGCGCACATCACTGCTGCTTCTTTAAAAACAGAGCTGGCATCTTCTGCCTACAAAGAAAAATTATGTCCAGCTACAGAGGCAAATTAAGCTTTTGCACAGGTCTCCATACATTAGTAATGTTTCTGCTAAGTGCAAAGAAACAGTGACATTTAAAATATAATTTATAAAACATGACTGTTTTATAAATTAGAAAAGAGAATTTTTTCTTAAAAAAATTATAGCAGAATATAGTGAACAGCAGACACCTGCACAAATACCACAACACTCAAGTAACTCAAACTCGGATTCTCTACTTTCTCCGGCTTACTGAATAGTGGAGTATTTCTTTTCTCACCTAAAATATAATGTGTCAGAACCAAACCCACATTTTAGCAGTGCTGGGTTTTTCCTAGTTCATGCAGACTTAAAATTTTTGCACCTTTTCACGGAGGAAACTTACAGGAAATTGCTTTTATGCTAATAGAAATAATATGAATAACAAGCAGCTTTCCTAGTTCCATACTGATGTAGCCAGGATGTTTCCAGAGCTCATGAGCTAAAAAATCCATCTTGTCAAGCAGTGACTTTAGAACCGGCCAGTATGGAAGTTGTGAAGTGTAAGCTGAGCTGGCAGCTGAACTGCCGGGGAAGTGCCGCATCACTGTCAACCAGCACATGGAGCAACACTCATGGCAGATCAATATATTCTACTGATCTAAAGGTCAAAAACTGCTTTCCCTTAGTGTCGACTCCTAGTGGAAATCTTTGATCAGAAATAGAAAAAGGAGATACACCTTCAGTTAACGCCATGAGGAGGAAATCTCTCAAAAGAGATTTCAATTGCAGGAGATTCAGGACCAGCTGTTCAAACTAGGCTGTATATCTAAGCACAGGTGGTTCACAGAAGAAAAGGACCCACTTTAAAAAAACCTGACACACTTTTAATGAGGGCTGGATTGTACAGTTATGTCTACACACTGCTGAGGAGATTCAGCTCTTCCACACAGGCTGTGGAAGGCTAAACTGTAGCTTAACTGACTGAAAATAGAGATTACTGCCATGGGCAGCAAGTAACTTGGTGGATCTGATTCAGTTTTCTGATTTTGGAGTACAAAAGTGTTTTCAAAACTATCCTTGAAACACATACCAACCCCTCTTTGGAGGTTTTTTTGTGGTTTGGCTTTTGTTGGGTTTTTTTCTTTCACTCACATATTCATTTTTAAAATATATATCCACCTGTAAGGTTTGTGCTCAGCTGCTTGTATCATCCCTGAGTACTGCACCATTTCACTGCAACAAACAAGGAGGAATTTGTTCCGCTACAGATAATCTATTTTAAAAAGTATTCATTAGAAACAACATTTGTTTTTGAAATTGCTAAAAAAAATATTTCCAGCATTTCCAGCATATATAATAACTTTGTTCTAAAGAAACAAAAAAACCTTTGGTTAGAATTTTGCAATACAGAAACATACAATAACTTAAGAACAGATTTCAAATGGACATACTCAGAGTATTAAATAAGTTCAGATTCAGTTTGAAAAATATCTGCCTTGGCTGAGAGTTCATGAGAGCCTCATAATTTATTTATTACACCTCTGTGAGTTGTGAAGTCTATTCTGGTATTAGATAGCTAAAAGAGGTCCATAAGCCCCTAGCCTAAAAGGAATTTTTGCTTCTAATAGCCAGTCTGCCCTGGAAAAACCTGGAATAAAAAGCACAAGTAGGTCTGTCATTGTTGCCTTGTATGGCTCTACAAGGTTTTGGAAATACAGATTCATATGAATAAACTACTTGGTAATTAAAATATATGACTTTTCAATCTATTTTTTAAACTACTTGTAGATCACATTTTGAAGCAAGCAAAGTAACTACTGAACAAGTAAATTCAATATGCCAGACTTTCAGAAATCAGTGAACAACTTAAGTTCTGGAAAAACTTTTGATCTTAAAAAAGTTTAAATATTTCGTCACCTTTCAATATGATTTTAAACAGCAGCATATTTTTAATATATTCTCAGAGCTGTATGAAATACAGAAGGAATGCAGACAGCATTTTCAAAACTGAAACAGTACAAAGTAAAAAAGAACCCAAGGATTAACAGTCTGCATTCAGACAAGTATTTTTTAATGTTCAAATAAAATAAAGTCTCAAGAAATTCAGTTTGACGGATAAGCATTCTTATGTCTTTTCATCTCTGCTACTTTTAAGAGGCTGAGCCTCCCTTAAGAGGGTTTTTTTCCTTTGGTTTGAGGTTTTTTCCTAGGTTTTTTGGTTAATTTTGTGTTCATTTGTTTGTTTTTGTGCATTTCCATACATAGTGTGTTGCTTCACAGCACAAGACATTTCTCTTTAGCAAGACAATTTGTGATGGATAATTTATACTACTGTCTTAAACCACTGTCTTAAATGCTCTTTTCAGACCTCAGATTGATGTTTCCACAGTTACTCTAATTCAATAATTATCAGTGGACTTTCTTTTTACCATTATTTCCTATTTGGCCTTGAAATTAGTAAAGACAATAAAGCTGTAAAAGGAAAAATTATTCACACCAAAAATTATTTTTTAACAATTGAATACTGGAAGCTGTAAGCTAATGAACACTGATGGTAACCAGGAGATCCAGAACCAAGAGATCTGGATTTTTCCTAGGAGCATGATAATAGAGTAACAAAAAAAAAACAATTAGGCTGCTAAAGGCACTCCATTTTGTTTTTCTATTTATTCCAAAAGTGTATATGTTTGTAGAAGAAAGTTACTTCCAGCACTTATTCCCTTTCACTGCTGGTTTTCCCGTTCCAGTCATTCTCTTCAGATTGCTTTCCTCAAGTACTCCAGGCATAAAAATATTATAGAGAAACAGAAATCTTCTTCACAAGAAAAATTATGCTCAGGAAACCAAATTTATCTGTTAATCATATAATAACTTGCACACTCATCTAGTTATTTGTAGCAAAAGTCACTAGGACTCTGTCACTGCCAGTCTAGATATTATTAAAAACAAAGAAACAAACAACTGTATTTGCTAAAAGAACTATTGCCACAATTCCTTTAAGAAAACTTTTTACGGCATGTAAAAAGCAATTAGCTATATGTTTAATTATTATCTTAATCATTTGCCAGGTGTGTCTATTTTATTTAGCTTTGTATATCTTGCAGTTCAAGGTCAGGAGTCTATTAAGTAGAGTAAAGGAAAATACATTATTTTTTTGGTAGCTTAGTCCATCATCCGCTATTAAGCCTACGATAGCTATCAGAAGGTCAGATGCAATAAAATAATCAGTTTGTTTGTCCAAGGAATCCAAGTAACACAAAGATAACAAAACCAAATTCATTATGCAAATTTAATCATTGCCTTTGCCTCACCTTGGTGAATATTCTGTATCTAAAAATGCAGGGAGAATAGAGAAAGCTTATTTTACTCCTTTAAATATTGGTAGTTTCTCAAAAATCACAACACTGACTCCATTTCAGCCATTTAATTTCTCAAAAATTGGTTGTCTGGACCATATCCAAAGCTGATGTCCTCTTGGAGCTCCTGGGAACCACATTCTGTCATGGTGGCACTAGCCAGGACCCAGCTTCCAGCTCCAGCTTCTCCAGGACACTCTTACATATACACAGCTCTTCCCACTGCTAGCTCTTCAGAGCTCTTTTCCGTTTCTCCACCATCTGTAATGGTTTAACCACAGCCAGCAATCAAATGTAACAGGTAGAAAACTCATGAGCTGAGAAGAAGACAGCTAATTGGGAAAGCAAAAGCTGCACACACAGGCAAAGCAAAACAAGGAAATAACTCAGTGCTACCCATGGCAGACAGGTGTGGAGCCTGAAGAGCAGGGCCCCATCACGTGTGACAGTGATTTCGAATGACAAGTGCCACCACTCCAAATATTCCCCCTTTCCTCCTTTCCCCCTGTGGTATCCCCTAGAAATGGTTTACTCCCCCAAACCCCATCCATGGTTCAGCCTCCATGTCTGTCAAACCCAACTGTTACCGCAACCCACAACCATCCTATGTCCATCATCCCAGACCCACCTCCCAGTTCTGGAATGTTCTCCCCAACTTTGTTCCCCATTTGACAATATGTTCAAACCACACCTTCGTGTTTTTCCTGATTGGTTCTCCCCCTATGGTGTCGTCCCATACCCCACCTCTGAAAGTTACTTATTGGTTCCTGACTTTTGTACCACCCTTCTTTAAAAAGGCATGCATTCCTTTGTTCTCTGTGTTTTGTAGTCGGTTCTCTTCAGTTAATAAAGGTGTTGTGGAACTGCCAGCCCTTAAGACCCCGCGTGGTCCTTTATCAGCCCTCTGTCACCACCCCACGTCTTTTGGACCTTATCACAATCCACTCCACCGAGCTTGCCAGGGTTTAAGAGTCTGGGATTGTGATACCCCCCCCACTTTACACACTGAGTGCGATGTCATTTGTTCTGGAATATCCCTGTGGTCAGTTGGGGTTACCTACCCTGGCTGTGTCTCCTCCCCGCCTCCCATGCACACTCCCCTTCCTCCCCAGCCTGGCCGTATGAAAAACAGAAAAGGCCTCAGCTCTGTGCAACCCCTGCTCAGCAATAACGAGAACATCTCTTATGTTATCAACTCTGTTCAGCACAAATCCAAAACATAGCCCCATATCTTCCCATATTTGGGAAGAAAATTAACTTTATCTCAGCCAAAACCAGCACTCCATCTCAAAAACTGAGTCACATGCCATATCTTCTGTTTATTGGAGCTCCACAGGTTCATGTCAATGACTGAATCCTCCATTGATTCACCACTTCTTACTAAACAGAAGTGCATTGAACTGCTCCCTCATTTAACCTGGAGAAAAGAACAGCTGCTCCAAGGAGTTCAGACCTAAACCATATCTGTAGTTAGCATGGAAATGATTCAGCCTTGTGAGCTGAGAAATCAACATGGTAGAAGCAATAAGCATGAGGGTAAATAGTATAGTTAATTTACTCACTTAACTGTTCAGCCCTCCACTATTTCTCCTTTTCTTCTACGCATTCACACATTTGAAGTGATCCAAAAACATGATATACTGTAGACTGTTTCCAAAACTGAAATGTGACTGCATATGCACAGCAGGTGTGGACACACTGGCAAAAGAGTCAAAGATGGAAGGATCACACTTATCTCTCTCACAGAAACTAAAATATATGATGTGATTTAGGTAGTTCATCTAAGCTAGTTCAGTTTAAAGTATTCATAAAAACTCCCCTCAGACCGTAAAAAATTTGGAAATGTTTATAGAAATATTATGCTCATAAGTTGAAGTACTAAAAAAATGAAGAGAAGAAAAAAGCCAGTATATTACTTCGTGATTCTACCGTCTGTTTCACTGCATGTAATTGCAACTTGGATGATCATGCAAGATGTGCCCATAGTTTATACTATTATTTCCCTTAGTTTTATTAGACCTCCTTTTCTTAGAGTTTCAGTATTCCTGAAAGTAATACTTGACCTCCCCAGGGAAGATCTTAATGGTGCCTCTACAGAGTTGGATTTTTGTATAAACCGTTCAGTTAATCCTCCCTATCACTTAGGCAATAGTAAGCAGTATAATGGAAACATATAGAATCACAAATCCTACTGGAAATTCTTTTCAACTACTGATGTCTATTGATCGCTCCTTCTAATAGTGACAACATGCAACATAGTTGCACAAAGGTAAACATAACAAAAATAATTTGTGAACCCATTCTTGAGTAAATATTGAATATGGGATATTTGTTTATGAAACCTTTTTCTTGCAAGAATATTTTATTTCAAATAACTGTTGGAAGTACCACAAAAAATGTATATAGTGTGGAGGAAAATACTAATAAAAAGTGCCACTGACATCCAGAATAATAGTAGTGATTTTCTAACATATAGACATCTTGCACATAAAGCTTCATACTGTGGTCTTTTTACTTATTTAGGTCAAGAATTTGTATTCTAAATTGACTATAATGTTGTATATAGTGCCAGTATTACAATTTCTCATACAACATACAGTGTGTTGTATGTATAAATTACACATTCATTTATTTTACATATCTATATGTAGGAAAATAGTAAACACTGCATACTATGAGGCAATTTTCCAATTTTTAAGAACTTTTGGTTAGATAATCTTTCTGTTCAAGTCTTACCTGTCAGTTTGGGAGGAAAATAATTTTTTACTCCTTTTCGGTTGCCGTTTCTTAATGACAAGATCGTTCCTAGGAATAAACTTCGAGAGAATAGTGACTACTCTTTTTTTTTCCTTTATTCCTTTTTGCTGAGTAATTTCATTAATATTTCATCTGAAGTTGCACTTTTTGTATAGAAAAAGCCTCCTCCCAAAGACGCCTTACAATATTTCTCCTGCCAGAAATTTAAGACAGATGATTTATTCTGTATCTTGTTTTTTAAAAGTACCTGATTTCAGCATTTTTCTAAAACTAGGCATTGTTTGCCTTCTATTCACAAATTCAATTACCCTTCCTTGATATGGAATAGTATTTACATTGTTTTATTTTGCAGTTTCAAGTTTTTTTCCTGATGGATTTTGCTTGGCTTGCTTATTTAAGTCTTCCTGCCATCTTTTGATGATGTGTCAGCAGGTCTTATCATGGGGGAAAAAATAGTCAGGAAGTGAAAAGCATCTTCAGCTCCCACTTTGAATCAAGTTAAGGTGCCAACTTCTTGTTTTCCTGCAAAGACTAAAGCCTTCTAGGAGCTCAAACATTCCTCACTAGAACAGCTGAAACGTCATAATTCTTGAATGATATCAGCTGCAAAGACAGCTAAGAAGAGGCAGCTAAACAGAGATTGTGAGTAAGTACTGGGTGTCAGGCAGACGCTAGGTTTTCATTTTCATATCCCAAAATAAGACTGTGACCATGGCTATGTACAGATAGGTCCCAGAAGTCATTAATTCAGCCAATATTTACATTGGAATAAAAGATTACACTCAAGACACTGATATTCTCATAAGAGACAAATAACTATTACCCTAAAATAATATGAAATTACCAGTGTGAACAAACACATTTTTGATATGGGTGTCTTTCATGCTGTCTAAAAATAACAGAACTGATTTCATGTTTACAGAAGGCCTAAGCATTCCAGCCCCCAGGCAATTCACAGTTTGCAGTTACAGTTAGACCTGCTCTTAAAAACATGAAGTGTACTCTTTCTCCTCATTACCACCTCAGATGTCAAGCTACTCTATCTTTCAGAAACTCCACTAGCAAAAGATCGTCTTTCAACAAGTCCTTCTCTATAATTGTCACTTATGCTGCACACACATCAGCACAAGCTGAATTTCTCTCTTGATTCTCATTTCCCAGGCTGGCTTCTTTCTATTCTCAGATGTCACGTTGTTTGGTTACAAGGACTTAGGAGTAATGTTAGACAAGATGTCCTGCTGAAGAGTTGAGTTGACCTAGAAGTACTGACTCACCAGGTTTTCTTGTCAAGTATGCTTTCTCAGTGATGTCAGGCTCTTCTTCAGGAGAAAGTGTTCTACTCTGAACAAAACCTGTAACATCGTATATTTATGTAAATTCCTCTGAGACACCACCTGCTGCCCACTCTTGGACATGCTGCTGGAAATATGGAACTGGACTTCTAGAAAACTGTTTGAAAAACAGAAAGGCAGGCCCTGTCATTCTGTGTCTTGTTAGGATACACAGATGTCACAATCCACTAAGCATATGTCTCCCCCTACTACTGCTTTGAGAGAGTTTAACAAAAGGTGAATTTCTTCTTTCCAAAGGCTATTGGGAGACGAAAAACCCCAAAGAAATTGATCATTAAACAAACAATATGATGATAAAAGTCCATCACAAAGGACATGGAAGCAATTTAGCAGAGCTGCTCCTGGATAGATAAGAAGAATGGAAAGTTGCAGCTGATGTACTTGTGTACTTAAATCCAGAGTTTAGATCACAGTCAAAATTCTAAAAAGAGAAAGAACTGTACAAGTTTTGCAATCCTATAAAAAAAAGGCTTTATACTGAGGTGCATTGAGGCAAAACCTTTGTAGGAGTCTTCACTCAACCAGTCTCTGCAAAACTGTAGATCTCAGTTGCTTAATTTTCTGTTACTTCCTATCACTGTTGTGACGCTTAAGTGTTTTTCTCTCACCCAAACAGGTAATTCTGGAAGAAGGCTGTACAGAGAAATCGGAGAAAGAGTACACATTAAAATTCTGGACATTTGTCAGAGAAATTTCTCCATGCAGATTGTCACATTTGTAGCTTGGCATTTCTCACTTTAGTTTTCTTTTTTCAAAGCTTCGTTGCTTTTGTTACCCCTTCTGTTACCTCTTCCTCTTATTTAAATTCTCTTACAACACTAGAAAGGTATCTGCTAGTTCCCAGATGCTGATATTTCTTGTATGATGCTTCTTTTGCTCATTGTTGGCTCTGCTTTGTCTAGTTTCATTGTAAGTACTTATCAGACCTGCTGTTATTACAGTACACTAAGGTCAGTGAAGACCCAAAAAGCAGTAAGATTTATGTGCTCCTACCCAACTGACTGTGGGTACAGCAATTAGCAACTAAATCAGACCCAAAAACTGACAATAGAAAATTTGTAATATGGCCAAGACAGTCCTGCCATTCAAGACAGTTGGCTCATTTTTATTTAATATGTACACAGCTGAAAAAAGAGTTGCATAGCAATGCCGTGGATCAAAATGCATGACTCCTGAGACAGAAAAAGTGTCTTAAAGAAAATACTACAGTCCAAAATTGTTCCCTACTATATTGTTAGCATTTCCCTTCTTTGGGGTTTGGCACAGAACAGAAGAAAATTTTAACCAAGTGTTTAATAAAAAACCTCTGTAAAATGTTCAACAGAATGTAGAAATTTCATTCTTTGAATTTAATTAAAAATAAGTGACATAAACAATTAAAAAATCTTGGTGAGCAGGAAGATAAAGTAGTATGATAGTCTGTAACTGTTCAGGTTATAGTAAGCATTCTGGTGAGGGTTATCCCCAATTTCTGAGGGAATTTGCCATACTGCAGAGATGAACTTGCCAGACACAGCAGTTTCAGTGTACCATTGTAGGTATCTACTGTTCAGGGTACTGTACCTCTATTACACATTTTTGCCAAGAATACTCAGAAGAACTTGCAAGATACTAGCAGATAAAAATGGATCATAAAGCTGTGAAGGGTTTCCAAAAAAGTTCTGTTGCCTTCAAAATATGATGTTTTGCTTTGGCTTTGATTATTTCTTGTCTAAAGCCAAATTAACACAGAAAAATAAAGGCATGCATTTAATTAGTTAATACATTCTGAGTTATTGCATTAGATGTCACTGTCATTTAGAGGAGCAGTACAATTTTGGTCTTGGTGGACTTAGCAATGAATAGCTTAAGGGTGACTAAGTACCTTCTAGCTCATCACAGACACAGTTCTCTCTTCCTGATGGTTGTTAAAGGTGACGAATGAAATGACTGTTGGCAGTTGCACTCCATTCCCCACAGAACAAGAGTCAAATTCAGAATACATGCAGTAAAAGAATGTTGCCTAAGTATGCTACCGAGTTTGACAGGTTAAAACAATCTCAGTAGGATAGCAAGGACAGACTGAACAAAATTGATTTTATAAAGGTGTCCACAGGGCCCAGGGATTATATTGTTCACGTGACAAAAGTGATGGAAAATTAACATACTGCTTCCCTGCAACAAAAAAAGTTCACCGCCTGCCTCCTCCACACCCTGGTTCCTAAGACAATAACTGCTATGTAAAGACCTTGTTATAACATGAACTTCCATGTTCAGGATGAAGATGGGGTGGGTAAAATGTAATTTTACTGTCCCTGTAAAAATGGACTGTATGTTGCATAGTGAATTTGCAAGACATCAGGACTGAACCTTGTCCAGCTATATATAGTTAACCTTTTCTTGACCTGCCTGTTACCCTTTTTTTACTTCATATTCATTAACAGCATTTTTTCCTAAATGCTCAGGTTCTACGGCTAATTTTTTATCTGTGTTATCTTCTACAGTACAATTGCAGTTTTATACAGATCGAAATAACAAAAATTTCATCTAGAATGAGACATTTATGGATAACATAATAATACAGGAAAACACAGACCTGGTGAAACAGCAGAGGCTTGAGAAGTGAAGAAACATGGTGGAGCAAAGAGGAGTACAGACATGAGAAAATAAAAGATGGGGAACAGGTCTGGAATGGCAGCTATGAACTCACCAATGATCACTAAAAGAAAAGGGAGCCAGCAATTGAACAAAATGGGGTATAGGAAATAAAAAAGAAGTTGTATCCAACACATGTAAAAGATGCAAAATCTGAATGTGAAGCTGCAGAACAAGAAAGAATGACAGTTGTGAGGAAAAATCAAAATCATCAAAGTGTGTTAGTAAACAAACACAAACAGTCCCACAAAGATCCTTGAGCCACAGAGAAGAAAGCATCAACATGATATGTTATTCCCACCAAAGGCTGAGGAACCCATGTAGCACCCTCACCAACACCAGAATGAAACCACTGGAGTTATGTCCCAGAAGTGTCAGGGAGCTTATCAGGTTGTGAATTTTAACTCTTTTTTTTTACATTAATATTACTATTATTATTATTATTAAATTTTTCTGCATACATGTAATAATTGCATTTGGACCAGTAACGGTTCTAGGATGAGACTTAAGATTTTGATTACGTTAGCAACAAATTCCTGGGTTTATATGAGGTGTGTCTCATTTCTGCCCAAAAAGTTTGGAGTACGATGGTAGTTGGCATTTCTACTTACACAGTAGTTCTGAAAAAAAGTGAAACAAATGCAAAGGAAAGGTCATCTTATGCAGAGCAGTTGTATCTAACTTAGTTATTCAGTAAGATGTAATAAAAAAGGGAAAACAATTAATCAAATGTTATGCTTACTCTCCCAAATACTTCTGTAACGTTGTGTATAAACGAGACTGTATGTTTAATTTTAAGAACACTGTATTGTCTGTTCTCCTTCATGGTATACTGATTTATTTCCAAACAAGATGAGAAAAACATATTATTAAAACCCTTAGATGCCAGAATGTTAGTCAGTATGTCAGAAGACCTACTACTCTTCCAAAGAATAGCTATATTTTGTCTAAATATATTTATTCACCCTTTGTACTTATTTCTTCCAATGTCAAGACTGTTAATTACCCAAAAATTATCTTTGCTACTCATGATGTTTACCATTCTAAAAATCTCGGTGACTGTTATCATATTTCTCAGTCTTTATTTTGCCAAGCTAGAAAAGCTTTTTTAGCTTTCCCCATGAGTCAAATCTTACTTTTCCATAAGACCATCAATGCTTTTTTTTACTCATTTCAGTTAGATTCCATCTGTCCTGGACATGAATAAGAACTGTTAGTCTTACTACCAATCCTAACTGTTAATCATTAAGTGTTTCCCTTATCCTTTGTACCATTGGATTTACTGTTTAATCACATCATCCTCTAGTTCCTTTTGTTCACAGTCCAGCTTCTTTTCCTCCTGCTCTCCACACTTTCTTGAGAATCAGTCAGCATACTGCAAGTATACACTGAGCAGTACATTTAAAAAGTGTACTTTTCGTGCTTTGTGATATCATTAAATCACTTATGAAATTGTTAAATATTATCTGTCCCAACCCCAAGCTCAGAGGAACCTGACTTGAAAGCTCCTTTTATTTTAATAATATCCCAGTAAGTGTAACACTTTCTGTATAATCTGTTCCATACATAACTTCCATGTTTTATCACCCATCTTAACAGCTTCCAATCTTAATCCAAGTACTGCTTTCCCATGTGTCACAATGTCAAATGCTTTGTTGAAATCTATTCATATGAATCATCTGCAGTTTCTTTTGACTGGCCAATCATCGTTCCAGTCAAAGAAAAGTGGCACTAATAAAATATTCAAGCTTGAACTTTTGTGATAGCCTGCTTTCTGGCTTCTTCTATTAATCCAAAACAATTACCTTCCTGCAGCTGAAGGTCTTGCACTGACCTCAAAGCAAACAATTCCTAAGTACAGTATTTGACTTGTCTTCCTATATTATTACAGGCTGAATAGAAAATGATCACCAGCTTGATGTTCATATATCTGTAACTGAAAATCTATACCTCTCTTCCGAATCCATGATCTGTACAATTCTATACACAGTTCAAGATTAGAAGGCTTTAACCAACACTGAAAAAGCAAAAGCATATTAACTAAGCAATTATTTAAGGGGCATTTTTGCAACAACAAACTGGAGAAGAGTCTGTCTGTAGATGAAATTGCCATTTTAGCGGTACAGCATCCTTTTCACATCACTTTCTATCATTGTACCCATAACAGAACTATGTGCTTTGAAAGTTTCAGGTGAAGAAGCTGAATATTTTCCCAAGCATTTAGCTGGCTCATGAGTTTCCTGCCTAGCTGATTTTCTTCCTCTGTTTACATGTAACTGTCTTTTTCATGACCTTCAAAAGCTGAAAAGTATGAAATCCTGTGTATGCATGTAAAATAAAGCAGCCCAAACCACTCATCTTTTAAACTCTTAACGGCAATCCTAGAATTAACCAGAAATCTTCAAAATTATTCCTAGCCTGGATGCAGTTCCAACACTAGCAGAAGACGGGGACCATTATAAAATCTGCAATTTTCTAGTGGCTGGTAGCCTCAGTTTTCTAAGAAAGTTTAAAAGTAGCAGTGCAGGCTACTCTTTGTTAGTTATTTGGTATCAGTGCTCAGAAACGTTCCTGGGCCTGCCTAACTTCATTTGTGTAAGTGTACATACACACAGCCTGGGCATTTAGCTACTGAGGAAATCTGATTCTGCAAATTAAAAACCAGATGTAAACAGATCCCTTCAACCTTTAATGTACACAGAACAAGAAATCAGTTTGTAACTCCTTATTTCTCCTTCATTCCGGAAACATACAGGAATTAAAAGACTGCACCAGGAAGAATTGCTTTGTGTCATGTAAAGTTGTAGCCCCAAACACATTCCTCATCTATAGATATTTTATCTAAGACACTTTTCCACAGACAGAAAAATTCCCATTATGCAAATATGTTTCTTTTCTCACCTTCAGTTAGAATCATGAAATCATGGAATCAGTAAGGCTGGAAAACATTTTCAGGATCATCAAGTCCAACCTCAGCAAGTAAATGTACACCAGAGACCAGACACTTAGATGTCTTAATAGCCCTGGCCAGATTTTTTTCTGGGGTCAGCTCCCACATTACAGGCCCCAGAGTCCAATTCATCTCAGCCCTGGGTGGCAGTCACAGAGGAGTCCCAGCTCCCAGCTCTACCATGCAACTCATGGGTCCCGACCCTGACCTGTGGACTGACTTCCCAGCCTGACCTGTCTGCCTCATCACCACAAACCCAGCAGGAAGTCTCAGCTGTTGCTTAAGCTTGTCTGTGAGCTTTGGTCTGCCCTGCTTGCTTGATCCAGGTCCTCGACTGGCCACACTTATCATACGCAGCTTCCCACCCCTGAGGGAGCAGACAGCCCCTGCTGCTCCCTGACAGTGTGCATCAGTAATTAATCTCTTGTTAAAGAACAGATTTTGGTTTTTTCAGTAATTCTTTTGAAGTGCCGTGACATACACATTAAGCCTTTTCATTGCACAAGGTCAAGGTGGCTACATCAGTCACATTAATCAGCCAAGTCAAAATGCAAATTTTCAGCCTAGAAAAGTGTTGCTACTGGAGTTCCTAGTAGTTGGTTTAGGGAACAGTCTTATTTAACACTTCCACTCATGGCCTTCGCTGGAGGAGTAGATATGTACTAAAAAATTTGACTACTGGCTGGATTTGACAAGGATGCAAAGGAAAGCAGGAATATGCTGGGGGAAAACAAAATAAAGACAACCTGAAAAACTGGACTAGTACAAGCTGAATGAGATCTAATATAATGAAACAAAAGCATAAGAAAATAGCAGTTTCCCATACGACCTTCTACTCTAAAGCATAGGTAATAAAATCAGTTGAATATGAAAAAGGAGAGACCTTAATGGACTTGTCCAGTGTCTGGTGGTTGCACAGCAACTTTATGAAATGTCTCTTCAGAAGAAAAACATGAACAAAAGTAACCTGACTCTGTTGTGACCAGAGTGCATTAGATTAATTCCTACAATTCATTCTCCATCTGAACTAAAACATGAGGCTGTTCTCATTACAGCAGTGATGATTTTATGCTACAGCCAGTTTCAGATAGGTTTTGTTTGCCACAAGAAAAACATTTAGCTCACTCCTCCTACATTAGGCATGAGAGCATTAATCAAAACCACTGGCAAAGCACATTCTTTATTTACAGTAATTGCTGTGGCTTGTTTGAGAAGCGGTAAGCTAGTTACTTTCTATCATGTCCTATGCTTACTAAATACAAGCTTAAGAAAGTAAGTTTCAAGGCCAACCTGAATTAATTTGTGTTTTCTGGTCTGGCTCTTTTTTCCCCGTCCCTTCATTTAGACCATCAATAAAACATTAATTGTGAATGGCTGACTTGTTCCATTTCCAGTAGGTACACTCCAGACTCACTCTAAGGCTTTTCATTTTGAAAATGTTTTTGACCCAACATTGCTGTGTTACCATCTGCCTGAGTGACAAGTCCCAGATAAACAGCTTCATTGGGACACTCTCTGTCCCTTAACATCCAATCGATGCTAAACTTCTAGGGGCAGTTTTAAATACCTTAAGCCCAAAACCAAACACTACAGTTTGCACTGTATAGAATACATTGAGAGGTTATACGAGAATATACAGTATGAGAAGGCCAATACAGAGAAAGGAAAGTGAAAAACAGATACAGCATTAATATTTATTAAGAAGGACAAAAAAGCCTAGACAGCGTACAATCCAAACCATGGCATTTTTTCCATCTTGCGATGGATGTCATAACAACCTGCAAGGAAACAATAGGAATTAAAGAAATGAGTCCTCTCCCTTGGAGGCAAGCTAAGAGTCTGACTGTTTTCTGTACTTCACAGCAAACACTGGAAGAGCAAAGGCCTTTACTGCCATCACCTGGCATAAACCAAAAAAAGAAACTTTCCAAACAATATAGTCAAACCTCACTATTATGTGCTGTTATGCAGATACAATGACAACATAGCCCGAGATGCTCGTGAGAGTACTCAGAGAAGCAATGAAACTAGAAAACAATATCTCTCAAGAGAAATGAATACCTTCATTCAAGATCTGTACAATGAAACCAAGCATGATCTCTGCAAAATACAGATACCATTCCACACCCCAGCAGGGCCAGGTCTTCCATTCCTGGTCTGCTTGCAGAAGAACTGTAGAATTAAACCTGAAGTTACCAAGTTGATAAGAGAACAAAGAATGACCCCAGGAGATTCAGGACAAAGAATGTCAGAACAGAAGGCAGAATGATCAGAATGTGTATGAGACACAAAGGCAGCAGTACTGTAAAATCTCCATTTGTTGTTTATGATAACATTTAGTTAAATATTATCAGCTTTGTGTTCCACACTGACACTAAAATACATGCATGTGGTGTTTGGGGAGATGACCCAAAATAATGTTCTAATCTACAAATACATGCAATTTGTCAGTTCTTCAGTAAATCCATATAGAAATACATCTTACAGCTTGGTGTAACAGACATTGCTACAGCTGAAACCAACAAAGGAATGAACAAGACCACAGTCACTAGAATGCCCCTCATCCTCCACTAGACAGTCTTTCAGGATTAGGCTGAGCTGCTAAATATTGAAGATACACTAAAAAAACTAGTAAGAGCTTCCCTACTTTAACAGGCTCCTCAAAGCATTTTTGGGTCAGAAAAAAAGATTAATCCACCAACTTTGTATCACTTCTCAGAGATTTCTGTATCCACTTTTTTAACTCAATGCAGTGGTTTAGTTCTAAAAAATACCCAGATGGTATGAGGACCAGCTCTCTGTTGTTTGCTGTTCATATATATCATTAAGGAGTTTTAAGACTCTCAAAATAACATGGGAGAAAACCTCCATAATTCTTTCAATTAAGTTTGTGCTGTTAGGAGAGAACTATTTCCATAGCTTGATCTTCAATATATAGTCTTTTCTTATTCAATAAGGTAAAGAAAAAATTACACTAAAAATTTTGATAATGCATTTCAAAGTCTGAAAGAATGAAAATTCAGAAAAGCTGCAGATTCAAAGAGTAGAAAACTCAAAATACTGGTGTAACACATTTCTCCATTTGTTTAAGTATGTATTAGCAAGGGAAGATGCATAATAACTGTCACTTCTGTATTTCCTGAACACCTGGCAGAAGCTGCCAGCTGAGGCTTTGATTTGGACAAGCAGTGAACAGGTTAGTGACCTGTACTCATTCAAGTTTTGTGGATGCAATACTAGTTAAAAATGCAGGCATAAAATTCCTTGGTATAGATATTTATAGTTCTTTCATATGCGATACCTATTCCTAATATTGTTGTCTCTTTTGAAATACAATCGGAAGAGCGAACAACAAAAAATGAAAATCAAAGCAAAATCTACAGGCTCAAGTCAAGTTCTAATCTAATCCTTGTGCCCACTTTTTGAACATATTTCTTAGCTGTAACACTATCCCAGATCAAAAGTAACAGGCTTCACAAACTGAAAACCTAGCATAATAAAGATATTACACGAGGGAACCAACAATATGAAGCATAAGAATAGAAAATAGCTCTGTGGAGCTGGAGTGCAAATGGTCTGTGCTCTACACAAAGAGGCCAGCTTATGGCACTCTTGTGAGGAGCTGTGCTACACTGCAAACCCACTGCTTGCACATACAAATACTTCCAAATGTACTTTGAACATTTACTTGGAAAAAAGCTATTTAACATTTTTTTTCCCATGACTAATTATCAAATACAGGAATTTGTCCTGAAAGAAATTCTCCAATGAAGATAAATTTTGAAAATAAACTAAGATGCCAGCATTAAGTATGAAAACCAGCAGAAGCAAAAACATCAGCATAACCACTAAGTTTAGTTTTGCATGTATCTCCTTAGCTTATAAAAGAAGCAAAGCACCTAAGAGAAGGTTTTCAAAATGTGCTAAAATCTGCAGAAGCCCATATCCCACTGGAAGTCAGAGATTTAAGGAAGATTATTATGATATTTATATAGTGTTTTGTTAAAAGTCTTGTTGGTCCAACAGGATTAAACTTCTAGTCCTGGCTTTGTTCCATATACACAGAAGCAAAAAAACTTTTGAATAGAGTAATATCTAAATTACAGGAGAAACTGGAATCACCTGCTTTTTGAAGCTGTACAATACATTCTTATTTTTTCAAGAAGGTAATAAAAACTTTTTTAGAGGAACTGTCCATTACCTTGTTTCTACACAGCACACGGAAGAGCGAGCTTTTCCACTTTCCTGTCTTATTTCCATTTTAGTTCAGGCCTTTTAGAGCTGCTATAAAACAAAATTGTAACAGTATCTTTTAATAAACCCATTCAGACTTTATAGTCAATTTTGTTTTGCCGTAGAGTGACCCTCCCTCAATTCAGGCACAGCTGTAGACTGCCAAGCAACAACTTCAGTCTAAAACATTTCCTGATACATATTCTATAGATGAAGTTAATAGCCCTGAGTCATTGCCTCAGGCCATCAACCCTCTAAATCAGTCATTAATCCCCTGAAATTGCCCAGAGCCTCAATTGTTATTGCTTAAACAGACTAAATTAGATTTTGAACTAACAGAACAAATGAAGGTCAATTCAGTATTCAGTAAAAATCAAAGAAAATTTTGGGAAGCATATAATACGTCTGGATCAGTTCAAGGGCTACACGGACTTGATCACAAGGTCTTCTCTGGATACTGAGGAGAAGACCAGAAGAATAGGGAGTTTAACTTCACCAGTATTCAGGTCAAATGTTTAATGCTATACATTCTCACTTCTGGCACAGGGTCAGGCAATAAAAGATGCCTGCCAAGCCAAAACACTGAAAACAAAATAAAGTTGCATAATATTGTCATTATCTTGGAATAGATGATGCATTTCAAACACATTCTGTCACTCTGAATTCTACAGATACTGGGAATACTTGATTTTACTCTTCCCAAAGAGAAAAGGTATTTGGGATCTACCTTTATGACAGATTTCATTTGCCCCCTCCTCTCCTACCACATATACACAAGGAAAGCCTACTGCTCTTCAGTATCACAAACTATATTTTATTATATTGTAAAATTTGTTGTTTCCTTTCCCCTCTTCATTCTCCAGCCCCATTAATTAGTCATTTCTACTGCCACTAAGCAGTTACAATCAACATACCTAACAAAGAAACAAAAGCATTACTTGCCAGCTGTCTTTAGTTTAGTTCATTTTTCCATAAGGCATAGTCAGCTGACCATACCCGGCCCATAGAGGACTCCTACAAAAATAAATCCCCCACATCTACAAAACTAGTTTCAGTTGTACCACTAACATCATCTTACCTCGCAGCTCCTGTGGAATTCATACATGAGTGGACATCGAGCAGCATATGGGCTAGCCAGGCTCAATGAACCAGAATCAGCTGAAACACAGTACAAATATTTAACAACAAGAAAGCAAAAGTGGAGCACAACATTCATAAGCCTAAGCTAAACAAGACTTCCCAGGTTACAGAGTGTATTATATACCTGTGCAGCTTTTGAGTAACAGAGTAGAACTGCAGCAACTCAGAAGCTGCAAACATCGATAATAAACTGGGTTGCAGAAGTAAAAAAGTATAACGTAACATCTGCAGGAAATGTCAATGTCATCATTTTATAGACCATTAAGTAACCAGTGAAACATGCAACTTAGATAATGCCAAATAATTGGGTGAGCAGGACTTTAATGAGGCTTCAGGTTGATCCCTTCACCCCATACAAGGAAGCTAATAGGACAAAGATAACAGATTTTCACCTAAATTCAGTATTTCCCATGTGCTTTGGAAATGCTGTGTGAGTTAACTTCCTTGCTTTTGCATCGTCTCTGCAAGAGCTCCTACATGTTGTTCCTGTACCAATAAATTGCTGTACTACACAAGTAGATCCACTGGCTACCACTACAAGGTAATCAAAAATTAGGCTGAAAGGTTTGCCATTTCCTTTTAATCAATACATGATTTTTGCTAGTGATACCCATTTTTACTGCTTTCTGATGCAGTGTAACAGCACAGGAACTGTGTGGGCATTGGCCACACATGATCTATATTGCACAGCCAGTTCTTGTTGTCTTTTGTGAGCATCACAGACTGTGTCTGTTATGGAACTTGGCAGATAAGATACTTCTATCCTTATTTCCACTTTTGTCTCAGATAAATAATTGCAGCAAATGGAGACCCTTATGCACTTAACCCATTCTCCCAATTTATCCCAGCATTTTTACTTCTTACTCACCTATTTAGATCTCAGGAAGGTCATATACTTTGTTTAAAATCTGTCTTTTGGGTCTCTTATTAAGCTGGTATTATACACTGACTAATGCATAGACACAGAAAAATATATTAAAAACTACATCTATATCTATATCTATATATCAAAATATTGTAATCTCCTTTGACATGCTGCCTTATTCTGGACAATATGCTTACGACCAAAATTTGTGGCAGTTAAAATTCTCTTTTTTTTTTTTTTCTTAGCCTGCTGCAAATAAAGATTTGTCAAGATAATCATTTTTACTCTGCTACTACTGCTTGCTAATTCTGAGCAGATAAAGCTAAAAATATCTGTGTTTCCAGAGAAAATGGATGGCACACTGAGTAAATGTAAGCCAAACACAGATGACCAGCTCTTCACCTGTACCAAGGAAATAGGGATTAGCTGTTAAGTGTCATGTACAGCCCAACTAGCCTCTGTCCTTCAGCAGTCTCTGGATCAGAGGTTAGCAAGTTGTAGTCAGAGCTAGCTACTATTTCAGGAAGCAGCCATCCACGTCAGCAAGAGCTGCTACCCCAGCCCCTACTGGCAGCCTCAGGAAAACATCCGCCTGGATTCCTTATAGAAGCCTTATGGAAAGCTTCCATCTGCAAGGCTGCTCCCTCATTCAGCAGTTACCCAGGAGACACGAGGGCTGCTGCTGGGAGATATAAGCATTCTGTGGTTATGCAAGTGCAGGTAGAGTGTTTTTTTAAGAAGGGGATGGGAGAGGAATGGGGCTGCCTGAGAGCAAGACAAGGGAAATCATTTCTCAGTCCTTGAAGACCCTCTGAGCACTCCCAGCTCACCTTCCTTACCAAAAGTACCAGCTCATCAGCAATCTCTGGTCATCCACCATGACACACTGTCCAGGTTTTGCATCACTTCTGAGTTCACAGATCCTCTCATGTTTCTCCAGCAGACCCTCAGAACCCCTCTGAGTCTCTTGCTAGCCCATTGCCAGTCTTCCAAAGCTTCCTCTGCTCCTCAGCCCCAAATTCTCTTTAAGTGGAAACATAAAGGTTGCATTTCAAAAAAAAGCAGAAAAAATAAATGTAAAAAATCCATAAAGAATTTGGCAAGAAAAAACCTGCTATATTCTAGGCCTACTTTTGCATTCTTTTCCAAGCACTTACTATTGGCCATTCTTGGAGTCAGGAAACAGATGTGTAATTGGTCTGACATGGTTTTACAGTCATGGTCAAAAACAAATGGTTGCTTATAAAATTTTTTAAAACCACTCATCTTTCTTAAGTAATTATTTTCTCTGTTATTTTGCTTGGCATTGCCAGAACGACTGATCCTGTAAGTTTGACTCCTGAAGGAGTTGTCATGGAAATTAAGGGGATCTTGCAAATTATTCATTCAGGTATTATAGATGTACGTGTCACATATGTAAACAAAACTGAAGGAACTCTATGAAACTGAGTATGTAAATTAATCCCTGAAAAAGCAATATGTACAGTTTTGTAAGTGCTTACTCAAAACAAATGGCTTTGACCTTTCTCTTTTGTTTAGGTCCGAATAAAAAAAAAGTAGCTGTTGATTTATTAAACTTGTGATAGAGGATCTCCTGATTATATTGTCTTGCAAAACTTTCTACCAGTTTAAAAGTCACCATCATTTTTCAGTTCTGCTACTCCAGATGCAGAAAACTCCTCAGACTGAATCTCCAAATTAAAACAAGGCAAGGGCAGCCATTGCATCTATTTGTCCATTAGGATTTATACCTCATTACTCAATATAGATTGCATGCAGATCATTAATAGCTGAAGTAAACCCCTACATCCACTTTTTTTTTGTATTTACTGACTTCTCTTTCTTCAAACTCCTGATTAGCTAGAGGCATCAGAAGATTATGTCACCTCATGTCATTGCTGTGTAGGAGAGAGACCAAATGGAATCCCACCTACTATATTTATAGCAGTTCCACTTAACATTTTAGCTACACAGGATTGGGTTCTCAGCTCAATGGCATCTCATCATACTTCTAAGATATTTCTATCTTATAAAGGTTCTGCTGAAACTTTTTATTTATATGGGAAACAAAATCTTTTGTTTTCAAAATTACTATTTGCTACATTCTTCTGTATTTTAAGCTTCAAAACCTGTTGGCTACAGACTCAAAACTGCAGTTATTTGCAGCTTTAAGGTTTTTTGATTAAGGTTGTGTTTTGGTTTTTGTTTGTTTGTTTGTTTGTTTTTGTTCGTTTTTTTTTTTAACCAAGTAATTAATTGGTGGTAGCCAATTCTTTAAAAAAGAAGAGTGGGTCATCTACATTTTTAAAGATACTCCTGCCAAGATTTGGAGCGAGATGCTAGAAGTGTAGGAACTGGGAAAATCAGGATACCTAATTAGGCACGAAAATGAGATTTGGGAACTATATGTCAAGCATTTCAGTTCTGAAATCCTAGCAACAAAATTCACTAGTATATTATCAAATTAACTTCATATGAGGGTTCTGCTTCATGATAACATTGTTAAAATTAAGATTTTCAGAAACATTTCTTTGATAAGCATAAATGAAAACAGTGAAAAAAGACCAAAAAACCACAGGACTTTAAATTTTCAATTAGACTCACGTGAGCTGCTTTCACTTCAAAAGTTTAGGATATTGATACCCAGAATTCTGCCTTAGCCTATCAGATAAGGTTTCAAGTGATATATCTCTACACTGTGTGGTGGATGTTGAAATTTATTGCTATTTCTTCATCTACATAGACTCTTTGAAATCTTCTGAAGACAAGAAAGTATTTTGAATCCTTCAGTTTTTCTTCTCATTGTACTTAGACTGTAGAATTATAAGAAAAATACAGAGACAGTCAGCACAGTAGGTTTGGGTCTGCTTGTATGATCTAATTCCTGAATTTTTTCCCCAAAATCTCACAGAAGCACTACCTTTCCCCCAAGTAAGATATCATTTGCTCTGCTGGATTTTTTCATAGATTTTTCACTTTCTTACCTTCCAACTATACTTGCACAACTAAAAAAAATGACCCAATTCTGGAAAAAAAACATACAAACAAACAAACAAACAAACAAACAAACAAACCCAAACTGAAAAATCTACCTGCCAGCCCCCTAAGAATAATTTTTTCTTTTCTTTACCTTCTCTTCTTTCCAGTACTGGTAATAGTGGAATTACAGCCTATAGCTGTAGCCAAGGACTGAATCATGGGAGCAAAATTACAAGCCCCCAGTGCCATTTCCCCTTAAGACACATAATGAAACACTCACTTCAGTTGCCTACTCTTCTCTCTTTTCCTATACTAAGAAGAAGTGGGATGTTAACAGAATAGTGAAGTAGCTTTATCCTGCTTTCCAATACTTAGTGTTCACAATTAAATAGTTGTGGGAGGACAGAGAGAATATTTGTCACACGTTGCACTTCAACCTTTAAGGATTTAGCAGCTTCCATTTACACTTTCTGAACAAAAAAGCATTGCCAGAAAAACTCCCATGAACTACTCCACACTAACTAGCAAAATGTGTGTAATTATCTAATAAACAGGCTGATGGATAATTTTGGATAATTTTCTTCTAAAGCATTGCCCAGATCATCACAAAGTGCATGTTATGATAAAACTGGTTCAACCTCATATACAATACATATCACTCTAAATATTTAGGCAGATATTTACAGCATTATTAGCAGAGATTAACAGCATTGACATCAGGATCAAAACCTATATTTTTAGCAATTTGCTGAATGGCACACAATACAGCATGCGTTTCTACACAGCTACACAGTTACACTGGTTTGGAAGCTGCTGCTCTGCAAGGACCTGCTATTCAGGTGCTTATTTTTTCCACAGTTTTATTCCAAAGCCAGTAGAGTTGTATCCTTCCTGCAGCTAACCAAATTTAACTCATATTCATTAGAACTAGATTAGCATGAGTTGAAAATAATTCTTTTAAAAAAAAAGAAAGTAAAACTGTAGGATGTCTGTGTTAAACATGGTACTTTCCTAACTACTGTACCTGTTTAATCTGAAAAGAAAATTCTTTTATGAAGAATCTCTGTTTCACAAAAAATATTTAGGCATTTCAATGTATTTTCATTTTCTTGGATCTCTAAACATTCCAAATTCCCCTGAATTGTAGCATACTTAAATGTTGTTTTCAAATGATCAGCATTTCAGTACCTACACAGAGTCTCTTAATGAAGACCAAGTAATAATGTCTCTGGGCTTTCCCCCTCAAACCATAAGAACCATTCCGTTGTAGAAGAAGCCAAATATCAATAATTATGAAATTTAGAAGAAAATTCAGAGTCTCTCAATTCTTCTACTATTCTAAATCCTACTTAGCTATTTCAAGATGCTTCTGCATAGGATAACTGACAAAAGGACCTAGACTCAGTGGTAATATTATTCATCATAAATATATAGATGTGATTTCAGAATTGTATTTCTAAGTCAGTTGCTGTGTATCAGGTCATGTACGGAGCTCTCATAGTGAGTTTGTCAGCAGCACAGACATTCATGATAACTACATCAGTAAGTAAGGAAGACGTGAAGGATAGATTTTCATGAAAAAAATTTAATTTTACGATTATGTCATGCTAAAGGGCCATGCTCTTTCTACAGTCATGAAATAATGCTGGTGTGGGCTCAGTTTGAACTGCAATTCAAATTTCTGGGACAATTCACGGCAGCTGAAAAATTTTGGAATGATAGGGGAGGTCTGCATGAAGCTCACAGAGCAGCAGGTGATCCCGCTTATGCCAGAAAGCAAGAGTCTTCTACACTGTCAGCTGCTAATTGAGATGCTGAGAATGGTGTCTGTCCTCAGCTAGAAAAGCCTTGTTTGAACTGGAACTGGCTTAATCTCCTTAAAAATAGTTCCCGGATTCACAGTCTTGATCTGTCCCCTGAGAGCAGGAAGATCCTGGCTACATGTGATCTTCTCAAGGCACATAGTCCATTGCTAGATTTCCAATAATGGGAATATGTTACCAGTGAAGCTAATTGGACATGGGTGTCAACGTCATCTTTCCCTCTTTAATTATCCATGGTGGTATATTTGTCTTATCATAGAAGAATGAGTAAGTCAAGAAAGGTAATTCTGAAGTTTTACTATTGTATCTTCAGAGAGTTGTAACAGAAACAGCCAGGCAAGCTGAAAAATGTGTACTAACTGAGACACAACAAAAGGGTTAATTAAAAAGAATTCATGGTGAAGAGCAGAACTAACAACGGGACAGATGTGATTTCCCATTGCCTAATCATTGCTGGGGGAACAAAAATGAAAATCCTTTACAGGACTGGAAACAAAGCTCATGTTTTAAAGATTGACCAAGAAACAGAAAGATTCACTAAGCTGTTGTTTCTTTGCACACACTTCAAGGCAAAATTTGTGGAGGGTCAGCATAAAGTACTTTGCAACAGAAGCAGGGAGAGTAGGGAGAATTTCACAGGTAATGCCAGCCTTGGGATACAAAAGTGCATTTAGATTGTCGTGTTCCTGGAGAGGAAAATGCTGCAGCAAATAAAGAACAATTAAAAATAAATAAAGCAAACAAATAACTTTGCAAAATATATTCTGAAATGTGATTGTATGTTTCATAACCATTTTCATCACAGAAATGTTTTCATCTTCACATGAACAGGATGAATTAAAACCACTCTTTAATGGTTAAACCTTGTCTAATAACATAATTTATTTTCAGTAATCTAATAAATAGACTATACAGTACTTCTCAAACAATGTTGGAGAAGTTGTATTGCGGTTGCAGCACCCTATATCCAAATCAGGCCCAGGGGATACAAGGGTCTGTCCTGTAATCCTTCCTCCGCAATCCTTGCTGTCAGCTCCTCACCACCTATAATCTTGGTGGTCAACTGCCTAACAAAGTCAAGGCCTACCTTGGCTAAACACAGCTGCCTCACCCTAACTCAGACTGCTTTTCACTTTTGAGTTGTATATGCACCTGCTAAAGATGCCCAGATGTACCAAACCAAAAAGAAAAAAACGTCCTCTAACAATAATACAGAGGAGAACAAGAGAAGCTCACAGCAACACCACCCAATGCTACATTACTGTTCTGGACACTTACTTTACTAACAATTAGAGGGATTATCAAACAACTATTCCTCACACCAAGGGAAGAACTGTGTCACACAGACAAAAGTCACTTCAGTGGCCCCAGGTAAACTGGTGCAAAGTATACCTCTGGCTACAGATCACCTTCAGTGGTGTTTGGTAAAACTTACTTTTGTAATTAAAAAATTCCAATGCAATAATATACCCATCCAACATAATTTCTTGAAAAACCAGTGAATCACTATTGAAACAGAAAAGATTTCTCAGATACTTTTTCTTTCATAATCTGGCTTCAGAAGTACTATGAAACAGGATTGCCCTCTCTACCTCCTGCCTTCAACCTTCATTACAAGAAAACAAAAGTGACTTTCTGATGAGCCATTTAGAAATGTGAACATGCTGAGAACAAATACCCACTCAGAAGCAAAAAAATCAAGAGAACAGATTTTAGCCTAAAAAAAAAAAAAAATCAGAACAAGAGTCAGCAATTTTTACACCTGAGAGGAAAATTAATGGATCCTCTGATGGAAGGACTTAAGCAAACCTGAGTTTCAATCAGAGACTTGATTCACAGAATTCCTAATGTCTTCAGTTCTTTTTTTCTCAGGAAAGAGGAGCCCTGAGAAGCCATGGGTGTACTACAAGCCATAGGAAGATCAAATCCATTATGCTGGTTGGTAAAGACCAACAGTAAATTGTTAATTAAGACCAACATAATTTTTCTAATGTTTTACTCGTGGGATTATCAATGTCCACAATGTCCTTGAATCCCTTTTTCTGCCAAAATTGATTTAGAGGATTCACCAGGCAGTATCTAAAAATATTCAGAATTATTATTATACAAAATGATGTCTGAAGTGCTGTACAGCAATGCAAAACTTAATGTATTTTGTCTGTCTAATGTGCTGCCCTATATCTACAAGGTAGTCCTTTGTCAGTTACCATGTAAGTATGAAGCAAATTTTAATTGTCCATTTCACATTTATTGTTCAGCATCTTCTTCCCAAATGCTTTTGAAAACCATATTATTACCTCTTCCGTTGTCATGGAGCCAGAGAATCATAGACTCATAGAATCATTACCTTTGAGAAGGACTTTAAGGTTGTCAAGTCAAACTGGCCACTCCACTAAACCATTTCCCTAAGCACCACACCTACGTGTATTTATGGGCAAGCCATGACCAGCCAGTTTCTCCAGAAGAATGCTGTGGGAAATGTGCCAATGGCTTTTAGCAGTGTCTACGTAGACAAGACCCACAGCCTTTCCCTCATCCGCTAAGTGAGTCACAGAAGGCAATCATGAAGAACCTGCCTTTCATAAACACATGCAGGCTGGGCCCAATCACCTGTTTGCTGTGTATGCACTGTGTGGTGTCGCTCAGGATGATCTCCTCCATGACTTTCCCCAGCAGCAAGGACAGGCCTGCAGTTATCTGGTTCTTTGTGCCTTTGCTGCCTCACAGATCTCCCTTCTGAGACAGCAAAACCAAGGACCTCACTAGCACATTGTTCCCCAAACTTTGGCATGCTGCCCACACACACCCCTCTGGTGAGCCTTATTTTATCCTTGTCCTCCCTCAAATCTCTTTTAAAGAGTTCTTCCAATGAACTCTGCTAAGTCCTAAGCTAGTGAGACTGGGGTACCCCACCTGTCACCTGCAGGCTTGGTGTTGCATCAACTGACCCATGATAAAAAGCCCCAAAATTCTGCCTGTGACAACAGGCTCAAAGCCAGGTATTGATCTGCTGGCTCTTGCTGTTTTCTCCATCCTTCACTGCACCTGGAAGGAGAGAGGAGGACCCTACTTGTTCTCCTGATCCCTTAACCAATTGTCCCAAGGTCCTAAATGGCCATATGAGGGCAGAAAGCTCTTTCTTCCCATCTTTATCCTGGGCCCTGGAGAGTCAGCAGACTTGCTTCTCTGCATATAGGGCCGTCTGTTCCCCTCAGAAGAGAGTCTCCTTTGACCATGACTGATCTGTTATGGAAGCAGTTTCGAAGCAGGGCATAGGGCAACTTTGGCAAACCAAGCTAAATGAACTATTGTCCTTGTTAACCATCATTATTGTTCAGCTCTACTTGTAGATCCTCACACCTGTTTTGCTAGGACACCTGGGAAATAGCTAAGGCATTCACCCTCATAGTACTATTCCTTAGTCAAAGTCCTCACAGAGCTCAAAATTTCATTATTTGTTCTCATGTTGGAGGAATAGCATAAACCCAGATGAGTATTAGCTTGGTTTTTCTTTAAAATCTAACAGTACTTCTATCAACTGAATGTTTCTGCTTTTGCTTGGTAGTATTTCAGCAGATTCATTTGGCCAGTAACACTCCTGTGCCCTTTCTTGCTACACATACCCCTGGCCTTAGCCTCCAGCACAAGGCTGCAGAGGCTCACAGTTTTCTCATAATTTGTGTCATTATCAACTGGAATGATTAATCCCACTGTATGCTAAAAAGCAGGAGTATTTTTGAAGGATGCTAAGTCACTTCTTTGTGTCCTGCATGGATTTTGTGAGTTGCAAGAAAAGTTAAGCCTCTTAACTTAAAAATTAAGACCCTTACACTAGGGCCAGAGAAACATGGAGACATTTGTAATCAAATTTTGGTCAATTGAGGTTCAAAGATAAACAGCTATCAAGAGTGTAAACACAAGGGTATATTCAAATTATAGTCTCTTCTGTGAGATTTTCAGTTTATCAGTCAATTATGAAGAAAATGTCAGATCATGGATATTGAATCAAAAACAAACTAACATGCAAGGCTGAAATGTTTGCATGAGTTATCTGTACAATATTTGGAAGCAGCACACGGCAGAAAATAGGAAAAAGCAGAACAGAGAAAAAGAGATTCTCTGACTCCAGTTTTGATGAGAGATTTTGCAGAATTTTGGCTGACTGTTTCTCAAGTTACTCTAATTACCTTTTTACTACAGATTTTGCAGAAGATAAAGAAAATGCAGAGACACTGTTACTGAGTAGGTTTCTTATTGATAAATAAAAGGATTTGAGTATTTTTTAAAAACCCTTAAAAGATGCCAAGTGTAAAGGGATAACTCTAAAATACTGATTAAATATACCTGGAAAATAGGTTTCTCAGCATCATGCAGTAATGGCTATTCTTTATAAAGACATGGTTATCAGAGGGCCTAAATGCTACAGTAACATGTAACTTGTTTTGACAAAAATGTGATGGCTTTGAAAGAAAAATAAGGAAATACATTCCAAACTGTACAAGTTTCTACAAGATAAAAATCCTGCACAGCAGCGTAGATCCTCAGGCTTAAACAGAGAAAAATGAAAATTGTGTTTGGGTGTAGATAAATTCTGCAGTCTGGAGGCCTTTGCCTTTTAAAGTGTGAAAAAATTAATGTGATCTTTCAATACAGAGATAAACCAACCATAAATTAAGCCTCCATTTGCCTCTGAACAATAAAATAAAGGGTACTCATACTTCTTCGCCATGGAGATGTTGGAAATCAAGCTTATACTGTTTTCAGCCCAATGTAATGTTTCCTGCCTCCCACTTTTTAAGTTATTTAAGCTCACGGAATAATGTATTGCATGCAAGATAAAGACACATGTACCAGTTCATTATTAATGCTCTTAATTAACAGCATCTAAGGAATTTTGTAAAAGGTAATGTTATACCTACTTATGGAGGGAGTATGAAGACAGACAGGCCAGTTAACTTTCCTATGGGGCCTCAGCCCATTGGTTGCATATCTAAGAACATGAAGCAAGTATCCCAAAGTCCCCTTAGGGGTGTTTTTGTCTTTCTCAGAACACTGAAAGTTATGGCCACCTATAGAAATCATAAATTCAATTTATCACAGAAAAGAACCATGTTCTCAACATTGGTTGAGAATAGTGGTTTAAGATGATTCTTTCTTTTCATGGCCAACTTTGCAAAGTTGGGCTTATGTTATTCACTATGTCTCTAAGCTTTCTTCCTTATGCATAGTAGGCATAAATAATTTTTTTTTTCTGATGAAAGTGCATATGCTAGTGCAAGCCTTACTCCAGTTACTAGGGCAACAAGGACAGCACACACAAAATGCACGAGCCAGATAAAATCAGCTCCTGTTTATGTATGAGCTGTGACGATCAGCACTGGCAAAGGATTTAAAAACAGATGACTGGCACTAGGCTATTAAATAGACAGCATGAATTTTACTCTTTCTTCTCCTGCATGCACTACATTTCACTTACATCCTTTTGACTTCACTTCCTAGCAGAAATTTGTTCTAGCTTAAGTATGGAAGTTACTATCATTCCTTCCTTCAGATTCAGACACCCAAATAAATGGAACTTCAACAGTGCTTAGCATCAAGCAGCTTCCAGTCTGCAAGGCTAATAGAACTGCTAGGATTAAAGGTGGTAAGAACAGGTTCAACTATCTGGAATAATGTAGGCAAAATATCGTGTCATTTTTATGTGAAGCAATTAGACAGGGAAAAAAATAATATCAAGCCTTATACTGAACTAATCAAGGCTAAGTTATAGCATCATATCAAACCTTTCTTAAACTAATCTTTGGAAAACAATTCTCATAAGTTCATTCACTCTATCAATAACACTTTAGTCACAGCAGCTGCAGTTCTGCTGTAAACAACTTGCTAATTGTATTTCTCAGTCTTTATGGTGAGAGACATGCTAATGGATTTAAGCATGTCATTACAACAGAAGAGTCCCTCGCCAGAAACAAAAGCTCACAAACAAGCTACTCGCTCCAGCTAAAACATAGCCTCTCCGCTGGCACACCCACAGCCACTTAGCTTCTTCCTGAGAGCTTGCATGGGAGAGGAGCAAAATCAATTGTCAGTACAAACATGCAACTGAAAGATCAAGTGCTTTCATAATGGAAACGGTGCTTTAATTTGACAGCATACAAGAAATCATACATTCATTATGATTTCTACAAGTGTCCCTGTAAATCAGTGGTCTGGAATCACTAATTCATTGTATATGCTGACTTTGGCATAACTCCCAACACATGCTAAGACTTAACAACTTTTAAATCAGGATTAATGTAGAAAGTTACAGCAACATCTTCCAAACATATCCAAGCTTAACAAATTGCCTAAATTCATAGTATTTATATATATTTTTTGTATACATTTAATTTTAAAAGTAATATGCTATCTATGGGAGCACAGTGAGCATGTCATTGTATATATAAAGTAATTCTTATATGTTCTTCATAAAAACATCAGATCCCCCAAATGCTTTCAGCAAATTATATATGTAAATTTATCTGACTTATTTTTGAAACTGTTATTGGATAAGTAACATGTCTACGATTCACACACCAAGAAATTAATAAAGCTAGTAATAAAATACTCTGTTAATCAGAACCAAAAGTTCATCCTTGTGTTTTCATAAAGCCATGTCAAATCTAAACTGGAACACCTTTGTATCAAGTATGCTATGAAACACTGCTGCCCTCTACACAAATTAGTATTGAAGAAATCTGGTATCTGTTTCCCTTTCATTTTGCAGTAATTTGCACCAATAAAGGCAGAAGCTTTAGGAACTTTGCTGCTGGGATAATTATGCAGTTTATTGATTTTCTTATTATTTTTTTTTCTTTTTGTGTATCTTTTCTCAAAATAATTCCAGAATAATGATTTTCTTCTGCTGTAGTTCTCTAGCAAAAGTGAATTCTGTAAGTTTAATTAAAAAATTTTGAACACTATGATAAACATCCAGGAGACTGTTTTAAACAGTATTCAGAACAATTCTGTTTAAGCATAAGAAAAAACTCCTAAGAAGACTCATTTCCATTCAACCATATTTCCACTACCTCACTATGTATCTTCCAGAATAGATCGTAGATATATTTTGTATATTCTATAATTTTACACTTGTCTCAGGTAAAACTAATTTCTCCACAAAAAAAAATCCTAATTCTCCTGGCCAATCAACCTATGAACAGCTAACTTTCATTTAAAAAAGTCACTAAAGAAATAGCTCATGTAGTGCTGAATTACAGCTAGTTTTCTATGTCAGCAGAAATCTTAGTTCATACAAATACTTCCTTTTTATGGTGAATATATTTATATTTATATTTGGTGAATATATTTATATTTATATTTGGTGAATATATTTATATTTAATTCCGGAAAGTCAAAAACATCACTGCAAGCTTAGCATAATACCCCAGTATCCAATTCAGTGACATTCAGGACTGAGAAGCAGTCTGTAGGCCCAAGATTTTTCAGTTTTTCCCACTCATGGACCATCAGAAACTGAAATTCTAAATGACACTGACACAACAATGAAACCAGAGTTTTACACTCATTAGGTCATTGAGCTTCTGTTGTTCCTATAAAGCTACATCTGCTACTACCTCTCATTACCCATGTCTCGTTCAAACCCTTTTCCTCAGTAGTCTGTACCAACTCACGTGATCAGCCTTCTATCAAAGGCTATATCCCAAATGGGAACTGGCAGTTCCCAAGGCACTGAGTACCAGCACCACAGCCCCCACAGTATTGCAGATTTCCTCCTGTGTACATGTATCGTGCTCAGAGCTCTTCTTAGAAAGAAGGCAGAACTTGGCCCTTGCATCCCTAAGGGCAATTGGCAGGTGGATAAGTGTCCCAAGTTCTTTTAGTAATATAAATGAAGACTTGGGAGTTGCAAAAGTTAAAATTTGAGTCATAGGTCCTACAGTGATTCACTGTGTTAAGGTATTTGACATCAAATGCTTCATTTAATCATGGTGAGTAACATGCTCCACAAATTCTACTCAAGCTCCCAGAGACACGTTTTTCAAATGGCCAAGGCTGTTACTACTACACCAGAGCCAGAGGTTACCTTTCCACACCTTCTTCTTGACCTCTGTACTGTGCTCATGCATTCTGTGCTCTGCTGAGAGCTAGAAATTACACCAGCTCAAATTATATTGAGATTTTCTTTTCACCACAGAAACCACATGCTCAGCAGCATGATGTCCCATATTTCACTGCTTGCAGCTGCAGTAATACTGGACAAACATTTCAAGTATTTGAATACTCCAGAGCAATGCCTGAAGATTATTATATTAATAATGTGAATTTTGTTTTTAATTTATATGCAACTGATACACTAGAAACTAAATTTCAGGTAAAACAAATAGAACAATATCATATTAAATAATATTTACTTCTCACTTTAAATAAATTATCATTTTTAGATGGATCCCTAATAAAAATTTATTATATTTCATTATTTTTACTCAAGCCTTCCATTAAAACAACATGGAAATAGTCAGTTGCAATGTCTAAGCCTAAGCATGTCAATGAGCAGGACAGAGGAAGTTTGCCTAGGAACCTTTAACATAGGTGAGAAATTTCATTCGTTTGCAGGGACCTGAAGAAGAGAAACTAGCCCCTTCTTGCTTCGACAGAAAATAATTAACTGTCCAAAAAAGAAGAACAGGTAACAAAGGGAAGAGAAAACTAATTAATAATAGAAACAGGAAAATTTTTAGCAAGAAAAAGGGGAAGGAAAACAATCAACTACCCAGAACAGTAATGAAAATCTTACATGATAACTTTGAGAGAATTGCAAAGATTAAAGAGGTGAAATAGAAAAACAGCCTTTAATCTGTCCAGTACGTTGTGAAGACATTTTTTCCCCCTCCCTTGCAACATCTTTTATAAATTCAACTTTTAAGATCTCCTTCACTGTACTTTAGTCTAAAAAACCCAAGTGTTTCCTGTCTTTCCACGTAAGTAATTACTGCTGCTCTCTTCTGCAGTATTTCCAAGTAGTCTATTCTTTTTTTCCGAAGTGAGATTAGATTGCCAAAACCACTGGGAACACAGCTTCTTCAGTTTTCCCCTAAAAGACAGGATTAGCTCCTCACCTAGAAATGACTCACACCTCTGACCTACTGACTCTTGAAGAAAATGTGAAGGTGCGGCTCACTCTGGTACACAAACACTGGATCCATTCACTGAGCATTACATGAACAAATATGTTATTAATTTCCTTGTTGTTAAGCCCTGCCTCTCACCTTGGGGGAAAGATGGTAGGAAAGCACGGCCAAAGGACATTCAAAGGAATAAGGAGGTAGAAACCTTTCTCCCATTTTCTCTAGACTCTCTCACAGCTTTTCTCTGAAAGTTTCATTAAAAACAGAATCTAGTTCAGTAATCAATTCTTTCATCACATTATATGCCAGGTATGAATATTTCATAGAACAACAGGTTTTGACTATTCATTTACACTCTATTTCCTTGAAGATTTGGACACATGCAGACTAAAACATAATTCTGTAAACTTAATTTGTTTTCTGTCATACTGAAGATTAACTGTACTAAATTTTAATCATTGCAAGAAAATAGACATAAAATTGAGCAGTCTGTAAAAAAAAATAGGCTTAAAATATTCTTTTATCCTTGTCACTGCTTTAAAATATGTATCATCAGGAGACTGAATCCTATTCTAGATACCACCTTCAGCACCTCTAACTAGCCAGACCAGACTCTTTATGGATCATTTTTCTTATCAGTACAGTGGAACTGTATTCCCCAGCCACCCTCAAAGAGTACTCAATATACGGAGATAAAGTATGTACTTGATACAATTACAGTAAAGTAAAATACCTAACAGAGCCCTAATGAAAAAAAGAGAAAGTAAAGGCATGCCACTGTGAAGCCTATGTTTCACATGTTTCTTTGTGAAACTCTTCCAACTGTTTCCAAAGATGCACTTGCAGCCTTTATACATAATATGGGCTGACATGAAAATGCTTATACTCAAATCAATATTTCTGTGTTCATACTAGTCGAGAGATAGCTTTAAGTGATTAGAAGTGTTGCTAAAGTATTATGGCTTAAAAAAAAAAGTTATTTTTTTATTCTTTCCAAAGTCTTCCTACATTTTAACAAAACAAAACAAAAAAAGGCAAGAAAGCTTTCTTTAATAAGTGACTCAAAGTCTGTGACAGATACATTAAGAAAACCAAGAAAAAATGGAGTAATTTAATTCAGATTTTGAGCTGAATTACACTGTCACTGTACAACTATTGGAAAACATTACCCCTCTAAAATGGACTCTATCAGGATAACAATAGGCTATGCCTTCCATTCCAGTTGTAGTAGAGGATATACAGACTGATTCTGCATCTCTACTTTGTGTTCCTCTGTTTTATATTTTTTATGTGTGTGTGTCAGAAAACTTCCTGTTTTATCAATGGTTTATTTCAGTAACAGTTATCATAAGCAGAAAAATATGGTATTAGCTATGAAAAATATGAGTTTACTGTCAGTTGGATAGTTTGGATTCTGTGTAAGTCTTTGAACAGAACAACAGTACTGGATTTTTGATTAGCTCTTTGCAAGGTTTTGTAAGTTGTAACTTGCATGAAAAGATCCTCATTTACAGAGTTCCACTAAGGCTACCTGATTACTCTGGGTGACATATAAGGGCCATAAAGCATCCTCCAGTGCATGTAAGCTACAAATAGTTATTAGAACAAGTGATGAGTTGAGTGATTTCAGCACAAGGAAGAAAAAAAGGAACTAGACCAGATCCAATCTGAAAAGTAAATCATTAACACAAGCACTTTTGTTAAGTGAGTGTTTCATTCTGTGGCTAGCTGAATTCTGATTCCTAAAATCAACACAGCAGAACAGAGGGTGTTGTGCTAATGACTCTGTTTATTCACGATACAATCACACTTATTCAATACATGATTAATGACTAAGCACACAATAAATCTATAAAACCCAAGGACACAAGGTACCAAGAGGATTTGCTTCATTGTTATTTTGGTGCCTAATGTACTTGGTATCAGTTTGACTGGATGGCTTCTCATAAATCTCCAAAACAGAACAAGGTTTAATTATAACAACTGTATTTACTCTTCTAGTCTAGGGAAGCTACTATTCCATCTCAACAGAACTTGAAGACTCGTATCAAAATGTATTGTGGAGATTATGTGAGTATAATTATTTGTTCTCTGAAATCTTCCAAAAGTTTTCATTCCTCTTGAGTTGTCACCACATGTGTTGGGATTTCCCTTCATTGGTAGAAATTATTCTTAGGTAGAGATAATTTATTTGTGATTTGGTGCAATGTATCAGTGATTTGGATTATTTTGTGACTTGGTGTAATCCTCCGGTTACTTATTATATATATCAAGTGTCTGAAATGAAGATGAAAATATAAAGAATTATCAGTTCCTGTCTCACAACTTTACACCTTTAAAGAAAAAACAACTCAAGCCTCCTTGTGAGGTCCTTTAGGTGAGTTTTCTATGCTTGCACTTAGCTGTCAACAAACTGTATTAAAGATAAAAATGTAAATTTCAGAATATACCTATTTCTGGCATTGCTTGGGGAGGGTTATAATTTGACAAGACCATCTGTAGCTGCATTAAGTAACTGAATAGCTTTATCATTTATAAATATTCGGTTTTGCTCATGGTGTCAAAAATATTTTAAAGTAAAAAAATACTGCCTCTATAAGAGCCACAACACAAGGAGGAGTTATCAGTGATTGTTCCCCATCAAAAAGCCACACAATATATTAAATGGCTTCACTAGTGCTCTTTGAGAAAAGAACATTTAGAGGGAAATTTTAAATCTCCATTCTGGAAACTATAAGAGTTACTATTTCATGACAACAAAATATGAAATTTGTCTCTGTACCTGGCATACTCTTCATTACATTCTCTAAGGATTTTCTTTCAATTATTATTGGCATGAACAGCGATTTGTTCCTTTCAAAGGCTTTTTACATTTACATTCCCAGCAAACCGACAAACCAACATGGAATTTTCTAAAGGATAAATATTTTTCCCTTTCTTACTTTAATATAAAGTGTAATTGGCTAATTATCCCAATCTTGCCAGTAAAGTATTTCTTTCAAAAAAATTATATCGCACATACTTGCTTTTCCAAAGTGATTCATATCGAATCGGGATTAGTAATATGTTTGGTTTTCTGCAATTTGGGTCTTCCATCCTTTACTAGACAGTTAAGAATTTAAAAGAGATTTTCTTCTTAGTTTCTGTTTTTTTCTCTTTTAGATATAGTGATTCTGTAATCTATTCCTTACAATTTAAGGGAGACAGTAAGAATACTATACCTTAAAAAGGTAGTAGATCAGTTTCAGTTGGAGAAGTCAAGAAATACAGTTTCTTTTCTTCTACTGATTTATTGCAACCAACTATATTTAAATAATTGATACTGCATCTACATAGATATCGTCTGATATTAATGACAGTACCTCATAAAATAATTTACAGAAGAAATTTTTTAAGTCATTACATTTGGCAATCATATTTGGAATAATAATGCAGTCTTTTGATACCATTATAGGGAAAATCTAATAGATAAGACAATTTTTAACTGTGGCAGATGTTTACAATGGTGGGTAGGCTTAATATAATGTAACCATTATGTATTAGTCAGTTTAATGAACTACTTGAGCAGAGGGGACACAAGTTTCTAATTTTGATGCACTGAATTACATGAAAATACCCCAGAATAAATTGTTTTAATTCAATCTTTTATTCCCTCTTCCTCTAAACATAAAAAGGCACACTGATAAACCCTTTGTTTTTTCATCATCACAGAAACAAGAGAGAAAGGAAGCAACTGTAGACCATGGGGAGCATATCAGGCCCAGGAAAGACAAGAAAGCCTGATTATAGGCTTTGAAAAGTATTGGGATGGATTCTCAGGTTAGGTAGACTTTTACTAATTATTCCAATCCATGTGTTATGGAATGAAAAGGGAGAGAAATTAGGTATTTTTATGAATTTGATCACTGAATCCTAGGAACAGACTTCCCTTCTGAGGCATCCATACAGAATGGGGACATGTAAGGCAGAGCTGCATGTAAACATTGTCCCCGGGATGCTGCTGGTATTTCAAGATAAAATTGGTCATGGAGCAGTGGCAGTTTTCTCTGAAGAGACTCAATTACAAAATAGCAGAAAAGTCACTCCAGCAAATTTCAAGCAAGAAAACATGCAGGCTCATGCAGGACTAAGTGGTGAGACTATCGCATTAATTTCTTCTCTACTCTTCCTAAACACAATTCTAGATTGAGAAAAAGTCTTAGAAGTATACTTTCGACTTAGAGATATTGTTCAAGGAATCCAAGAACATCAAATATACTATTAATTCAGAAGCATAAGAAAAAAAATCAGAAGCATTACTTTCAAAATGTGCTTTGTTCTTTAAAATTATGGCCTTTATATTTTTGCTGCCCGTGTCAGTAATTACATACATTATCTGTGAACAATCAGATAGGATGCAGTCCCTCAAGATCAAGAATGAAATGAACAAACTGTTAACAGCAGGAGCCCTGCCAGATTCAGCAATGCAAGGCACCATCATTTTCACAAATTACATACCAAAAAATGGTTCCCTATAATAAGTACCACAGGTAAAACTACCAGAAATTAGATGAGATGACATCTATGACCTCTCTGAAATACATAGACAGAGAGAGATTGAAAGATTTGGAGAAATAATTTTCTATGTTTAGAAGTATCCCTTCCACTACTGAATCACATATTATTGAAATCAAATGTAGCACATACAATAAACTGACAGCAAACCAAAATACTAATGAAATTTTTACTTAATAGTGTTCCACACAAAGGATATCTTTGCAAAAGTATAGCTAGCTCATAGCATGTGGTTAGCTAATAAAGAAAGCATTTTCTTTTAGTAGACATTCCGCATGGGAAAAATTCAGACTAAAGAGTCTGACTTCAACTGTTTCTTATCAGCAGAATGACTTAACTGAACAAATATTATTAGAAGATTGTTCCTACTTCAGAATGCTTTTTCCATCACAAGACTGAATTGCCTGAAGGTTACACATTATAATTTGATAAAAGCAGCCTCACCTTTTACTGATACTTTTGTTGAACTGCTTATGACTTTGGTCAAAAAAAGCTGTAACTTTCTTGCTCTTGCACAGAGGGAAGGTAAATTCCAAGTATCATTTTCCAGAACAATTATAAATTTTTCAGTCCCTTTGCAATCTTTTATTATTTTGATTCATTCCACCAAAACCACACAAACCTGTTCTGTCTGCTCAGCTTATTTTGGAATCGATTCCTTACAGGAGAGTTAAAAGAACATGTGCAAAACTCAGAGAGATATGTATGAAGTATCCACATGGACCACCTTTGTAGAGACAGGTTTGTGGTTTTGAACATGAGAGTATCCTGAGATAAGAAAGAAATAAATATCTTAATGTCAAAAATCACTGAATCACCTCTGGAGATTTACTTGCTCTATCTTCAAGTGTTTCAACACTTCATGAGAAAAAACCCCAAAATATTCTTGATTCTTTCTTTCTGAAAATGATACCCCCTTTACCACGATGCTGCAGAGGAAAGACAGTATGAAAACCATTTTTCCATATTCACATACAGCAGTTTGTCTAACCTAGCTCACAAAAAGGCCAAATTGCTCTTGGAAATTACTTTTCTCTGATGCTTTTTTAAGGCATTTTCTTTGTAATGCAGAAAAGTCTTTCGTGCTGAATCCTAAGCTCACAATGAGATCTCCAGCAAAATTGTGACTATGTTGTGAGGTATGCTAGAATCCAGATATCAAAATTAAATCATGCAATTCTTCATATCCTTTCAGTTACTATACCAGACATTTCCCATTTTCTTCAGAAAATTTGGCTCTATTTGTGCGTATTTGTCAATCCACCTGTTCCCAACTTTATAATGAATTTCAATGATGTCATTAGAGGAATGCAACCTCTTCTGAAGCTTTGTGAAAACACTGTTCAGTGGAGGTGAGGGAACCAAATTCTATTTCCAGTTGAAAAAATACAGCAGTTGAAACTCCACAGTCATTTATTCCATTGGCCTAGCATTAGCCAAATAATACATCCAAACTTTGGATTCAGCCACAGGACAAACCGTATTTCACTTAGCCAGTGGTTGTCTCAGAAAAGACCCCATGGCTTGGAAAGTAGATGGAAAAATTAGAGAATAAATTAACTTTAAGTAAGTAGAAAAACAGAGACAAAAGGATCAGGGAAAAAAAACCCTGTTGTTTTTATCTGCAGTGTTCACAGAACAAGTGGACATCCAGAGCATAATGCAAGTTTCTTTATCACTCAACCCCACATTACTGAGACTAATGGGTGTTTGATAATGTTTACTTATTTAAAAAAAATTACTGGAGATATTCCTGGTAATTTCTTTATTTAAAAACATCATAGAAGTATTAGATTGAATAGAGAGTTGGTAGGCCATCTACCCCAGCCTTTGCTCATTAAGGGTAGGAACCAAAACCTCCCTGAAATCAATAAAAATACTTCCACTGATGCTATCTGTGAAATTAGGATAAAGTTCTGACAATAAGAATGTTAAGCAGTCCAGAAATGTCCCTGCTCTTCTCAACTTACAAAAGGATTTCTGTCACTTTGTCACAATTTGTTTTACTTGTATGGATGGGTTGGAGAGCTTTGTATTTAGAGAAATGATATTCAGTGAATATAAACTCTTCTTCTGACATCACCAAGACAACCACGATGCAAGTTTCACTGGTGTAGATTTAAGTTTGCCATGAAAAGCAATTTCTGCTCATCCCTGTAGTGACCCATCTTAAGGCATGCAGAAGAAAAGTAATGAGATCATACTGGTCATTTTCCTACGCTTTCCAGAGCTTAGGAAAGCAAAAGATGTTGCATAAGTAAAACAGACATGGCCAAAGACTCAAAACTGGTCATCCTGATGCCAGAGTCCACTAGGTTCTTTCATATATTTCACCTATAGAGGCTGTAATGTACAATAGCAGGTTAAGTGATATTATGCAGGCTTTTCTAGCAGAGTAATTCAAAAAGTTCTGAAAACGTAACACAGATGTAATATAGATGAGATCTGCATTGCTGCCTTTCATGATATGCTCTCTGTTGCAGTGCTGGACTCCACAGGGAAGGAATTTACGGGTTTAAGTCAGCTCAAGCCATTTGCTTTTTTCCAAATTATTTTGCTACCTTTTTAGTATTTTTTACTCTGTGTTGGGCATAAACAGGCATCCACTCCCCTCATGCTGATCTGGCCAAGTCAGGAAGACATTCACACTTTTTTAGTGAAGTCAGGTGTAAACATTCATAGCACCAGTTCATCCTCTCGAATGCTGATAGCTATTCAGTCTGCTTTGTGTTGAGCTAAAATAAGCTTTCTTTGCAAGAGCTGTGGTCAGCCGCATCCTGCATTTTTCCCTGAACTCATGGGTACACTGCTCCTGCTCAGCTCCACAGAGCATTCTTCTGTTACAGGGGTCAGTCACAGCAGACTTCAGTGGAAATGAATGAAGTGAGATAGCAGTACGTGTAACTACATTCAGGTGTTCAATCAATCCTAAAAATGCCCTGCTTCAAAATGGGGCAGTAGAAATTCTAACAGAAAGGAACAATCTATTCATGTGTAGTTGTTTGTTCCCTGACCAAAATTAAATCTGTTGTAACTTCATTCAGTTACCAAATGCCTCTGTTGCTTTGCTCCCTCAGTTTTTGCATTGATGAACACTGCTGCCAGCTAGAGATTTCCTAGGCAAATTTAGGCAGGGCAAGCCTGTCTAATTGTGGAGGAAACATGATTTTACACCTTGGGCCCTAGGTTCTCAAAGCAGAATCCCAGCTATCCTACTATAACACTGTTTCTATATATTTCCTGAATTTCTTGAGGTATTTTAAGCAAAAAACATTGTAAGCACATTGCTTCTAAATGTACTAATATGAAGTACAAAGGGCACACTACAAGAAAACTGTAATCAAATTTAACTTATTCCCTTTTATTCAAAAAGAAATTATATAGTAGTCTATCTTCTAAACATTTTTATCTGAGCCTTCTATTCTGGCTCTACTTAAAAGCATCATGGTTTGGATCCTGGATACGAAATAAGCATTTATTGGATAAGTTTTAATCTACTGATGGTAAGCCTCAAATAATAAGACAGTGAATACTTTATCAAAGAGGTGCTCAACAACTCTGCTGAACCAAGAGAAAATACAGGACATTCAAAAATCCATTTGTTTGCCTGAAATCACAAATGCTGTGTTGCCTTTTTTGGTCAAAAATTAACAAATCTGCAAATCTGTATGTTTAAAACCGTCTTTTCTATGATCAGTTCATCCAATATATTTTTTGCAATTATGTATTTATGCAAAGTCCTTCTCTTACTTGACTGTTTCATGAATAAAGATGTATATTCAGAAATTATTAATACTTACTTCCATTCAGACTGAGAGGTGATATATGCTTTGAGAACCACTTTTACTAATATTTCACTCCAAATACTATGCAGGAATCCATCCTTAAAACATTCACGGTTAATCACTTATGTCTGATTTGAGTGCAAGTAGCACAAACACAGAAAAGATCAGTGAATTAGCTGTTCATTTTGTGACACCACAAACCTGGATATGTGAAACACTTTGCGATAACTAGTATTTACAGGAACTGAGCCTGTACAAAACTGATGCAGAGATGAAGAGTCATCACCAGTATTTTAAACTAGATTCAAATAAATGCACACATCCTACATTTTCTTTTTTCTCACCTCCACTCCTCTGGCCAACAAGGGCTTTTATAAACTTTCAATTTCTGAAGCTAATATCTGTAGATCCTTATTCTACATATACATTAAGTGCCAAATGAGGCCCAGGGTACACACAATAATAATTCTCACAATGAAAAGGAAGATAGGATGGAGCATATCTTAAGGATGAGTCTCCAGTTAATTTTAGATACAACAACATATATCAATCTAAAAAAATCAGCTTAAGTGTCACTGTGTCCTCTATGGACAATATTCATGTCCCTATTTAAAATTGAGTTCAATTGAGTTCTGTTTCATAAATCAAAAACTATACACCCTGTTCCCCATGAAGCAAAGGAAATTCTGTTTGCAGAATTATGTTAAACACCTCAATTAAAGTCTGTTTTTCCTTTTGTAGACACAAGGAACGATCCTTCCCGCTCCAAATTTTAACCCTATAATGGATGCCCAGTTGCTAGGAGGAGCCCTACAGGGAATTAGTGAGTATCTTGACTGATTCTAACACCAATTTCCTCTTTTTCAGAAAGCTGTCATAAAGCATTAGGCAAAATATAAACTCATAAAATTGTCACCACCCACCTGCAGATTCTTCAAGGAATCACAATAAGACACACTGATGATGTCCAAATAAATCATTTGCATTTACAGGAACTAAGAGTTGAACAAGATTAATCTAAAATCCTTACCAACATTTATAGCAATGACCAATTCATTGAGAAAACAAGAAAAACAGAATTCTGTGTTATATCACAAGAGTGAGGGCCAAGAAATGAAAGGATTTTAGCTGCAACTTCAACAATTGAGACCAACCAAGGTCTGCTAAGTCTCTTAATAACTCATAAGAAATAAAAATAAACAGAGTAGAAAGTTTAAAGAATTCATTATCTTTGTAATTTTTGCTTTCTCTGTTTGTTCCAAAAAACTTTTGTTCACAAAAGCATATTTCTCAGCTCAGATTTTTTCATTTTCCTATTGAACCTTGATGGTATTGCTGAGGGTAAAAATATTGACCCATTTTTTTATCTGAAATGTTTTCCTCACTTTAAAACTGTTTTCTGAATCAGAGCTTTTATACCCTTTGGGCTTTTCACAAGACTGTACAGCACCAAATCTTGCCTTCTGTTTTCAGTTTCTTTACTGAAAATGTGAGGACTCAGATTTAATATCAAATAAACCACAATAAGCATTATTCATCAAGGGGAATCTGAAGTATCTTTATGACCAAACTGGCTGCAGATGAAAAGTTTTACACATCTCCTAACACTTCAAACAGTACTTTTAAGGTAATGTTGCTAACATGAAAATATAAAGATTATATTCTTCATTTAATATTTTAAGTACAAGTACATTACGCTTAATTTTAATCTTTCTATAAAAGTACATAGAACAAAGTTGTAATTAAAAGGACAATTGACAAACAGGTAGTCACCATACCCTTTACAGGCACTGTAAGGGGACTCTGACTCGCAATCCTGCACATGGAATTCATTCCTACGAGCATGTTCATTCACCTCTGCTGTCCCACTGATACCAGTGGTACTGTAAAAGTGAATAAAGTTTTATATTTATGTTTTATAATATCTCCTATATCTGGATCCTTAGTTTTTACTGAGACTATAAGCTGTAAAGATTCCTACTGATAACTATTTTCTGAAAAGTAGAAAGAAACCATTATGAACAGAATCCCAACCCTTAGGATGCAAAAACTATTTTAAAACACCAAAATAATATTCTGAATATGCTAATAGTATTATTGTTCATAAGCAATAATACTGATTCTTTACAGAAGTTTACTAGTGTTTTCTACCTATCAAGAAAACCATCATAGGCAACCTTCAATGCAATGCCCTTTGGAAATGGAGTAAAATACTATATCTTAAAACTTCATAACTTACTTTATGCAGTTCCTCTGAAATTACAACTTTGAGTTTTTCAACAAATAATCTAACAGCAATTTGTCATCCTCATAAAAGAGATACCTAATTCTTAAATAACAATTTAATCAATATCAACAGAACACACAAGCATAACTTCTAAGGCTCAGCCACAAATCCTGCTACTGGGCCTAGTTCTGAATCCGTGAAAGCCCCTGTCTGTTTTATTGATGCTTTCAAATCCATTGAGCTTGTGAGAGGTGATGATGCATCCTTTAATAACAGATTGCTTCACTTTTTGGTGGTATTACACCAGCAAGTGCAAGATACACATGCACAGTAAATATAATTGATGTTGTTAAATTAGCGGAATATTAGTATTTTGATCAAAAGTTTTTTGATCAAATTTTTTCAAAAAATTAATATAATATTCTTAAACAAAACACGAACAATCACAAATGTAAGTCTAACACCAGTGTGTTAATTTAGAGTCTGTGTCATTTGCTTTCCAGGTTGTGAAAAAGACGTGTTGATTGAAATCTTAACTCAGCGTTGCAACTCCCAGCGGCTCATGATTGCTGAGGCATACAGGGACATGTACAGCAGGGTACGACAGAAACACTTTGTACTTTCATTACTTCTTTCTCTCCTGTCTCCTGAGTAACTGTCAGCCCTTCTCTCAGGTCAGTCACTGGATCACAAGCATGTCAGACAGCTGGCTGGCACAACAGGTTGGCACACAACTTTGCTTGTTGGCTATTGATACCTCTGATGGTGTCCCATTGCCATTTCTACAGCAGAAATATTGTCTGCCACACACAGAGTTACAAAAGGACAGGAAAAGTTCCTTCTTCTACAGTCCACTCTTCTCTACTAACCACCTAAATTTTCTGAACAGATTTATTTCTTCCTTTATGTGCTTATGGAGGGTTCTGAAATACATTTTTCAAGATTTATAAAAAATAAAATAGTATTGTAACCAAAGAAAAACACCATACAAAGAGTTACAGGCTTTCTTTCATACTCACACAATGATTAATGTGCATATCTCAAGCACTGACATTCTCACACCACATTCCACAAAATCCCATCTATACACTAAGCACAATACTCTTCTGTGCTGCCTAAAGTTATGAATCTTTGAAAGGTGTTTCAAAACTTTTAAGGCATTAAAAGTTACTTTTTTAGAAAAAATGTATTTTAGCTATACTTACTCTGTATGACAAAGTCATTTTTGTTATCCGACTTCTTAAACATACACCAAGATAGATATTGTCATTCTATTTCCAGATCTGTTGCTAACCCACTATGTGAAAGTAGCAATGCCTGCATTTTCCTTAGTTGCTATAGCTGTGTAAGGACAAAAATAATACTTCTAACACCTTCTGTAAAATTCCTGTGAAAGTCATGAAAAGAGCAGTGTGAAACTAGATACTATTTGATTAAATTGACTAGACATGCCCTTCCCATGAAAGAAGCAAGAGCAACACTTACAACAAAATCCAGTTTTCTTCATTTCCTGAAGCCTGTAAAACTAAGAACTCACTGGAAAATTGCTTGATGGCCAGTGTCTGCTTGCCGTTGAATTTATCAGCAAGAGTGAGAACAATGAGCTTGCACAAATGCTACCATAGGGCCATCTCTCTTAATTAGGGTTAACTAGAAATGGTTCATTCAAAAACTCCACATTACGTGGTGCTTTACACCACCAGTTCATTAGTAAAGCAGAGCATTGTTTTCCTTCGGGTAGCCAAGAAGTTATCTAGATACAACCTTTGTGGCAGCTCTATACTAAAATACCACAAAACTGATTACCCCTGAATAAGATCAAACACCTATTTACTGTCTTAGATCTGGAGGAAAAAAAGCTGGATTTAATCAGTGTAGTGGACTGATTTTGTGTTGTTACTCATCTCCAGGAGATCAATTACTTTATTTGGACTGTAAGAAAAAAATGAAACACACAACAATTTTAATGTTTCAGATGTAACTTTGAATGAATAAGGATATTTTACAGAGGCCATAAAAGAACAATAACTGAATCACAGCTGCCCACCTTCCAAAGGCTGTGACAATGATTGAAATCAGAGCACCTAAATTATTAAATCTGTTTTTTCTATTATGAGGTATTTATTAGGTTACTGTCACACATACAAAACACACAAGTTCAGTGTTAATCCATGCAATATTCCTCACTGAGTTTTAATGTTACCTATAGAAAATTAAAGTATGTCAAGGTACCCAAAGGGGCCTGTGACATGAAGCACCCAAGCCTATTCTTTCCAAGTGTTCATTTAACTCTTTCATCATTGGATAGTCCTTCTCTACTGCATCCATATCAGCTGGCTGGTTTGTTTTAACTTTTTCTCTACAGTGTATCAACTGGACCAATCACTTCAACAAGGGAAAATATTTAAAAGCTCTGTATGATCTTTTTATCTTTAATTTATGCTCTCTCATGCATGAAGATGATCTAGAAATAATATAGTACCATAATAAAGAATTGGCAAATGTCCTTCAAGTATGCAGTTATTTCATATTCACAAAGAATAATTATTGACTTGCTCTCCACTAATCTAATAGGCTTTTCTTTTCAAAACAAAAATAAAAATATAAACAAGTCAATATGTCATTATGAAAACATATATCACCTTTTAATTCATACCTCTTTTAGCTGTATGAGTCAACATGAAGTGCTGTAAAGCCAGTGGACACAGACCTAAAGACCTAGAAGAAGAAAAAAGCCAAAGCAAACCTCAGATGTTCTTTTTAAGAATCTCAGTCCCTAAATCTATGAATAAGACCACATTGCACATCCCTGGCTGTAATTTGTCCCACTGGTTATATTGCACCGACTGAATGAACCATTCAGCAATCCCAGTTTGTGAGTGGTAAACACCACAGGACACAGAAGAGATGTGGCAAGGCAACAATAATGTTAACATTCTCAGTCCAGCATATGGTAAATTTGTTGGTCCAATCCTTTTTGCTCGTTATTTCACTTCAGTCTGATCAATACTATAGCCACTATGCCCATTCATTAGACAAATGTAAACTGGGATACATTAGAAGGGAAATACTAAAAAAAGAAAAATAAAGATCTGAACTAGCTGCATGATTCAGACATACAGAGAAGTTTTAAGATTTCTTCTTAAAATCAGCTTTCAAGGAATTCTTACTGCAAAGATGATTAGGAAATTAAGATAATGACAACTTAGAGTTGTCTTTTCTTATTTTCAATACGTCTATTAGTTCTGATTAGCAGGAGTAATTTTTAAGAAGCATCCATTTGTATTATTAATCCATTTTCCCATAGGCATGTTGCCAGAAGTAAAATGTCTTAATGTATTAATTTCTACTCCATGTGTGATTTAGTGTTTGTCAAATGAATCTAAAGTGCACTCACTGAAGACTATGTATGTTTCTTCATCATAAATTTAATTTTTAAAATGCATATGGCATCCTTCATTTCCACTCTAGCTATTAAATTAATTATATTAAGAAATGTACAAAAATCAAATACAGGCCTGAAAAAAATACAGCTCTGGAAACATACTAGTTTATATAATGGGAACTATTTCTGGCATGCCTTTCAATTCAGATATAGACTAGAACATACCTTACAGGTGTCTAGTACTGCACACAAAATATTAAGAAAATAAAAAAAATACACTGCACAAGTGCTCTCAATCAGAAACAGGAAACATCAGTAGTAAGATAACAAGCTTTTGGCATTTGCAGTGTTTTGAAGGATGCTAGGAGGAATGGGGAGAATGGGGAGGAAACTCTAATCCATTACTCAGCTATCTGGCAAGAAAGAACAGAGCAATATGAGAAGGAAAAGGTGGGTTCCATGTTATTAATGCAGCATCTATCAAAAGAAGAAAATTCAGTTTGAATGTAAAATATAACTGAATTGAAGCACATAACCTTCCAGCTTCCAAAGCTGATATTTTTATACACTAGAAGCAATACAGATGATTCTTATGTAATTATTCACATTATAACACCAAAAAAATTAAAATAAATCACCTGTGTTTTATGAGATTCATTTTCCAAAGGTGTTTACCTCTCTTGGATTCACACAGGGAATCTGCAAGGTAAGAGAAGCTGCAGATGCTCTGCTGTGATACTCAGTTTTCCAAGACTTTAAGTAATAGTTGCACTTAAATATCTGCATTTTCTTCTCTGTTCTAACAATCCAAAATAAACAATCCATTGTGGCCTACTGGCTTGTGCACCTATTTTCATCTTGCTCATATTAGTAGAACAAGCAAGTACAATTTAAAATAATATAATTTTTTTACCTAATCTTAGCCAGAATTCATCTTGGACAGTTCATCCTTAATCATTTACAGAGAAAACCTATAATAATTTTTAAGCTGTATTTTAAAAGTGTGTCCATAGAGATAATCCTGTCTGTGCACTTTCTTTTTCTTTTCAAGGATCTGATAACAGACCTAAAAGAGAATCTCTCTCATCACTTTAAAGAAGTTATGGTTGGCTTGATGTATCCACCAGCCTCCTATGATGCCCATGAGCTTTGGCATGCCTTGAAGGTAATCTTCATAGTCAGAATTGCATAGAGTTGCAGTCATTAATTAAAGTATTGAACATACATTAAATTGTTGATTTTTACATTTCATTTGTTGATAAACTACTGAAAGTTAGTACACTGGAATCACATGGTTCAGCCATCATCAGAAACACAGTGCTATTTTAAATTCATTCATTGGTATGCTAAAACCAGCATAAATAATATCCTTGTCATGGAACAAATACAACCCATTTAACACCCATGGTAAACTCAGAAAATGAAGAAATATTTATACAGGGAAATGCAAGGTGCTGTTTTTGCAACCGTTTATGCATGTTACAAACCAAATTTATTTCTACAGCTAGTGCTATGCACTAAGGTTCCACCTCTCTAAAGACCAATATTTCTTTAGCAGAACATAACTTTGCATAAACGCTTACCAATTACTCTGTGACAAAGCAAGTGTAACTCCACTGAAACAGAATTGTTTTCCCATTGTGAAGAAAATATTTCCTTTCCTTCCCTGGATCTGAGACTGCCATCCTTAACACAACTGAAATTTTAAAACATCCAAAAATATTTTTTAAAACATCAGGTCATTAGATGGTGAAATTCATTCCCACAGGGTATTGTGGAGATCAAAAGCACAACTTAATTAATAAAGGATTTCAACATATGCTTTGAAACCAGGTTGACTGTTGGCTATTGAAAATAATAATTCTTCCCAGGAAATTCCAGAATTACCAACTCCTATAAGACAGGAGGGCATATCAGAATTCAACACTATTTTCCTTTTCTTTCCATGAATATTTGTTACTGTCTGCTGTCACAAGCAAGACACAGATTACATGACTTTGGGCAAGATGATTTATTGTGCCAATTTGGCCCCTCCCCCAAACAAAAGAGCTAATCATTTTTGCTTGTTCTTTAGACACTCAAATCAATTTTTAGAACTACTGGTATGTCTTTCTTATAGTTGGCATTAAAAGGATTGTGAAATATCATCACTAACAAAGGAATCATATCTTTCGTCAACATTATTGACAAAATTGCCAAAGTTTATTTTTCCTAAATGTGGATCAAACTTGAACTTTCTTACAGTATTCTATCTTGACCTGAATTCTTATGCCAAGGTAGAAAAACAGCCCATGTGTATCTACAGGCTCTAATGTTCTCCTTTTATCCCAAATGCAGAACACTCACTAACACTATCCATGTGCATATCAAAAGCAGCATATGTACCACATCTTATGTCAATTAAAGTACATAAAATTCATTCAAACCCTGTAGGAAAATACAGTGATTTGCAGCACTGCACATACTCCATGATGCTTTCCTTTAATACCAAGTTCTATGCTAGATATTACAGACTGTAGCATTCCTAAATAAATTAAAAAAAAAAAAAAAGGAAGAAGATAAGAAGATAGAAGGCCAACATAATACCTGTGCTCATGTCTACTTCAGATTTCCTGAACACTTGCTAGGGATGTATGCTCAATCTTTGCATCTGATTTCTTTCAGCAAGCAATAATTCTTACTACAGCCCTAAAATTATTCCCATTATGTTTCTGTCAACCATAGTCTTGCTTCATTTCTCACTTGCTAATGTACATGCTGAAATTCAGATTTAGAAATATATATTTGAGATATAGGGGTTTACACTTAAAGTAGTTTGAACAGTTGATTATGCAAAAGTACCCTCTGCAGAAACTGCTATTCTTTTATTATTTCTGATAAGGACAGCATTGCTTTCATCCAAAAATTGGGGTTTCTGATACACAACATCTTTTCATATTTACTTCTTTCCATACAGGGAGTAGACACAGAAGAAAAATGCTTAATTGACATATTAGCGTCAAGATCAAATATGGAGATCTTCCAAATGAAAGAAGCCTACCTAATGCGTAAGTTTTTTCACCAAGTTCAGAGTAGCAGTTGTACTATGTGTGTTCTGGAGGTATTAGCACACATGAAGGAACAGAAGTACAAAAATGACTCCTCTGTACAGACTGGTTCCCTTTCCACATGCTCTCCCATAACTATATTCAAAAGGCTGAAGCAATGTGCTGGGTGGGCAGGCCAGCGGGGACAGTGGCTGAGAGCCCCCAGCAGGGCCAGACAGATGTGCCAGCCCCACAGCCAGGTCCTTGTAGAACCTGCCCAGCTTACACTGGAACAGAATAAGCCTGTTAATCCTCTATTTGATAATCTCCATTTGTACTATTCAGAGCATGTTCATTTGTGATTTACATTATATGTTTTTGGTTTAACCTAGTATATAATACTGATCTTCAACAAGATATCGATTCTGCGACTTCAGGCCACTTCAGAGATACACTCATGAACCTTGCTCAGGTACTGTAAAAACAAGAACTATGACTTACATTTCTAAAAGATTCATAATGACTTTTGCTAGTATTGGATAAGTTTTACATTTTAAGGTGATTGTGATTAAAGCTAGTTCAATAAGGCTGCACTTTTAAACAAGAGACAGGAGGGAAGCGAATGAGGAAGAGACACTGAATTCCTTCATCTAGTCTGACTTAGACTTTGGATATCAGATGGAAGCAAAGATAAACAGATTATTTTATAAAATCCCATCGGTATTCAACTGCTGACCCTTTGCTCCATCTGGCTTATCTCAAAAGGTGTCTACTTGCATGTACAAATGTGATTGTAATTTTTAGAAGCATGTGTTTTCTCTGCTATCAGAATATATCATAAACCAGTCAAACATTACATGAAAATAGAGAAACATGCACATTTGACTAAGAAATAAGAATTAAAGAGTTTGCTGCTTAAAATATGATGTTCTTTGTGCTACTGCATATGATAATCACAAAATGCTAGCACAGAGGCAATGGAAATACCACTTTTACATACCAACCTTTGCAGTTTTACCAGTTTGTAGTTTAAACAACAAAGTGGTCATCCTTGTCATTCTCATTGTAGTCACTGTGTTCGTTATCTTTAAAATCCTTTGTAATTCAGAGTAACAAATAATGAAGGACTGCCATGGGACAACAGCACACATAAGGTGTATCTGTACTTTTATATATATGCATGTCTGGGCAAAAACTTCTTAACACAAATCTGAAATAACAGTAGGCTTCATTGAAGTAAAAAAGACAGAAGTTTCAAAAGGATAACCTATAAACAGGAAACATTTTCTTCTCATGCTGGATTTTTTTCCCTAATAATGAAAATTCTTTCTTGCTTAAAAATGAAGAGCTAGAAATTAAGCAACTTCACTTCTCATAATTATTAAAACCATGTGACATACTTTACCCATCAAATGAACCAAATTTAAAATAATCTCAGATTATATATTACTAGTCCTAATTTTCTTAAACCCCAAGTTTTGATGAAGAGGCCTAAAATCAGGAATTTCATGGCTAATAAAATCTGCTAGTTCTCAAGATAATGAAGAGTTGCAGGAAATTTCAAATTGACTCAGTCATACTGTATACTTCTAAAGACTGTTAGTCAAATCACTCATGCTTGCATATCATCTTATATTAAAACACAGTGATATTTCATTAAAACATATCTTTTCTAGTTTTATAACCATGCAACATTCCCAGTCCATCTTTTACGCTTTTTTGCAGAAAACCTCTGCTTTGATTTCTTTTAAATCAGACCACTGAGAGAAACAAACATACTCCACATATGCAGAGCAAATTATTCAATTTTTATAGGATTGTATTTATTGTTTTCATGTCCAACTTAGGCAGATTAGAAGTTATAGGTAATGGCCCTTCCTCAAGAAAATAACAGGGTTAAAAGAGTTTCAAATTCTGGCTTCTTTTTGGGATATTAATTTAAATATGATAATTTTCTACAATTTAAAACATAATTATACAAATGTTACTGGAGAAAGTGGGCATTTGACTCATGTAGAGTATTATTAAAGTTTTTTTATTGTTCACTGCCCTGTCTTTATTCTCTTGTTTTCTTGTATATGTAATTTTATGCAGTCATTCCATCATAATTCACTTCAGATAATTTATCTTAGAAATTTCTAGTGTGAAATTAGAAATTTCATGTGTGAAATTCTCACCATTTGATTAACATGTAAATTAACATTTTAAACAAAAAAGAACTACAAATCAGTCATTCTACAAGCTGACAGCCAATACCTATTTAATACTCCCTTTCAAATATAAGGTAACATGACTATAAATTTTAAACTAAATTGCTTCAAACAAATACTATTAAGGAGTAATTACACGAGCTTCAGATTCTTAAGAGTTCTGCAAACAAGGCTGATTTGTATCCTTACAAAATTACTATGGTTGTAAAAGCAATTCCAAAAGTAGTGTGCTCTTCTCTTTTTCTGGCTATATAATTCAGATCATAGCATGTTTCCTAAAGAATTTAGCTTGGTTTTTGTAACTTAAAAGCTATTAAATGTATGGGAATGTAGAAGTATTCTTTTGGGGTTTGTGTATCAAAGTTCCCAAACAATTTCCTAGTCTTGGATCTTAATTTTAGACAATGATTACAAGCAACCAAAATCTTCATTATTTGATGAGCTTTCTCCTATGGTTTGTGCAGGAATTAAAATACATTGAGAAAAAATTCTTTTGGTAATATGCATATTGATAAGAACTAATCAGTGAATGGCAAATGTTACTCCTATACTTATTTTCCCCTCAGAGTTATATATTAAACAAGACAACATCCATATTTCTGAAAATGGCGGTGGGATTATGGTGGTCAAATTATGGTAAAATTTTATTTAAAATAGGACTAGAAATAGCATAGGTTTATCCACTTCCTCCACTTTTTCTTCTCACAAGACTGTCATTCCAGAATTCCTCTTATTAAAGAAAATTAAGACAAAACGTGACAAGTTGAAGATACTGTCCACATTTACGAATTCAACCATGCAATATACTGATCCAACCTAAAAGCCTATATATGTTATCTCAAGAAATTCAACATAACTTCATATACAAAGAACTTTATATTCCTACAGTGGTTTAGGATTTAACTTTTGAAGAATATGTATCTCTTTTTTTCCTCAGGGAACAAGGATGGAAGGATATGCAGATCCTTCTACAGCTGCTCAGGATGTAATGGTAAATATGCTCAGATGTGAAGTTCTCAAACATTAAAAAAAAAACAAAAACAACAAAACAAAACAAAAAGACCAAAAAAAAAACAAAAAAAAAAAAACCACCACCAGAAAAAAAATGTTGAAAAGTGATTCAGGACTTACTCAAAATATTTTGTTTTTTCCCCCTCCCCCTTTTTCTGATGTATTAGATTCTATGGGAAGCATGCCAGCAGAAAACAGACGAACACAAAAACATGCTGCAAATGATTCTCTGCAACAGGAGTCACCAGCAGTTGTGGATGGGTAATCCAGTAGTTCAGCTGTTCCAATACAGAGTGGAAAGGAAAAATGCAACTCACTAAGAAAGCCATGCTTTGCATACCAATACAGTCAGTGTGCAGCAGGACATTAGCCTGAAACCTAAGTTTGAACCCTCAGAGCTCTCAGACTTCCACGGATGCTAACGGGAATTTGGAATTAATGGAAAACTGAACTTTGCCCAAACTGACAGCCATAGACAGAACAGACAGGCATCAGGATGCCAGAGAAGAATGCATGACCAAAGAAAGGCAAATACTACAGCTGCACTGAGCCTACACGACACAACAGGATGAGGGAGATTTTTCTTAACTATTATACTCATAATATATAATATAATGTACTCGTAAGCAACTCTTATGAGAGAAAACACCTTGGGAGAGCTGGATGGAGTATTTTCAACAAATGTTTGCATGTGAAAACACATTGCCGTGTTGAAGATTTTCCCCAGAAGTTTCAGAGAAGTTTTTGATGGGAGCACTGCAGTGTTCACATCTGCTCTCCAGTAACGAACATAAACGCAGAAACACAAGGGCTATTTTTATTTAAAAGAGAAAATCAGACATAGCTATAGACTGCAGGAAATTCATGTGAGCTCATCCAACTCTTCCAGCGTAGAAAACAAACCTATTTTATCTGGTGACAAGTTTGAGTTTCTGCCCTGCAGTAGAAGAACAGTCTGTCTGCTGACAAGTTTATCACTGTGCAGCCAGCTGTATTTTTTACGTCAACTTCCAACAGTAGCTTAGAACTACTTTGCTATCATGGATCAACAAATTCATTCAACTGATGGATGACAGGATTAACACACCTGTTCTATGTTCTGCTCTCTTTGTGAGATCTGAGGGCTCTGCCTGTACTATAGTCCTCCGTACATTTTATAGTCAGCAGAAAAAGAATTTTCCTCCTTCCCTAAAGGAGAAAGCACATCCTGGATATTTGTGTGTCTGTGTATCTGCATCTTGCAGTGAGTGTGCATGTCATGCAAGTCCTGGCTCCTTGCCATAATCCATGAATCTTGCCAGTTTTAGCCAAGCCAAGCTAGAACCAAGGAAGTTCTCTTACATGCAGGACGTTCTTACAAGTGTCATAAACAGATGTTGGTAGATATGTCACATACATTCATTTTATACTGTAGGCTGAAGAAACCAGGGGGAGAATATTCTAGAAGCCAGGTTTCAGGGCACTCATTTAGGTAGCTACTCATTTCAGGCTACTCTTTTGCCTGACCTGGGCAATATAAACTGAATTAAACACTGAAAATAATAAGGGTAAAAAATAAACAGTTATAGTACAGGGGAGAAGGGAGAGGGGGGGAAAAAAAGCTGCAATGCAAGTTGATCATTACTGATGAACTAAAATAAAACAAGTTTTTTTTCCACCCCCCACAAGTTTTCCAGGAGTTCCAAAATATCTCTGGGCAAGACATAGTAGATGCCATTAATGAATGTTACGATGGATACTTTCAAGAATTACTGGTTGCAATAGGTAAGGTAAAGATATGATTTTTACTAGCAGAAATCTCTTAATAAAATCTAGTAAATTATCTCTTATGCATCAAGGTTATTATTTTTCTGATATTTTATCCACTTGAATGTCCTATATTGTGCAATTAATTTTTCAGAGATAATTAGAAAAGAGTATTTTAACTACTTTCCCACATTTGTGTAGATCAAAAAATATATCTATGCAACACTAGCTTCTGACTGAGCAGAACCAGTATCTACTTTATTTGATACTAAATTTTGAGTGATCAATGATAACAGCATTTCCAACTGATTTTACATAAATAACCAGCTAAGTTTTCAGGACTTTGGTGGTATATAAATAAGTTTCAAACTTTATGTACATTTGTCTTTCATTTATAGAGTAAGGATAAAAATACTTTTACAAATAGGACATGTGAGTGTATTCACTGATTTTAATAGGCCCTTTCATGCAACAGCAATGAGTACACATCACCAAACTTTAAAAATTATAAATACAGTTGTATTACTAAATATTGGTAGCTTAATTTTAACCTGAGGCATGAACAGCACTACCCAGCTTTATATTTCAAGGAGCCCAAAGCTAAAGAAATTATTTTATACTAATCTGTTTGCAATTCTTTTATTTTATACTAACCTGTTGAAATTCTTCCCTCCTAGTTCTCTGCATTCGTGACAAGCCATCCTACTTTGCTTACAGGCTTTATAATGCAATTCATGTAAGTAGTCATTCTACTTCACACGTCATAAAAAGAAGCTTCTCTATTTTTTTGTTTCTTTGTTTGTTTGATTATTCTTAAGCAAGTACATTAAAAAATCAGTCTCTTCAATCTTCAAGATGTGATTGTGTTTTAAAACTGTTGGTACCTACAGAAATTTCAAAGTAGTGCCTAAGCAGTACAAGTAAAAGGTTAACTATTTAGATACCTTAAAAATTATCTGTCCGGGAACTGCCAATTTTTCTTTAATTGAAGATTTTTCTATGCATGGTAACTCCCCCTGCTATGCAGAACTCAATGTGCATTAAACTCTGTGCATTATTCTTACTATGTAATTTTTTGTCTCTAGAAATTTAATAAGTACGGCTAAAACTTAAATAATAAATTAGTGTTACATAAAGACAAATGGTCATATTTCTTTGTAGGACTTCATGCATATTCTTTTATTTTTTCTGTTGACTTTTTTATTGCCTCTTTTGACTTTTTATTGCCACTAGATGTCCCCCTTCTTCACACAATTACATTATGAAAATTTATTTAGAAACACTTAAAATAAATCACATCTGAACACAAGCTGTGTAAATTTTACAGCTATGGTTACAAACCTCACAGAATTCACATGAGGCAGCAGCTTTTGTGAAATAGATTACTGGCCTCATTACGGAGTTTGAACGGACTCCACAACAGTCACAACTGCTACTCACAAATTGGATTCCTAAGATACTGACAAATGTTCATCACATTTTGCTTTTTATAAAAGTTTCAGTTCATAGATAAATCACAGGCATAGGGGGACCCCTGTTACTCAGGTACATGAATTCTATTTGAGTACATAAAAACTCCGTAGGATAAAACCCTTAGACTCCTTTAGCATCTAAAATACCTTTGTGCGTATACCTTTTATACTGTATACTGTATACTTATACACTGTATACTTATATAACTGATATGGGTACGTGTTGTCTGTATCTATTAAACATTTATATGAGCATACACAATGGGCAAACACATATTGTCCAACTATCAAGTTTCCTCTCATTTTCCTTTTTCATTTTAGGACTTTGGGTTTCACAATAAAACAGTTATTAGGATTCTCATTGCCAGGAGTGAGATAGACTTAATGAACATACGCCAGCGATACAAAGAGAGATATGGGAAATCACTCTTCCATGACATTAAAGTAAGTTTTTACAAACTTCTGCACATATTCAGCACTGGTATCACACAGACTGTACCACTCTGTTTAATCATTTGGTTTAAAACAAACAAAAAGGTGTAAAAACAATAGCACATTTTCAGTACCTCAGTTTGATTTGAGTAAGTGAACAATTAATTCTCAACTCTCTGTGATTTTATCCCTCCTCAGTGTAAGATGTATATATAAATAGGGCATGACTATGTGAGCAGAACAAGAGTTGTATGAATGTTTCTACACTGATAACACCTTATCTCATGTTGATCTGTAAGGCTAGGCTGGTACTTCTTCTTTGCAAAACTGAAGTAAGTAGCTCATTTTATCCTTGTGCTTAGGTAGTACCTTCACAAACCCTCTTCCTCTTGTACTCCTGGTCTGTTTCTTCAAATACAACTTTGTTTAATTGCACAAAAAATGTCTCTTGCTAAGATACTACCTTTTTTATGTCACTGTAATCTGACGGCAAGGTGTGCAACAACTTTACAAAATCGCTCATGAATTTTTGGTATTGAACTTGAGAATTATTAAACAGGTTTGATCCAGCCTTTCAAAGATAGATTGCTTCTAAGTGCCCAAGCAACCAAAGGCTATGGCGAGTGAAATTTAAAAAACCCGCAGCCTAGAATCCTTATGAAAACAGTGTAATGTTTACAAAACCTGACAGTAGTCTAGTCCTTGCCACACACCAAAGAAAGAAGAATTCAGAAAACACATAGTCACAGAAATGTTGCTTTATTTTTTTTTCCTTGCAGCATTTTGCTTCAGGGCATTACGAGAGTGCTTTACTTGCAATCATTGCTGGTGATACAGAAGATTATTAAGAAGATGAACGCTGAAGACTGTGCAAACCTATTTTAAATAGAAATTGAAGCTATATGCAATGCACTAACTGTAAGAGATCCCTATCTTATATAATAGAACAACAAAATCTCTATGGTACGCTTGCTAATATTAAATCTTTCTTGAGATAGGAAAAAATGTTGGTAGGAACATGGTTTTTCCCTAATTCTGATTAATATTTCTGGTTTTATAATAATGTAAATTAATGGAGCAAGTGGTAAAACTACTCCATGTAAGCACTTGTTTATCATGTAGTATCACAACATCCCAAACATTTATCAACAGTCTCTGGAAGAATTTTTTCATTTCCACACTGAAGAGAAAAAAAAATATTTTGCTTTATTTACTTATAGCAATAGGATTTCTTCCTTTCAGGGTTTTTTCTTCTCTTTCCTACTTCTTATACTTCATACTTTATGCTCTTGGACATTATTGTTTTAGTTCAGACTAAGCATCTGCCCCCATCTATTATCAGTCACTGACCAGGGTGCTTTTGCATTCTTAGTTCACATACTTATTGGCCTTTCCCCTATTCTGCTTGAAACAAAAGCAACAACTCAAATCAAGTACTCCATCCAACCCAGCGCCGTGTGCTGGGAAACCTGGAAGATGAAGCACTACTTAGCTTTAAACAGAGAAGTTTCAGAGGACTAAACTCTGAATTCCATTTCTACCTATCTCATTTTAACCATTAATTGAATATTGACGTTCAAAGCATGGAGGCATATCCAGGATGCCGTAGGTGGCACCAATTCAAGGATTGACTGCTAGTGGGTAACACTGCACCTCCGAGTGAGGCTGAAGGATGCGGCGCTCCGTGGAACACACACAAACAATCTGAGACAGCAGCTGGAGACAGCAGCTGGAGACAGCAGCTCCCATAGCAAAGGCAGCAGAGCACGGCCTCGAGTCCTCGTCCCACGGGAAAACGTGACACTGCTTTAAATACCCCAGGTCTGTTCAGGGCAGCCTATCCGTGAAACCTCCCAGCCTGGCCATACGTAACTCCTGTAATAAATATGGTATACTGATTCATGGTTTGGTGCAAGTAAACTGTAAATATGTTCTGTAAAATAAAAATGCCAGCAGGCCACACACAAAACCAGCTGATCTCAAGTCGGGCGACACCCTGGAATTGGTATTCAGAGAAGACAATGCCTTGCCGGGAACCGGGACTCCGCTGTTGACATCAGAATGACAGGGAAATCAAGATCGAAATCAGTCCTGCAGAGGCAGCAGAACTACAGGGAGACCCTCTCCATTTAGAAATTCGTCTCCCATTCATACAACAGGAGAGAAGATAGTAACATCCATCCTTTTGAGAGGAAGCCTCATTCATACAACAGAGGAGAGAGATGAATACCTATGCTTTTGAGGGGAAGCCCCATTCAGCCAGACAGAGAAGATGAATTTTTAAAAAAAACACCTCGAATACAAAGAACTGTGGGGAAATCCTCTGCCGCGGGCCAAATAAACTATATAAAACCAGGACCCCGAAATAGACCACTTGGTGAACGAGGGGGTTACAGCGCAGTAGAGGCTGTAACTGGTTCAACCAGCGACAATCTGGTGTCCAAGTGGACACAGACCTTCTGGAGGTTTTTAGAGGTGCTTTCTGCGGGTGCGGTGCATGTGACTGAATAAAGCATTGCTGCAGAATGGCACAAATACATGGTTGCTTTTGCGAGTTTGCACCGTCACTTCCCTCAGCTTCTGGAAATAACACTAATTACAGCGTATCTGGCTTCTGAAAAGTAGTGACATTGTGTTACAAATATACCGGTTTATAATAAACTTGAAATTTCCTTCAAATCTCTCCTGAGTTTGACTCGTTTCCAAACACTTCGGGTGGGTAATAAAATTGTTAAGCCTGAACTTTGGGAGGAACACTGGAGTAAAAAAAAAAATCCAAAACAACAACAAAACAAAAAAAAAGAAAAAAAAAGAGGGGGGAGGGGCGGCGGGGGCGCAGGAGAATGAGCCGAGCAATGTCCCAATTGCTCAGGACTAACATAATTCTTAACCGAAGTTATGTTCAGATTTTGCAACTGTAGCTGGAGGCAGCTCCCAAAAGCCACACCTCTGCACTGCACTTCGTTTTAACCCTGCAGAGCTTCAGAAAGGAACGGCGACACTTCCCTCGACTGCAAACGCTGTGGGCTCCCAGTGCTTCCCGCGCTCCCGTCCCAGCACGAGGCGCCAGTTCCGCCCAAAGTCCGTCACAAAATGGCGGCGGCGGCGCTAGGACCCCGCGGGTTCCACGGCGCGCGGGCGCTCGCGCGCCAGGCAGGAGGCGGGCCCCAAAATCTTCTGCTCCGCCCCCTTGCCTCTGCCTTTTTTTATTGGAGAAGGGCGCTGTCAATCTCACTCCTCCGCCTATCCCAAACGCTCTTGTCCTCGCCCCGCCCCCCGCGGCTGGGCGCCACTTCTTGGGAAGTTGACGGCTGGAAGCGGCGTTGGAGTGCGGTGCTCCCAGGCTCTGTGGGAGCCCGGCCGCAGGTCTCCGGTGCTGTCGAGCTGGAAGGGGCGGAGCAGGACGAGCGGGGCCCGGAGCTGCAGCAGCAGCAGGAGCGGCGGCCTCTCGTCCCTTCGGTGTCGCCCATGGAGGCGAGCCTGACGTGCGCCGTGTGCCTGTCGCTGTTGGAGGAGCCGGTGACGCTGCCGCTGTGCTCGCACA